>QPKB01000010.1:35732650-36332650 GCA_003546025.1 Camphora micrantha
TATACCTAATATCGGTCCAATTTCTTTTTTTATTAGGTAAAGTGTCTAGAAGATTATTTTTTTTAAGTCGTTGTTGACCCAATAGAACTAATCCTCCGGTGATTCCCACTAAACTTGCACAAACGCACACCAAGTAAATCTGGTGTGGTTTTCAACATAAGAAGTGAGGAGTAAACCCATACCTCATGCCGCTCTACAACTCTTCGGTAAGCCAAAAAGCGCATGCTACCCGAAACAATCAACAAGTAGGTAAATTTTTACAGATGTTTAATATGTACACAATCCCTTCAATTGAAAACCCAAAGGCTTAGCTTTGTCATTCAACTGCTTTTATTTTATTTTTTGGAAACAACTGCTCTTAATTATATAGAGCGACTAAATTAAAGGGCAATTGGGCTGCATCAAGTTTCCTTGGAAAGTTCATTTCCTAGTGTTGGGAAAGTAAGTCATAGTTATTTGTACTTGCGTAGATTGGAAGTAAACCATCATGCATGCATGATCCAAGAATAAAAGGTTCTAAATGTGGTCCCCACTAGCTCGCTCATCACATCATCACAGAATGAACAGAATGAGGAGTGTTTATTGGGTGGGTCGAGCCATTGGGCCTAAAATTCAGGCTTGAGTCCAGCCCATGGGCTTGAGAGTTCGACCCAAGCTTAGCCCATTTACGAAAAAAAAAATTAAAAAATGAACTTCATTGTGTTAAATATCTCGGGTGGGGCGGGGCGGGGCGGGCCCTTAAGCATAATATATCAATTATTTAGAATTTTGATTTTTAAGTTAAAACTTTTTTAATTAAAACCAATAAGATTTTAATTAACTTCAATGAAAAACGATCAATGTGAACCAATATATTAGGAAATTTTAGAAATCTCTTCTGTTAATTAAAACTGTGCTAAAGAAAAGCTTTATTACTATACTATGAGCGCCCATTGCATTGCACCAGGAGGCCTGATGGGTGCACCCTGTTTTTGATTGGTCAATGGGATCATGGAAATCCTGTAACAACCAATGAACTGTGAACCAATCACAGAGAATGTTTTCTTGTGACACTAGGGTATTGGTATTGATGCCATATTAACCTTGACGGTTTGAGGTTCTAAAACCATTAGCTAGACAATTGGATGACATGACCATTGTCTGATGCATGCAATTTGGCAAGATTAAGATGAACAATATTTGAATTCTGATTGACAGAAGGATGTCATGTATTTTAGCTGAACAAATGGAATTCTTTCTCTGTTGAAAGTGGACTGATGTTGAACTCCATCCTTTGAACAAATCCTTATCAAAGGGTTTGGATTTTTCTATCATCTTCTTTGTTTAAAGCATTTGTAATCATTGTAGTGTATCATCATGGTAAGTTCTCAGGATGATGAAAGGCTTTTACTTTACCAAAACACTCCTAATAAAAAATCTGATCCCATGAACCAATCTCATTAACTCAGAATTCAAGACATAGGGTTTGTTCTTTTATTAGAATTTTGCATGTTTTTTTTTCTTTTACAGGATGTGATGACTTGTTTTGAAATGCCATGTTTTTTTACAAGAATTCTAAATTCCAGCCACCTAAAAGGTTTCAAATGATCTTTTTGAATTTATGGGATTCCAATCTCTTTATCTTATTTATTTATTTATTTTGAAATTCCAAATGATTTACTAAGAGGAGAATTTTGAAATTCCACATCAAGATACAACTTCTTGGAAATTTGAAAGTCTCCATATACACATGAATTCTTGGAGTTCTAGTAAAGAAACAGGTCTGTAAGCTGAACGACATGAGATTAATCATGTTCTTCTTCCTTCCTCCTTTTCTCTTTTATATTAGATAAAATTTCTAGCTATATTGGATACTCAAAATTTGGTTTCTTCATATATGTTAGTTAACTTTATCATTTTTACATATTTATTTTGTTCACCTATTTGTTTAACTCATTTAAGTGTGGAAGAAGGAAAAAGAAAGAGATTAACATGAAGGTTTCATTAAAATCTATTAAACTTTTTTAGATATGTTGTGATGGCATATATTGTTAGTGAGAAGTAAGCAATACAATATAATAAAATCAATTTGAAGCATTGATCCAATAGGTTGTTGCTGGACTACTGAATATGTTTAAATTAAGATATTAAGAGCTTTTCACTTAAAACATAGGTTGTGACCCGTTCAACTGGTTCATGTCAATACAATTCAAATGAGTGTCAACTAATATTCTCATCCACCTATCAAATGAAAACTAGCTTATATATTGTAATTATCAGAAACAGAAATCATCATTATTGTTATCACAACCTTACTTAAGACTCCAAACAAGACCACAATTCCAATCTATACAACCACAAGAAGAAAGAACTCTTGTAACATTGATATTAGTTATAATAATAAAGTAGAGGTGTGCCAATTATATATAAGAAGCATGGCCCAACAAAATGAGGAGCTCCAGATGGACCCCACTAAAAAAGTTAGGTATGTGGACACTCTTCTTGGACCCAATTGATAAGCAGGTTGGGGCCATGTAGGTTTGATCCCATCAAGCCAAAACCAGAAAACAGGAGCAATCTTGCTACAACCAACTACGGCAAGCACTGTCCCTCTTTTTGGACCCAATTGATAGTCAGATTGGGCCTATTTTGATTTGATTGCCAATCAGGCCTAAACTATAGCTGAGGCAATCTTGTTGTATCCAACTAAGGGGAAGCACCGACCCTCTTTTTGGACCCAATTGATAATCAGGTAGGGCCCAGGGAGAATTGACTCCATCAAGCCAAAAGTATTAACAGTGAGGGGGCAATCTTGTTATATCCAACAAATCAAGGCAATGGATATTCACCCCATGGATATTTTCCCCATGAGGCCATCACTCTCACACAAGTATATTAAAAAGAGCCTAAGAAGACCCGGGGCTCCAATGTTGTTCTTGTGCCACCAGTCTCCTTTCACAGCAGAAATGATGGAGAATTCCCTGCTTCTTGTCTTCCTCTAGCCAAAGCAAATCCCGGGTTTCTTGCACATGAGAAAACAAAAGCCTTTGGATTATCGAAGAGACGAAAGAGTGGAGGAGGAAGAAGAAAAAAAAAGGTAGGATCTTTCAATTACATGCCCATGTCTAACCACACAGGAGGAGATTGTGGTAGCTTCTCTTCAGGCAACACTGGAGAAGAAGTCCAACAACACCAGCAGCAGCAGCAGAAAAATCCATTCCATGGCTCCAATTTAGGACCTTCTTCGACCCCCAACAGCAATGGATCAACCTCGCAACAACAGCCCATTAAGAAGAAGCGAAATCTTCCAGGAACTCCAGGCAATTCCATTTACCTCTTAACCTTTTATCCGCTAGTAGTACTGTTAGAATTAGTCCTTTTGTATCTAGTTTGGTATGTGAATTTTGTGGTATACTTGAGTGAAAATTCGTGCAATATGAGGCTGAATCTGAGTAGATCGTGGAAACACTTTGTTGTTCTAGTATGGTTTTACTGTTGGAGCATGTGATTTTTTGCTTCGAGGTTATGAGCTTGATCCATTTGAAGGGTACTTCTATGCGAAGACAAGGATGGGGTGATGATGGCACTTGATGGGTCATGTTGGGTTTGTGGATTTCAATTTTGGAATGATGAGAATGGGTTTTAGGTGTAGAGAGTTATTGTGCTTATGTTTGGATTGTTAAAGGGTTCAATTATTGGTTGGTGATTACAATAATTGGAGCAAACAGTTAGCTTCATTAACTTTTTTCCATTTTCAAACTGTTCTTTTAAAGTTTTATCTCTCTTTCTCTCTCTCTCTATCTAATTATCTATCTCTACATATATATATATGTTACCCTTTTCAAGTTCTTGGTAGCAGTTTTGTAAGTACAAGTAAACAAAATTGGAAGTAAGAAATGGAAACTCTATACAAAAATAAGGGTGGATGTACCATTTTCCTTCAACTGTTAGTCTTTTAAACCACAAAATTATGGTGGTTAATTGCTTATGTAGTTTGCGTTTTACAAAAGGCTAACGGTGATTTTGGATAGTAAATTGTGTTGATCTCTCCTTGTACTCTAATGAAATTTCTTGGTAAACTAGATAAACTTGCTTCTTGAGGTTGAATTCTTTGTTATTTATTGAGATGGAAATGCAGAGATAAATATATACTAGAACTGCATTAAGAATAATGGAATGGATGTCAAAAGTCAAACAATATGAGAAACTAGAAGAAAATAAGCTCTTCAATTACTAAAAATACAAGTTAGTCCCACTTTCAACACCAATTCCCACAAAAGGAATGGATCATTCAACACTAACACTATAGCACTAAACAAAACTGAGAATAATACAAGTTAGGTGTTTTCTCAAAGTACAGCTTTTTTGGGGTGAAAATTCACAATACAAATTTGGAAATGTTCACAAGTGAAGTTATGGTATATGCAGATCCAACAGCAGAAGTCATTGCGCTCTCGCCGACGACCCTAATGGCTACAAATCGATTTGTTTGCGAGATCTGCAACAAGGGGTTCCAAAGGGACCAAAACCTCCAATTACACCGGAGAGGCCACAATCTTCCCTGGAAGCTCAGGCAGCGGACGAGCAATGAGATCAGGAAGAGGGTCTACATATGCCCCGAGACGACATGCGTCCACCACAACCCAAGCCGGGCTCTGGGAGACTTGACCGGAATAAAGAAGCATTTCTGCCGGAAGCACGGTGAGAAGAAGTGGAAATGCGACAAATGCTCGAAGAAATATGCAGTGCAGTCTGATTGGAAGGCTCATTCCAAGACTTGTGGAACCAGAGAGTATAAGTGTGACTGTGGAACCATCTTCTCCAGGTTTCTTCTTATCTATTTCTTTCTTCTTTGATTCACACACACACACACACACAACATATAGAAAGAAGAAGATCTCAATTAATGTTTGCATGGGACATTTGGGTCAAGCCCACATTGCCAAGGGTCCTCTTAACTAGATGTCCCATTCAAACAGTTTTTGGGATCTTCCACAAGAGTCCTTCACAACTTAAAGCTTAGGAACAAACTTAGGAACCCCTCAAAACTTATTAGGAACCCCTCAAAATTTATGAGGAACCCTCAAAATCTATGGGTTTTCTCTTCTGGTGACTACACCTTATTCGAGTCTCTTTGGATGTTGCCCAATTTTAAAAAAGATGAGCAATGAACAAAATTTCCTAATTTGTGAATTGAGATGAGTTGGGGTCAATTTTACAGCTTGCAAGTGCTCAAGACAACTGTCTCAAGAGATGACAGATAGTTTAACTTGTACAACAGTAAGGACTTTTTCTTGTTTCAAGTGGCATGGTAAATAATCTGGGTTTTAAAGTAGGATGGTTTTACAGGTAAAAATTTAGATTCTCATCATACCTTTTAAAGTGGGTCACCTTTATTGACTTGTGTATGAACTGACAAACTTGATTAGAAAGTGATTACTTTTAAAGATATTTGATTAAGCTATCCCTATTTAATGATAGAGAGAGGAATGGAGGCTCCGGCCCCTTCTGCTGCTCAATTGGGGGCAAACAGACCTCATATGTTGTGCAGCACATTGAATCATCAAGATCAATGTCTCCTGTTGGCATGATCTAATCCAACGGTAACCATATTGATTTTCAGGCCCATCGTTTTTCAACGGTGAGGATTAAGATGCAATGGTTTCCACCATGAAAGTTGGGCCACAGAACACTAGGATATTTATCACTATCATGATATTATGGGCAACTGATAAAATCGAGACTCCTTGTTTTTGCACAATTGAAATCCTTTCCTAGAAAAAAAAAAAAAAAAAAAGTTAAAATCGAGACTTCATAAATTAAAGGGAGGCTTTATGAAATTAATGAAAAATTCCTTTTTCTCTAAAATCTCCTCGTAGTTTTTTGTCATGATAATACCACCCTTACATTAATTTGATATTTGTGGCAAGGTCCACTGTCCCACAATTCCTAAGTGTGAATATAGGTATATATGTCACCAGGGAGTAAGAAGTGCTAGCTACAAGAGTTAGCTAGCTAGTAGAACTGCAAATGAGATGGGCTAGCCTGTCGGACCTTTAAGCTTAACCTGGAATGGGCCAGGCTTGGAGAGGTTTCTGAGGCCCGGTGGACTAGGGCCATGCCTAAAAAGTCATCCCCTTTAGGTTAAGGACCAGCATCAAGCTTACAGGTGAAAGCCCTTAGGCTTGGCCTGTTGGCCTACTCCAGTAAATGAATGTCATAATATGCGTTTAACATCAAATTGATCTCATACAGGGGATTTGAACTCACACGCTCTTATAGACGCCCTACTTAGCTTGGCTCCACCTTGATAAGTTTTGTGACATAGTTATTATTTTTTTCTGCTCACAATACAACTAGCTGAGCTACACCCGAGAAAGTTTTGTGGTGTAACTATTTATTTCCGGCTCATGGAAAATTATGTATCAGGCACCTAGTTGAAACTTATATCTGCGTCAATCCAAATGACCATCTTGGATGATCTCTATTGCTTATATGGTAGGACCCACCTATCGATGGACACTCCCAACCACTGGAGCTTGGGGCTCACCTGAAAGGAGTGAATTGCATAGATTCTCACCATACGGCATCATTAAAAAAGGAAAAGGAAACGAAGTTTGTCTAATATTAAATGAACACTCTACCATCTGAAGTCTGAACTACTTCCCAATTTAATATTTCCATTTGATATCATACTATCTACTTGTAACATATATTAGTTATAACATGAAATTGTAAAATGATGATGATATCATACTTAGATATACAATGATAGAAGCCTCTACCATTGCATGCTAACATGTAATTATAAAAAGGGGAGATGCTCCTACTCTTATTTAACTATGTGAGATAAGGTGGAGGCCCTCACTTCATATCCAAAGCTAACAATTTAAATGTAAAGGCCCCCACGTTATCTTTCATACTAACGTGAGAGATGCTCCCACGGGACCATCTCCTAATTAAAAAAAAAACAGCACAAAATACAGCTCCTTGTTTCATTTCTTTTAAAATGCAAATTTACGTTACAATACTCTTTTTTTCTTTTGATAATGATTCTAGCCTCGTATTCTATGCACAGGAGAGATAGCTTCATCACCCACAGAGCCTTTTGTGATGCATTGGCAGAAGAAAACAGCAAAGTAAACCAGGGTGTAATGGCCAACCTACAAGGCCAGGTCTCAGACTTCATATCTTCAATGCCCATTAACAACGACACCAACACCAACACCAACACATCCATCTCAATGTCCGACTTCGACCATGACATCAAACACCCCCTCAAATCCCTCTCTCATGATCTCATGCCCAAGTCTCTGAACATGGCCGGTGGCATGTTCTCGAGCAGCTCCGGCGCCCTCTTCGGTCCTAGGAGCAGCATCTCCTCCCCTTCCTCCTGCCTGCAGCTCAGCGGCACAGCGACAACCTTCGATGGGTTCCAGGACGGCAAGATCGGCCGGCCGGTCTCCGGGTCAGCTCACATGTCGGCGACCGCATTGCTTCAAAAGGCAGCCCAGATGGGCGCAACTGTAAGTACAAATATCAACCCTCCAATGCTGCAGAGGAGCTTTGCAGGCATGGCTGGGTCTGACCAGCTCTCTGGGATGAGATCCTTTGGTGGGGTACACCAGAACATTTCATATGACCACCTCCAACCTCACACAGACCAAACTCAGCTGGTTGGCATTGATGGAGGTAGCTTCACCAACCAGTTCTTGCAGAAAACCCCACAAGAAATTCAGTCTCAGTTCTTTGATGGGTCCGGCACGGACCCCACACCGATCAACGACATGAGTGTGTTCACATCTGCCAATGGAATGTTCATGGGCAGTGATCAGCAGCAACAGCATCATATGTTCTTGAAGAACATGGGAAATTCCGGTGTGGCGATTCCGACTGGTGGACGGAATCTGGGGGCGTCGAGGTTCGGCGGCAGTGGAGGCGGCGATGTGATGACTGTAGACTTCTTGGGTGTTGGTGGGGCAAGTTCTGTTAGTTTACATGAGCAGCAACAGCAGCAGCAGGGATTGGAATTTGAAGGAGTTGGTGAGCAGAGAATGCAAGGTATGCATCAGTTTCATGGGCAAGGAGGGGCAATGGAGAAATCCATGTGGGATGTCTGAGAAAGACGAGACAAGGTTTTTCAGCTTTTTGTCCAATCCATGAGTGGGGGGCCCCATATCAGATGATCTAAGACTTTTTTACTTGATGGGCAACTGTAAAAATAAGAAATGGTGGCACCCATGAGAAACTATTGGGTGTTTTGCTAATAAACATGGGTTATAAGGGTACTGTCTGGATGGATTAGATTTACCCATCAATGTGAGATGTTGGCCTTTTTGTGGGACCCAACAGATGAGTGGTCAAGACCATCCTCAATGCAAGATGTGGACCCCATGTGGATTGGATAAGCAGCACGCGACGGATCAGAATCAAATCTCACTTATTTTGTGTTTCTGTCCTACTTATTATCTGCCCTTTTGATGGGGTTCTACTGATTTGGGACATGGAAATTTGAATGTTTTGAAAGAGTACAAGGCCACAAGGACCTTGGCTTTTGGTAGTTGAGACTCAAAATTCTAGGAAAGGTGTTTGTTTTGGTCAATAGTAAAAAAAAAGTGTACCTTTTTTTTTTTTTTTTTTTCCAGTGAGAAGTAGTTTGGGATATGAGAATGATAAAAACATTTTAGTCAATGTGGTATTTACCATTTAGCTCATGTTTGAAACAGGTGAAACTTTGAGTTATTATTTTGAAATAAAAAAGGAAAGTTTTCAAAAAAGTATAAAACTTTTATCTTATTTTCAAAACATATATAAAAATTTAAATATTTTAAAAGATTATAAAAGTTTTACATATTTCTTTCAATTAAGTACTCACCCAAAAAAAGTTTGAACAATGACATAAATACAATACATTTTTTAAGTTTTTCTTTAATAAATCATTTAAAAGAATTGATTAAGTCCAATCTAAATGACCTAGTAGGGCCCACTTTAGCAAAACAAAATTGTTGTTTTTCCTTTTCTTTCCTACTTTTTTTTTTTTTTTTTTTTTTTTTTTTTTGGGGGGGGGGGGGTGGGTGGGGGCGGGGATAAAGTTTTGTCAATAGGGAAGAGTATTTTTGTCATCTTCACAAAAAGTTTGTGGATAGGATTTGATTGTGGGGTGGGGATAAAGATTTGTCAAGAGGGAAGAGTATTTTTGTCATTTTCACAAAAAGTTTGTGGAGAGGATTTGATTGAAAAAATTGTAGAAAACTTTTATACTTCTTTTAAATGTTTCTATAATAAAATTACCGAAACTGAGAGAGCTCCTAATTAGTGCACATTTTTAGGATATGTTAAAATGGATACATACCATACCACTTTCTTATCTAAAATGATTAAATTGATCTAAAATAATTTCTCTTTTCCTAACTTATCACTTTATTAGGGAAAAGAAAAGAACCCTTAACTTCTAATGCAGTGCATATTTATTTCTTACTTTGCAAAATATGATTATATGATAAATTCTTCTGTTACATGATGGGTTTAGTTTCAAAAATCATAAATCGATTTTGGTTCATGTTAGTTACAAGACAGATTAGGTCTGCTTGGAGTGGGTATGGGTTTGGACAGAACTTCTGCCCATGCCTAGAACTGAATATTAATCCCCCTCCACAAGGAATGCTCTTTTTCATATGGCCCAACACAATTGATGACATCAAGGTGTTTTTCCTTAAAAAGTACACATTCATATGGGTCCACCTGAATGCGTGATAATCAACAAGGCAAGGGGATTAGCGTGATTGAATTTTGATTAGGGGGCGTACAATATTAATCTGATCAAATGATTATAGCCCTTATTTTTAGGGCTTCAAAATATAGTCGCTATAAATCATGAAATTTTATTGTATGTAATCCAATGGTGGCTTCAAATTCAAGGGGGATAGTTCGGTGAAGGGATTGTATTGATCGGTGGGCCCCTTTTAGAAAAACCAAATGGGCTCCAGTATGGAGTAGTATGGAGAATTTGGCCTTTCTTTTCATTGTTGGGCCCAGACTTCCCATTGTATGCAAAGGCCATGCCTATTGCTCGGGACTGACTTTCAACCTTTCTTGCATGTATTAAAAGCTGGAAGATTCTGCTCCACAAGTACTAATGCCACCTAGGCCAATAACATAGGCCTATATGGCTGATCCACTGAGCTAAGTCAGGATGAGATAGCAAGTGTTTATATGAGCCCCAACTCCAGACCCAACAAGAAGATGATTGGACACAGTTGACAATAAGTGGGCCCACTACCCTCACCAATCCATGTTGGCACGGGCGCCTTTATATTTAGTACTCTAGTTTGACACTTTATTAATATAGTAAAAGTCAAGTAAAGTCTCCATTTTTCAAATGAGATGTCACATCAAAAGTACTTTAAATCAAAAGTCCTTGATCTTTTGCAAAAAAGAAAAAAAAGCAACCATCTTTATCTAACTAAAAAAAAAAAACTCCACTTACCCATACAAAAAGTTAAAAAGATTCCATAACAAACAACAAAAAATAAAATATCATCATAATCCACTTATATTTTATTCTTTCTTCAAAATCAACTTTGCTTCACTTGACTCTATATTAGTAGAGTTGCCAAACTGCCCCGGGTTCAGCCAAACTAGGGACTTCCAGTTGGGTATGAGTTAAAAGTCATAAACCTTGAATAGATCAGGCCCACTCAAGGCCCAATAATGAAATTTAAAATGGGGTTAATTTGAGTTCTAGCCTAATAATAGTAGTTATTATGCTACTAGATACATGAACATGTCCTCAGGCCCATCCTATGTTTATCTTTATCTCAATTCCCAACCCAACTGTAATGGTCAATACAGTTTAATTGAACATATGTTAGAAAAAAAAAAAGGAAAATTTTCAAATAAGGCCTTAGATTGTTTTTCCTTATTTCAAAAAGGAACACAAGTTTTAAAACTTTTCAAACTAGTTCCTAAGTTTTTCATGAAGTTTTCAATTAAGGACATCTGGTTACTTAAACGTATTTTTTATGGCATTTCTTAGTTTTTTTAAAAATACCCAGAGTACCTTCATTTAGAGCCATGACATGGTTCTGTTAGCCACTATATTTAGCCGAAGTACCTAGTTTTCCTCGATCACTATAAGGCTGCTAGTAAAAAAAAGAAAAAAAATATAGATAAAATGAATGAGGGTTTTATTTAATTGAAGGATAATTTGGGTAGCTTAAGAAATTTGAAGAAAAAAGTTGCTGGAAAATAGCTTTAAATGACCAGATATCCTTAATTGAAAACTTCATGGAAAACTTAGGGACTAATTTGAAAAGTTTTAAAACTTGTATCCGTTTTTTAAATAAGGCAAAAACTTAAGGACTTATTTAAAAATTTCTCTAAAAAAATATACTAGGAAACCAAAGGTGGCCCACACACCTGTCAGGTGATCAGAATATTTCCAATCTTTTTAATAATGCTAGTAACGTCTGGTAATTCATTTTGATCAATATTCAGTGGCCTGGATCTTTCGACCATGGACCCCACATAACTAAGCTCAGCTCTAACACATTTTCCACAGAAACGATTTGACCTTGACTAGTCAAAACTGAGTCGAAGCCCCAACTCGAGCCGAGCTAAGCTGGCCCGGCTCGTTTACATCCCAAGCCCATGGATCTATTCCTGTCAACCCAATAAAGTTAAGGGTAGTTTGGTAATTTACAAGATTCATGGTTGAAAACCTAACTCTAACTCTGCCTCACAGCTCCCTCTCTCTATATATATACATGAATAAGAACCCTAAACTCCATGGAAAGCAATACAGAAATCACAAAAGAGAGGTATGGGTCATCTTCATATGTGAGTTTAAGATCTTGTGCAATCCTGTATTTCTCTTCTTCATCTTTTTACATGCATATAGGCTTCTTTGGACGGCTGTGATGATTGAATCTACCTATTTTATGAGGGAACCATCAAGTTCCCTTGTGATTATAAAAACCAATGGATCCTTCTGAGCCAACCCTTTTCAATTTTGTTTCATTTTCTTCTGATCTTGGCTTTTATAAATTTTTTTCATGTTTTTATGGGTCTTTTAGCCGTTGATGTGATGAGATTTCCGGTCGGAAGATTCACATGTGTCGACACAAAACACAGACTACAATTATCTGATCAATGGCTTTTTCTTACATAGAACTTTGATTTCAATTTCAATGTCCCCTTATTAAATTAGGAGTCACTAGTTGCCATGGAATCTTGATTTTTAGCATGTACCAAATGCAGAGTCTTTTATTTCTCATTGTTTTCAAACGGCCATCCTCTAGCATTGCTTTTGAGAACATATTCATCTACCAATCTTTAGGAGAGAGAGAGAGTGCATAAACCCTATTTGTGATTTGTCTGTTTTCAATCTTTTTTTAAATATTTTTGTGAACAAAGTATTAGTTTTGTTAATTTGGGTTGCAGTGTTTTCTTAAGGAATTGTTGAGATTTGAGTTGAAGAGAAGAGGGCATGTGGGTTGGAGATAAATAACAAGAGTAAATTTATTTATTTTCATAGTTTATGGATCTATAAGAATAAGAGATTGATAGGAAAAGGAAATGCCTATCATTATCTATATTTCAAAAATAAAACCTCTATTTTTTAGATAAAATGTTGTTTGTTTATTTATTTATTTTTTTTAACAGCTTTTAGTTCATAATAATAAAAAAATTATATAAATCTTTATAAAGAATAAATTACACAGGTACAACTTCTGCTTCCAAAACTACATAAAGCAAAACATATTATGCTTTTGTTTTGTTAAAATCATTATTTAAACACTTGTATCAAAGCACAAAATTGTCAGAGAACTTATGGAGTGAGGATGCTATCTCTTCAAGGCTCAACTCAAATCGAATTAAGTGTAGACTTGGCATTGGTAACTGCACATTCCTTACCAATATGAGTAAAGAAAAGGTCATTTGGTCACATTTTCTTCATGAAATGGGCAGAAAAAAAAAAATTTCAGCATCACATGGAACCATTCAAGTTTTCACAACAGAAAAATATGTGCAAATAGAATGCTCCATAGAATGCTCCAAACAATCAATGCATCAAATAAAGGGGAATTTCAAAATTTCAGCCCTAATATATATATATATATATATTTTGCTGAAAAAGGATTTCAGCCCTAATATTAGTGTGTGGTTTGAGAAGAAAAACAGAGCCTTAGAAATGTCAAACAGATTCCATTAGTAGAAATCTCACAATATATAATGTAAAAGAGAAGGAGCTCATGAGACAGCTGGAGATAAGACAAACAGATTATGAGAAACGCAGGGCAGGTGGACTTTTTTATGTTTTTTTTTTACTCCACCAACGTTCTCCAATTCATCAAGCACCGTCTCAATTTTGGATCATTCAAACTTGACCCGCCCTGGGGGTCACTGATATGCGAAATGGGTCACTCTATGCAATACAAAATCCACCCTTTTGAAAAGGATTAGGTCAAATTCAAAGCTTAAAAAGTTTAAAATATATACATATATATATATATATAAATGCATGCTTATCATCACACGCGCCTTAAGTAAATATCCTAACACCACTTGCACCTTATGAATTTTGTTTATATTTTTAGTAATAAATAATTATGTATTTTATATATTGGGCAGGGTGGGTTAGATTAACAAAACCCAAACTTGTCCCATTCCAGTAAAATATACCAAACTTGCTCCTAATAGAAAAGGGGCGGGGGCGGGTCGGCATTTAAAGGCAACTCATTGTGGTCCCTAGTTCCATCATACTTTGGCCTTGTTTGATATCTCTATTCTCATTTTCATTTTCACAAGCCCAAAAATAGGGACTTTTATTTCAAGAGGATTTGTTTCTATTTCTCTAGAGCGGACCTCTTAAAAAATAAAGCACATAGGTCTTGATCGAAACCCTTGGGAAATGTTGCTCGGCTTGTCCTGGTTTATGTTAGGATTGAACTTGAATTCCTCATGAAATGTACGTATGGACTTCCATTGCTCGAAACGGATCCCCTGTTTGAACCAATTAGGGGGTGCCAGATGGGGAAATAAATATTTTTCTTTTTGGTGGAGGAGATGAGATGTCATTGATTTGACATCTCTCCCCCATGTGACGCCACCTGATTGGTCCAAACAGGAGATCCTCAAATTATATCATAAATTTTGATTTATCTATAAAAGTGTGTACTTTACATAATGAAGTAGACACTTTTCCTGTACCTTTTGCAATTTTAAAACCTAACCAAATCCAAAAATTTGGATACATAAATTGTACTAGAAATATACAGGAAACTACGTCTTCACACTGGCCGGGACAACATTTTGTTCTTAAAGGTTGAGGGTTCGAAGCTGTTCTAATATACTTGGGCTACAGGAGATTTACCCAATTTCTCCATAAACCGTATGTACTAGTCCAACTGAAAGGATTGAAACACCCTCCTTTATATTAAAAAACAAAATGTACAAGAAAATTTACATATTGGGTCGGATCCTAGCAGGTATGATTCAGTCAAGTTTCGGGTTGGGTTTTCTCACAAACAACTCAGGTTGAACTTGGGTTGAGCCGGTCGGAGGTGGGTCCCACCCAGCCCTATCCTCAAACCAAAGGGCAAACAAAAACCAGCGAAGTGAGGGAGGAAGAGTGTCTGTCCTTTTTTATGGCCTTATTACTACAGCGCAGCTGCGGCTTCTGTGTCCGTACAACGCTGCTCTTCGGCGACCGGAGGGAGGGGCCGCCGACTGGACTCCTCCCAGTCTTCCGGCGGAGGCTCATCACTGGAGTCGGGTCGGCATCTCTGGTCGCCGTCGGCGCCAATTTCGCCGGGATAACGAGCTTTCTTCTGGGGTTGTCGCCGGACATTGGACGGAGACTGAAGCTGGACGTGCTTTATCCGGTCGATGGTTACAGCCGCTGCTTCGATGCTAACCAAGGCTTTGGTGAGTTTGAGTATATTTAGATAATAGTAAAAAATAAGAAATTTTCACCATATGACTGCCACTGGATCATACAGTTTAAATATTTTTTATAGAATTGTTGATAAAAGAAGGGCTGCCTTGATATTACACAACACAAATATCTTTGTGGAAAATTATTTAAACTTCGACCCTTCGTAAATAAATTTTAAATTATAAGTATGGGAAATCTCCAAAAATAATCAATAAATATAGAATAATTTCAAAAGTGCTTTTGTTGATATTTTTAAAATGGTACGAGGCTAACGTGGCAATATTGTTCGGTCCATATAAATATACCTGTTTATGTGGAAAAAGTTTTAAATAGTCTCACTTATTTGACATAACAATAAAACTAGCAACAAAGGCTCATGTTAGGCTTGGACCTTATTTAATGTGTATAATAAGTGCCAAAGAGACATGGGGCCACAGCTGCATTTTTGCATAAATGTCAAACTATGTCAATGCAATGATAATGAATCTCTAAATTAGATTGAGCTAATACAAAATAATAAATATTGAATTTAGCTTCAAATAAAAAAGTAGAAAAGAAAAGGAAATAACATAAGTAATGATCCAAGTCATTTATATGAAGTTAATTCAAACAAGCTTAGATGAATGCTTCAATATATTTCATCCACTTTTTGCAGCCGCATTAGATGTCAAATATCAATAGGTTGAGTTTTACCAATAAAAAGGTCAGATTTTTTTTTTTAATAACCCAGGATATCTCCCGCCTAGCCCAGCCCAGGAGCTTTAAAAAGTTTGAATTTTAAAAGCAACTTTTGAGTTGTACCCAACCATGGGCAAATAGCAGAACCAAGGGGGAGGTCGCCCTTGTCCGACTTGGGCCTCCTCTCAAAATCCACATTAAAAAGCCTGGTCCGCTCATAAAACCTATATAAAAAATCATTGGTTTGCCCCCAAAATCTAACTACCTATTTGGATTGGGTGAACCCCATTCAAAGGTCCGCAGCTCCTAACCTGACGATGGGCAAACAGTAGACCCAAGGGGGAGGTCGCCCTCGTCCAACTTGGGTCTGCTTCCAAAATCCACGTTAAAAAGCATTGTCCGCTCAGAAAACCCATATAAAAATCCTTGGTTTGCTCCCAAAATCCAACTACCTATTTGAATTGGGTCCACCCCATTCAAAGGTCTACCACTGCGAACCCAACCATCCTTACTAAACAAGCATCTTCCTCAACTAACAATATGCAGGTAGGAGCTAGCGGCATCAGATGTGCTGTCAAATCTAGACCATTGGTATTTTGTGATTCATTCAAAAGGTGTTACCATCCAAAAGTTGCAAGTGGTTAGTTGAATCAATCATTGTCCCAAAGTTGGAATGATCAGATGAACTGGTCTTAAAAAAATAGTATTTCCCTTTGTTGGGTTTGGACTCTTGAGCATTTTTTAATGACCATCATTTGATGGAGTACCAATTAGATGGGTTTGCATTAACCAATCATATTGATCTAGAGGGGTTTAGACTTTAGACACTCATGATTGATGTATTCATGCAACCATCTCTAATGTTCATTTGGGCAGATACAAACTGATTTAAGTACTGTTACTACTGTTATCAATTGAAGTGCTTGCCAGTTGCCACCTCTTAGATGGCCATAGGCCAAAAGTTGCAGCATTGGAGAAAAATGGCCCCTTTTGATCTGAATCTGAGTACACCACAGAGGTGCAGTACTCTATTCTTAAGGCTCTGTTTGCTCCATAGCAGCAATTCTGATTAACATTCTCATTTACTGGTTAAATATTTCACATCTTTCTATTTGAAAATTCAAAGGCATTCTTTTTTGTTTTTTTTTTTCAGATCATTGCCACAAATGAGGTTAACAGGGTTATTAAAGCCGGAGTTAAAAATAGATATTTCAAGATTTTCTTTTTTTTTTTCTTGGTTTATTAATGGAAAAATATGGACAGAATAATCTGAAACAGAGAAAATATAAAAAAAAAAAAATCAATTAAAAATACTAAAAACGTTTTTTGATCAAATATACAAATTTTAGGAAGATGTAGCGAAGACATTATGATTTATCAAATTGAAATTCCATTGTTCCCACTTTCTTAGAAGGTTAAATTGTGTTGATGTATTTGTCTAACCCAATTCTGCATCAATGTTACATAGTTCTTTCAGTATCATAATAGGAAAATCAAATGTTATTGAATATACATCTACCATCTTACATGATGAACAGAATTCATCTATCCGGCGAATTGGGTTGGAGATCAAACCCTATTGTCCAGGGCTGCTGGAAAGGCGGAGTTGGAAAGATCGCTCGATCCACCGCCATTGAACGATAAAGGATCCTTTCGACGATTGCAAAATGTTAATGAGCCTGTTGTTGCTTTCGGCCCACCGGGTTCTAAAGGGGAGCTCAATGTCAGCGTCATTGTTTCTCCAGTTCCTCTTGATTTCTCGTAAGTTTTACTTCTAAATAAAAGTAGCATTCAACCTGCTCTACTTTACTTAAAAAATATAGTCTAGATTAACATGTTGTACATCTACATATGCATATGTAAGTAGGATGTGTACATGGTTGAGCTACTTTCATGCAATACTAGAGAGGCCTGAATGTAACCTATTCAAGCATCTCCATGTATTGCAACAACAAAATGATCATAAGTTGGAAGGAGTTTGATGCAGTCAATTGAATTCTTACTAATTTGATGCAGCTGATCACACAAACCATCTTACTTCACAGAATTGAAGCCTTCGGTGGGCCGAAGGAGGTCGGAGAGGCACTGATGAGATCAGTTGCCGGCGGGTCTAGGAGGACAGATATTAATGCAACTCTCATAGATTCAACAATGAGAACTGATCCTTTGCAAGATGTAAATTACTATCTGTTGGAGTTTAGAGTTGACAGCCCTTCCTTCCACCGCCACAATGTTGCCGTTTGCACCGCTCGCCGGGGCCGGTTGTTTACTCTAAATGCTCAAGCCCCGGAATCTGCCTGGCCGGACATTAGAGAGGAATTCTACAAGATGTCTAATTCTTTCAGCCTTGTCTCTTCTGCTTGAGAAAGAATGAGAGAGAAGAAGCTTCTTTTGTAATGGATTTGGAAGTTGTAACTGCTGTGCTGTTGTAAAAGGGAATTATATGGCACATGAAGTTCACCTTGATCTCGTGCCATTGAATCAGAGTCCTCTTATAAATAGGCGTTTACCCAAATCTCACTCTATTTGAAGTAATCTCATTGTTGACTTCATCAACATATTTATTATTGTATAATGTACTCACAAAGATGTATGTATTTTTCCTAAAAACACAATAAATAGTGGTCAAAATTAATCCTGAGATGTTTGACTAGGGAAGGTTTTTGGACATTTGATGAAATATGGGCGCTTGCTTGTTTCATATTGAATCAAATTCCTATGTATTCTAGATAATATATTTCTTAAAGTAGCTAAAATCGAAGAAACAAAGATAAGGACCCATAAATATCATCAAATAGAAATAAACACCCAGCCATAACCACAGATGATCAATCAAAACCCCAAAACACCCCAACGCCCATCATAAATGCTTAGTTATTAAATTTGATGCAAACAAATTTCATCTATTGAAAGTAAACATTAAAAAAATGCAAACAAATAGGCAAATATAGGTTCCCTAGCATTGATGGACTCAACCTTTTATTCCTGAAGAAAGAGAAATCGGAGATCGATATCGAGACTTTTAGCTCCAGAAGAAGGAAGAACCGTGGTCCTGACCACTCGGCCAACCCCTTGGGGTTAGTCCATATAGGTTTATAATAATTAATTTAAAGTGATGCATGTTTTATTTTCCAAATACATGACAAAAGGCTAAGTGTCTATCACAATCTCTTGGGAGACAACCATGAGACAATTTGTATGGCTCACATGTGATCATGATTAATCTAACCCCCACACAATCACTAATTCCTCTTAAACTTTTATAAGCCTAAATTTAACACTCATCCAACTATAACTCACTATTAGATTGAAACAAAATAAATAAAAAATACTAAACCATTAAACTCGAGGCCCCAAGGCAGCCCCAAGTACATGCTTCCAGACGCACTCACTCCCACCAGACCGGTCCTCTTCCAAAACCCACATCAAAATTTCAAGTCTTAGGTCCGCCTCTCGAACCCATACGAAAATCTTGGCTTTGCCCCTCGGAACCCAACTATGCTTTTGGACCTGCTCCCTCAAATGAAAATCCAAGTCCACCACTGTGGAGGACTAAGATCAAGGGTTAGATTAATCTATCCGGGTTGATATTTTACGCACCCACCGGGCCTCATCTAGATATTTCCATCTTGGGCTCTAAATGGGGCCCAAAAATGCCTTCTCACTGTAGTCTCTCAAGTCTAAAAGAGTATATAAATCGGTAAAAAACCCGCATCATTTCTCCACGCAATACACAATCAGGTGCGTTCTACTTCTACTTCCTCTGGCTGCTTTTCTCTGTCTTCACTTCCACGCCTCATTTCATTCTCCTTCTTCTCCTCTTCTTTTGTCCAGACATGGCGACAATGACGAGGGCAAGCTCTGGCCTCGCATATCCGGACAGATTCTACGCCGCAGCTTCATACGCTGGATTCGGCGGATCGCCAACTTCATCTTCCAAAGCCGCCATCTCCAGATTCCAGAACGACGTCGCTCTTCTGCTATACGGATTGCATCAGCAGGTATTCGATCCAAATCTCTCAGATCCGATCTCTCATCCCCGAATCTGTTGCCGTTTTCGTCTTTTCCGCGTTGATTTCTGCCTAGATCTGGAGTTTCAATGCTTTTTTTTTTTGTTGAAATCGAGCTAGATCTAGGGTTTTGGATTGCGATCTTGAGCTGGCGATCGTAGATCGGGGATCTTGAGTGTTTATAGTTTGAATTTGAAGTTCTGGAGGTGATTAGATGAGTTTGTTTGTTGTTTGGTGTTGATGTTTGGGATTTGTTGTTGGAAATGTGGATGGAGTGAGGATTTGTGGTTTTGTTTAGGTGGAGATTTGGCGGGAAAAAAACTCTGATTGGTTTTGGCTTTGAAAATGTATGGTGATGTGTATTATCTTCTGGATCACGAGTCGCACAAGACTGGTGATCGTAGAACAGGGATCTGTTGAGTTCATAGTCTGATTTTGAAGTTCTGTACTAGTCGCGATGAAGTTAAGAGCTTGTGATTTGGTTTTGGTGGGAATTTGGCGGGAAAATAAGGCTGATTGGTTTTGACATTGTAAATGTAGGCTGATCTGTATTATCTGGATCATAGGTCCCACTATCAGTGACTGGGAGCTACATTGGTAGGATCATTTGTAACGATTCAGTAGCTATCCAAGTTTCCAATCATCAGGTAATGGGGCCTGTGGTTTGAGCGGTCTGAATTGATGTAGATTTGTGCCATTTGTTCAGCGAATGAGCTACTGCCAATGCATTTTGGTGCTGCTTGTGCAAATCTGTTTAGTGGCATGCTAGTATTGTTTGAAGGATTCTTTTTTTTTTTTTTTCAATTCATGTGGACAGGCCTTGATATTGTCGAGTATTGGCTGTTTTCTTTTTTTGGTTCCTATCGCAGGCAACAGTAGGACCTTGCAATATTCCGAAGCCCCGGGCATGGAATCCAGTGGAGCACAGTAAATGGACAAGGTTTGTGTGATTTGAATCTAACTGTATGGCCATCTACAGTGGAATCATGATTATTTACTAGAAGCAGTAAAAAGTAACTAAACCACATTTGTTTTGCTTTTAAAAAAACAAGAAGAACTTCATCATCGTCTTGGAAATTCCATCCCATCTATTTGGGCCTTGTGGCTTGTGAATCTGACTCTCGATCTAAGTTCATGTAAAGCAGGAGTTTTGGCTATGCTTATTGCTTGTCTAGAGCTTATTCGGCTTGGAACTTGGAATGTTATTATTGACAGGAACTCCTCCTTTGTAATTCAACTGTTAAACAAATCATTTACCCGTGGCAAGTGACAGAATTGTCTGAGTAATTTTTGTATTGTGTCATGGGGCAATTTGTGCTTTCTCATGTTCTTTGAGGGGCCCATCCCATGCGGTTGCAGTTCAGTTGGCCAAGGATGGAGCCAACTGTGTTCTCTGAATTTTTGTGTTTGATACTTTTTTGTCTAATAAATTTTGTTATCTTCTCCCAAAAAATTCATTGATTTCAAGATAACAGGTTAAAGATACGACTTAATTACTCTGTATTTAGCATGATTTGGGTTTTTGAAGTCTTTGCCTAACAATATAACTTCCAAAATAGTTTAACGTCCTAAGAAAGTTTAACTTCCAAAAAATTAACTTCCTCGGATTTCAACTTTCAAAAAAAAAAATCCTTATGTTGGGGTTGTCGTGGGCAAGGCCTTGACCTGGCCTTGGCACTTCCAGATTTGTTCATCTTGACTCAGCAAAGCTCAATTAGTTCAAAATGTGGGTTAACTGGTTTGGTCGGCCCCGCATGTACTATATTTTTACAATAAAATGTACTTAGCATATTAAAACAATGAAATACTGATCCGTTGAAAGCACTACTTAACTTTGTGATTGTCGCTGTTATATTCCTGCTTTCATTTTTTCTTTTATTAAGAACATTTGTTACCCATTCAGTTGGCATGGACTTGGAAATATGGCTTCAACAGAAGCAATGCGCCTCTTCGTGAAAATTTTAGAGGTGTGTGCAAAATGAGCAGTATGGTTTATCTTGTTGGTGGTTGTAATTTTATTTTCATTCCGCTGATATTGATGTGCCACATTTCCCAATAGGAAGAAGATCCAGCTTGGTATTCAAGGGTACCTGAATTCGTTGTTGAGCCTGTCGTAGATGTTGAAATGAATGTGAGTTTACAGAAATTAATCAGTACTATACTGAGACATGAATTCATTCCTTGGAACAGTAGACTAAAGTGCTTCTATTTCTTTAAACAATGTTGGATTCTTAGCCATTCTTTACCTATATAAAATGTAGCAGTTCTTAGGATTGAATGACTTATAAAACGTTACATTCTGTTTATGGTGTGGATGGACATTTCTTTTTTGGCCCCTTTTTTTTTTTTTTTGAAAAATAACCAATCACATTAAATACACACGCACATGCATGAGTTAATAGGTGTGTCTATTGTGCAAGTTGCGCACAGGCAGTGGGGCCCACCTTGGGGTCCATCCAGTGGGCCAACCCCTCACCCCCAATAGTTCACGGGTCCCACCGGGTTTGCACCCTGTACGCTGTTAAACTTGCGGTGCCCGGATGAAGATGATAGGATGCTTGGATGGGACCCAAACTTGGTAAGTAGATAGGTCCCACCCAGATCTTGAAACCACCCACCTGCCCCACCTCTTTCTTCCCCAACCCACCCATCCACAACCCCTCCCCCCCTCTCCCCCTCTTTTCGGCCCAACCCACAGCCCGGCGCGCACAAAGCTCCGGTACACAAGTTGCACACTAGATGACTCCTCTCTCTCTCTCTCTCTATATATATATATATATATATATATAGGGAAATATTCATGTACATCTATCCCTCACCACATTATGGTGAGGAACAACATAGTGGGGCCACTTTATGATTCATCCAAATCATCCACACTCATGGAACCCCCTAAACTACAATGGATCAACTAAGTTTTCATTATAAAAGATGATTTTCATATCAAGTTCTAGTCACCTTGTACACTGCTGCTACTGTTGTTGTTTTTTCTTGCTTTTGCTTTTGGGTTAAACATTTCATGATGCGTGATTTTATCATTTAGCTTTCTGTGGATGTGTGTTCATCCAAGCATATTCCACCTTTACTTATATATATATATATATATATATATTTTAAATAAGATGATTTTCATATCAAGTTCTAGTCACATTGTACACTGCTGCTACTGTTGTTGTTTTTCCTTGCTTTTGCTTTTGGGTTAAACATTTCATGACGCATGATTTTATTATTTAGCTTTCTGTGGATATGTGTTCATCCAAGCATATTCCACTTTTACTTCTGGTTTCTTACAGAATCCAAAAACAAAATCAGTTACTCCAAATGGGCACTCTTCTCCGAAGCAGAGGATTGTTTCCCCTAAAAATGGGAGTGTGTTAGAGCCGCACGATAAAGATGTTGTGTCAGAGGGCCTTGTTTCAGTAGATGTCTATGATCAATGGGTTGCACCTTCTGTATCTGGCCAACGTCCAAGAGCTCGATATGAGGTATCTCTCCTGTTCTCTGACTCTTCATTAGTATTTTTGATATATTCCTCCGTTGAGATCATAGATAGTATGTAGTTTTGTTGGTGATGATGATATCTTAGAAATCTTTTAATCACGAGTTATTTCTATATTAATACCTTAAAAAAAAGGTTAGTTCTGTATTGAGTCTTGTCAATCTTTGCAGCATGGAGCAGCAATAATCCAAGAAAAAATGTACATTTTTGGTGGAAATCACAATGGTCGTTACCTTAATGACCTTCAGGTATGTTGTCTTATAAGCTGCTGTATGTAATACACTGTTGCTTCAGATACTGTTACCGGCTTTCTGGTAGAAATGAATTTTTTGATGGTTACAGAATCAGTACCTGATGACCAGAAATAACTTATTTTAATTTTAACATCTTTAAATATTTTACACACTATATCCTTTTTATAGCTATATCGTACAACCATATTTCAGGAGTAATTTTATTTTAAAAAATATTTTCAGATATAAAGTTTATGTTAGTTTAAACTGTTAGATTTATGTTCTCCACTTCTTTGTCCTATGATATTATTCAATATGTGTACGTGTATAAGTATGAATGGTAACATGACTTGAACCTGCAAACTTTCGGTTAAGACAATGAGCATGTTCCAACTGTGCTACAGGTTCTTGTCTGTTTTTCAACTGTTACTTATAATTACTAATCTTCACTATACATTTAAGTCCTATACACTTCCTTTCTGAAAATTTCAGGTTCTGGATTTGAGAAGTTTGACATGGTCCAAGGTGGAGATGAAAGCTGCTGTAGAGACTCTAGAATCACCTTCACCAACTCGCTTGGCTCCCTGTGCTGGTAATTCCTTGGTAAGGACAACAAGTTTTTGCTTATAATATCTGGAATCTCTGGAATAGCTTGAGTTCTACACTTGACTAAGTGTAGTAAATTATGACTTTTGTTCATGTTTGTGCATCATATCATTGCTAATTTCAACTTGAGCTTACTTTACCCATTCTTTTCATCCAGATAGCATGGAAAAATAATCTTCTTTGTGTTGCCGGACATACAAAAGATCCCTCTGAATCTGTTACAGGTTGAAGTCATTTCTCTTAATATATTCCTTTTCTTTTAGTACACTTAGTCATCTGTATTGGCAATTTCGGTAATTTCAATTAACTTTATGCCCCTTTTCTTCTCTTACTCTCATGACAGTGCTGGAATTTGACATGCAAACTTGGACTTGGTCAAAGTTAAAGACTAATGGGAAGATACCGGTTTGTACTTCTTTTTTCAGAAAAAAAAAAAAAAACATAATGTTTATTTCTGCCTTCAGTCAGAAAGATGAGAACCATCTTTTATTTGGACATATGGTTAAAATTTTCTTATTTTAGGATGAGAACTCATCTAATGATTGTACTTCCATACACTATACAAACCACCTTTCTTGATTCAGTTATGAAATTGTGGTAAGATTTCAGCTTAGGTTTAAAAGCTAAAGAAAATCTATTATTATTATTATTGTTGCTTCTTATACTTCTCTTTTTGTCTGTTGTTGCTTGTTGAAACATCATAAAGTGCCTTTGTTTTCTTCATTGGTCCAACTTCTATTATCTCTTCTGGAAATAAAAATTTTCACGGTGTTCTGTTATGTTACATGAGTATAGACTTCTCTCTTTGACCAAGACATTCAGTAGTAAATTTTCTTTTCCACTGATTTTCTGTATTGTCTTTGCATAGTCCTTTTTGCAGATTTATTTTATTTCGGAAGATCCTTGTATCCTATGTTACAAAAAAAACCTCTAATTCAAAATTGTTATTAAAACCTTGTTTTAAGTTTGAAATCTTGATTTTCTTAATCCATAGAAGTATTTTAACTCACATGTGGAAGGCTGTTTAAATATTGTGGAAGCATCTTGACGCATTTTTTTAATCTTCTATTCACTAAAATAATGACCTCCCATGTTCAGATATTAGTTGCTTTTTTTTTGTTGTTGGAAGCTTCTCTGTCCTGGATCAGAAATGCTTATCGTATTCTTATTGATTTTCCACTTTTTGGGTAGGTCTCACGTGGAGGCCAGACGGTGACCCTTGTTGGAACAAGTTTAGTCATGTTTGGAGGTGAAGATGCAAAGAGGTCTCTCCTAAATGATCTGCACATTCTTGACCTGGAAACAATGACCTGGGATGAAATTGATGCCGTGTAAGAGGCTAACTGACAATTTTTTTTCATTCTTTTTTTTTTCTTTCTGGATCATAATTGCGGATGCGGATGCTGTTGTTAAACTCATCTACTTAAAATGTTTGGAGTGCCGCATCTGCACTGGTTCTGTTGATTGGTTGTAGCATGATCCCATGTCGTTTCATTGTGTAAATAGATGACTGTGTTCTCTACATGCCCACTCTGCTGTTGCCCAAAAACTACTTTCTTATTTTCAATGAAATGCCGAGGGAAAAAGCTTTAGATACTTTTTGTAGTTAATTCCCATGTTGATATTAACTCGTCAGAAGATGTCTCCTCAATTTGAAGTCAATCATATTGACATTTTTTTGTTCTTTGAGAAAAAAGATTGTCTTATTAGTTCCCCTTTCGATGTTCACTGTGTATATCATTTGAATCTTATTGCACTGCTCTTCATTATTCTGTAGGGGGGTGCCGCCTTCTCCAAGGGCTGATCATGTTGCTGCAGTACATGCAGAGCGATACCTACTGATCTTTGGTGGGGGCTCACATGCTACATGTTTCAATGATCTCCATGTCCTTGACTTGCAAAGTGTAAGAGTACTTCATTAAGTATTTTTCTTTTTTGTGATTTTTTAGTGATTTATTAGTTTTTATATAACATGTATTGATTTGTTGCAGATGGAATGGTCTAGACCAAAACAGCAGGGTGACGTTCCAACTGCACGAGCTGGACATGCTGGTGCAACAGTAGGCGAAAACTGGTTCATTGCTGGTGGTGGTGATAACAAGAGTGGTATGTTTTTGCAAAGCTTCAGTTTCTATGTATCCACATGGATTATCTTCAAAAAGAGAATGAGAAATTTTTGAATGATTTAGGTCTTGCACTGTACCAGGACTTCTATGTAATACTTGCAAGATGTCAACTATCTCCTTTTTTTTTTTTTTTTTTTCTGCTTACTTGTCTCAGTGGCCAAGTTGGAGATGAGTAAAGCCTGGGATGGGAGTGGGAGCCTTTACCACTTGGACATCCCTAAGTTCCCCCTCCATCTCCTTCTGTTTGTTATGCACTTCCAGGCTGTCATTAATTTCTGCTATCATAAAGGCCATCAAGGCTCATAGGAGCCCATAGCACAGTTGGAAAGCACTCATTGTCGCAACCGCAAGGCTTGTAGATTCAAGTCATGTTACCAATAAAAGTAGGTCAAGAGTCAAGAACAGAAGACTGTTGACCTTTCACAATTATGGCTTTCTTCATCACCATTTTGTTGCTCTATAGCGTAGGATTTGAGCTTCTTTCTACTCTTTATGAAGTTCAACAACTGATATCTTTTAAGGAGACAATAACATAGATCTCCCAAAAAATTAAAAAAAAGGGGACTAGGATTAGAATAACACTTGCTGCTTGGTGAAGAGGGGCCATTTGTTGAAGGAATAAAAATGATGTTACACCTGTGGACTAAACCTGGGTAATCGTGATGGCTTAGTTTAAATTTTGATCTGATTACCTGTTAGGCACTTTTCAATGGAATTCCTAGGAGAATGGCTTTATCAAAGGGTCAAATGTCAAGGTGGATACGTACAAATTCTTGACAACAAGATTTGATCTCCCAACACCTCTTTAGCAAGACCAAGCTTCAGTTGTTCTTATTGAGGCTGTTTCTGATCTTTTAAGCGCTTCTTTCTTGAGGATGTCTTTTATTAAGCACATGCCTTTAACACCATCATCATTAACTTTTGTGCTCTGTTTGGTCATCAAAGCTTCTGGAATACTCGGCTTATGTTTTTGAGTTCTATTAGCGTTCTAATCAAAACGATGGAGGGAGTTTGTCAAGGTCGTTTTAACTGTTTTGGCTTGGTATTCATGCTTCTTTGCAGGGGTTTCTGAAACTATTGTTCTCAACATGTCCACACTGGTATGGTCAGTTGTAACCACTGTTAAAGGACGTGTGCCTATGGCTAGCGAGGTATGTCCTAATTTGTAGAATTATTTAGTTATTTGCAAGATGTGAAATGATTCAGCCGATCAGAGTTTCATGATTTTGGAATATATATATATATATATATTTTTGGAGCTGCATAATTTAGAAAATTATAAATGAAACCATCCTGAATTGGAGCATCTGTAGCCTGAGAAATAAGACATTTTATACATATTTATCATTTTCATAGTTCAGATAAGATATGATTTTAATTGTGGCCACGACTTTTTAAACCTGTTTATCCAAGGAGCTGGTAGATGGTGGGTGACTGGGTGTAGACATGTAATGGCACTCGACATGCTTTATAATTGCTTCTAACTTGGTTTTGGCAATGCTATTAAAAAAAAGAGAGAGAAAAAAAAAAAAAAAAAAAACTTGGTTTTGCGATAAAAAGGCATTCGTGTACATCTTATATAAAATAAACTACCAAATGTCAACATATTGTCATAACCTACAACATCTGCCAATATGTGAGGCTACAAGTTAGGCTGCTGATTTAGGTTACTCTTCATGGCATAACAGGTAATAAATTGGTCACCGGCCCATTGAGTCATAACCAATGATAGAGGAAGGACCAAGGGTCAATTCACAAGCCAAAGCTTAAGATGATCACCAATCTGTGCAGTCATCATCAATGGTATCAACACAAATCTAAAGGGAAACCAAGTATTCATTGTCTTCGATGCATGAAAATGGATGAGATTTCAGGATTTATAATGGCATTAGATGGCCACCTTCTCTTTTTGCTTGATTGCATTTGATTCCCATAATCTATATTGAAACTAGGAAAGTTTCTAATTTTAACTAAAAGCTAAACTAAGATTCTTTTTAGCACTTTTGGAAATGTGAAAACCTAAAGAGATCTAGAGTGATTTGGACATGTGTGGTACCCTGGAATTGCCCATGTGACTTTATCAATTGCTTTATGTGATTTAGGTGGCCCCTTCATTTAGACTAAACTAGTTGACCAAGGCCCTTTCTTGGGGCTTCCTCTTGTACATAAGTGGGCTTGGTCTGCATCACAAGGTGCCCTGTTTTTTTTTTTTTTTTAATCAGAATTGCATTCACATAAGCCATTGATTGGTACAACAGTTATTCATGATTGAAGTAGGTGATCTTTGGAATTTGTCTTTTTTCAGGGCCTAAGTTTAGTCGTGAGCTCCTGCAACGGTGAAGATATTCTTGTATCTTTTGGTGGATACAATGGGCGATATACTAATGAGGTTAATAGCAATAATATGAATCTTTTCTCGATCATATCTTCTTACCACTTGTTATCCACTTTTAATTCTGTTCCCTGCTGTCCAGGTTCATGTTATTAAACCAAGCCACAAGTCAGCCTTAAATTCGAAGATTGAGAGACCTGTGCCCGACGATGTTGCTGCTCTGCTTCCCACAGAAAATGTTGCCAGAGACGTTCAATCTGAGTTTGAAACTGTTCAAGATGGAAAAATACGGGAAATTGTCGTGGACAATGCTGACTCAGAACCAGTGGTAATGTTCTCATGAAAAAGTTTCTTTGTTTTTAGACCATGTGATAAATATATTCACTAGGAAGTGAGCTTAATAAATAAAGATGAATGCCGCGGTTTCATTAGATATCTTAAAATTATATAAACCATTTTTTTTTCCATTATGTTTCTTCCAACACCAAAAAGGTGTTGTACCAAACTGCAGAAAAATGGCAAGCACAAAATCGGAGGCTTTTTCACACTACCAAGGAATCCTCAGCATTACACTAACATGTCCTTAGGGCACATTTGGAAACAACTGTGGATTTCATGGCTTGCAGAGTCCACAGTGTTCTTTTTCTGGGAACATCTTCAGGTGTGGAATCCACACTCATGGAATCTGCTAATTTTTTTTATGTGATGGAGAAGAAGAAAAGTAGACATTGTCCATGGAAAAAAATCACAAGGCCAACCCTTTGTCATGCAAAATAATAGTGTTTAGCAGAAATGCAGTTGCATTAGTGTGACCAAGTCAAATTATTATTTTGCACTCAACTCTGAGTAAACACTTGTGCAGAACATCAGTAGTGAAGAAACCAGTGAACAACTTATTGCGTCCCTGAAAGCAGAGAAAGAAGAATTGGAAGCAGCACTCACCAAGGAGCAGGTGTATTCTGTCCAGCTGAAGCAAGAGTTAGCAGGAGCTGAGACACAGAACACAGATCTTACCAAGGCAAGCATGATCAGTTTTCTGTATAATTTACTAATAAGTACAAGGGGCACATCATGCACATGAACTCTATGATACATGAGCACATTTTCTCTTTCTGCGGGACCCACGTCTGAACTTCCATTGGGCCATCAATTGCTATACCTCCAAGTTTCATTATGATCCAAGTGGTGTTTACCATTAGATTGAATCACCAGGAGTTTAAAACCATTTATCATTCAAACCGGTAAATTTGTTGCTGCTGGATCAAGACCATCCCTAGTCCATATTCTGACCATCCTATCCTGTCTGCCCAAGTGAATGGTTGTGGCCCCAGAAGGTCACATTTTAGCTATGGAAGACCCAGCCTGATTAATCTTGTTGAACATTCCTTTGCATGTATGTACAGCCAGGACCACCTCTATTTTCAGTATATCATGATATTTTTGAGAGAATCAGTTGTCCCATTCTAGCTCGAATTTTCCTCAACTTTTGCAAGTTTTACCTAAAATTTCTATGTTTTTTTAGCTTTATTTTTTTAGATGACTGCTATTTTTATGGAGTGGTAGCTGGTTCGCTAAAGATGGGGCCATTTCATCCACCATCGTGTACCTCTCATTAGATTTTGACCTTTAATTTGATAATAAAATTGAGAGATTATCCATTGACCTTTGAAAACTTAAATTATGTGTTGAATTTGCAGGAGCTTCAATCTGTCCGTGGTCAGCTTGCAGCTGAGCAGTCCCGGTGTTTCAAACTTGAGGTATGTCTTCATAATCAAGCACATTTAGCAAATGTGAGGGCATGGGCATCGTACTTTAGGTGCACTTTGTCGTAAATTCTGTTTATAATATAAAGGATATCCTAGTTGAGGACCTGAGACTTGTTATAAAACTCTGACAATTTGTTGTTTTTCAAAATTGATCGTCATTACCACCTCCGCGTGCCCACACTACTCTTAGCACTTCTCTGACATAGTTGTTAAGTTTGACACGTCGTCTGGGGTCAGATAACAAAGGCCCTGGTTGCAGTCTAGTTAAACTGTAGACAATCTTCCCCTACACTGAATTGACTTTTCCAAACAGGTTGATGTTGCAGAGCTACGACAGAAGCTACAAAACATGGAAACGTTGCAAAAGGAAGTAGAGCTGCTTCAACGGCAGAAAGCTGCTTCTGAACAGGCAGCCTTGAAACAGAAGCAGAGCTCTGGAGGTGTATGGGGCTGGCTTGCAGGAGCTCCCCCGAGCCAGAGGGACGACGCTTGACAATTCCAGAACTCCGTGACATAGCCGTACGTTTCAACATCACTGAGAATATACATCCATTCAATTCTTTATAGAAATCCCATGTTCTTTCTAGTTATAGTAATAATTCATTGTTTTCTTCGGCTGATCATATTTGTAATTCTAGGTTCTGGTACAGGTGCCTTGGTGTCCATGTTTGTTTTAACCCAATTTTTTTTTGGGTTACCTGAAATTACTGTATTCAGTGTAATAGTGGTGAGATTTTCCTCTTTTTTTTGTGTCATTTCTGGTTGGGGAGGTACGGGATATACAAATACAACTGATTGTTATTGATATTGGAAAGGAAATGTGTATCAGACGAATAAATGTCTATTGGTGAAGAAAAGGATGCTATTGTATGTTTTCTCTACAGGTAATAAAGCAGGCAGAATGAAAATAAGAGACTTGTCTCAAGCCGGAGACGCATTGTACTGCCAGGCGCTGGTGACAATAGAATATATGGTGCTGCTGCCCTTTTTGATACTTGCCAGATTCACTGTAAAAGTTGGTGATTCACTTGACTAGTAATCTTAATATGACCGTTTCTATGTACAATTATCAGATGACATTAGAGATTAGATTTAACAGGTAACACAGATTTATAGCTTTGGTGATGGGGACATGGGACTTCCCATTGGGAATGTCAGCAGGGTTTCAACTTTCTAACTCCAGATCAATCTGTTGAAAAGAAGATGGAGAAATGAGGTGATCAAGGGAAGTAGGTTATTCCCTTTCTTTTTTTTTTTTGGTAGCCCATACGTTTGGCTCATTGGTGTGGGCGAGTGGGAGTTTAAAGACAAGGACCACCTTGTTGGTACTGTAAAACTGAAGTGCCTCTACCACTAATCCATCACTGTAGTTAGATACACCTTAACTCAGCAAGGCTACTATTTGCTTTCAATTTTTTTTCATTCTCTCAAAATATTATCTGCCAAGATTTAGCAACACAAACAATTTAACTGGTCAAGCTATTATTAGGGAATGAACTGCCATTGTTGCCAAATGGAGAAACTACTCACCCTAATCAGCGCTTTTAACTAATCTGCCCGAACGGCACACTTCAAAAGTCAACACCCAACGCTCATGGTGGCAACCAGAGCCTGGCACAATTGGGTTGGGGTTTGGTCAATGTTACAGGCCGATAGGCTCTTCCAAGACTTTGATTTCCTGGGCTCAATGATTAAACCCTTTTAACTGCTTATTAGGCCATGTTCAGCCTGACATATTTAGTAAGGGATCATATATCTTGCTGGAAAATGCATTCATTCCAGGCCTAATTTCCCTGCCCAAGTGAGAATCCATGCCACGCCCAAAAAGTAAACTGGCTGGGCTTAAAGTAAAATTTAACCTGGCCTGGGCCCATAAATAACATCCATAGAAATAGGGTCAGGGGGGCCATAAACAACATCCATAGAATTAGAGTAAGATCATTACATTCACTAAGCATTTCCAAATTGGCAACAGCTTTCTAAGGCATTGATGTAGCCCTTGGCTTGCGCATAGCAGACATAAAAAGAGATAATTTAAAAAAAAAAAAAAAAATGATCTGGACAGAATACCCTGAGCTCTCAACAAAATTCTCATCCATCTAGACTTAAGTTTACCTCTGTCTGCCCCGGCTTTTTTCCATTCCTCAACAGTTAGTTATTACAAAATGCTAGTTCATTCAAAATTGTACCAAGGAAAAAAAAATACAAAAGGGAGGGGAAGGAAAAAAAAAATACAGAAAGGAGAGGAAGGAAGAAGACTACGACAACGACCAAGTGTAATTCACAGAGAAGGACTAAAATCGAACAAGGAGCCTTTCCAGAGATTTGGCCAAAAAAAAAAAATCAGAATAAAAATGAATGACAAAACTTATCAGCTTTCAAAATGAGCTTGTGTTACAACAAAAATGAATATGATAGGAGGTGAAATGGTTATGTTAGTTCCTTCAAGTTAAGAGGGACTCTAACCAATCTGAAGTGTATTCATAAGCAACAAATGTAACGGCACCTGCTGGGGCAGCCTTGATTATGGACGGAACAATCCCCTTGTAAAGACCATGCCACCCTTCTGCCTGTAAAATCCGACATAGGGCATCGTACATGTTTCTGTAGGCATGGTGCTCCACTCGGGCACCGTATTTTGGATGCCTCTGTAGTCCTTCAATCTGAAAGAGGCAAAAGTGTAACAAGATCAGGGTAGAATAGCATTAGCAAAACAAAAGTTTATGCCAGTATTCAGCTTGGTAAAAGAAACAATAATCAAACAGATTGGACTGCCCCATCCATTAGAGCTTTCTTCCCCTGTGCATTGATGAGACGAGTCTGTCTGCAACCATGAGCATAATACCCCTTTGATTCCTTCTTCCTCAGTCGCATATATAGTGAAAAACTAGAAAATCGTCAATTGTAGAACGCAGTTTAATTGACCGGAACGGGATTGACAATTAGGAAAGGGATAGCTAGATGACCTTCGATAAACAGGAAGCCCTTTCACTAACATATAGTCATCCTCTTGCTTTCCTCCATATTGCATTGCCTACTTTCTACATTTTGGGCTTGCATATTATTATTTTTCTCACTGTTGCCTGAAGTCTTCTCTCTCTTTCCTTACAATCTAGCATATTGAACAATCCGTGTACATGAAAGCCTCCCATGATCAATCCTAAAAACCCCTCAAAACTAAACTGGAATATTCTAGATTAAAACCCTAATAACAGAACCGGAGCCTTAATTTATTGCCTTCTACAAATTTACTCGCTCTGTGATTTCCTATATCTGACTTACGGTAGACCAAAGACCACAGCAGGGCGAGTTGGTAAAAATTAAATTTATCATTCTGGTACGTCATCGTCAAACCCAGTTCTTCAGCTAACAGATCAGGCTAAGCTGTAATTGAAGCACTTAATTGAGCCGGGCCAGGACAAATCATGGCCTGCCCAGTTTAACCCATAATTCAAAGATGCTACCACATTTCATGCAGTGTCTAGAAGGTTAAAGAAAATGGATTGATAAAATAAAACAGTTGACTATTTGCATGGTAACCAGACATGGTCCAGCACTCCAGCTTACTAATTGGAGTAAGGTGGTGAAGTTCAAAAAAGGAGACTTGGGGAGTGGTGCAAAAAACCAAGAAAAATTGGGCTATTTTGGGTAATTTGAGGTGGTTCGGTGAAGAAAAAGTAAAGTTCATGGGAGAAGAAAAAAGCCCGGAGTCAAGGATGTGGAACCAATCAAGCAGGTGAGTCATCCAGTAATATGGGATCAAGCTTTGCTGAAGAGACTGTAGATCACTTGTTGCAGTGCAACTTCAACTAAAGTATTTGGACTTCTTCCTAGAGGTGTGGTTTGGTGGTGCCATGGGAGATTCCTACACAGTGATTCAGTCTCAGGGTCTTTCAAGCAAAGGCCAAGTACAGTTTTCATGATATGATGCCAAAGCTCTTATTTTCTTTTTTAACTTCATGTTGTGTTAACAAGTACACTTTCATAAGAACAAAAGCTGTTGTTAACACACTTTCATTAGAACAAAAGCTGAAGGGACACATGCAAGTTAACATTTGAGCATCACTAATGTGCAAGGAAATATATTGGACTGTCTAATCAATAAGGCAACTCTGAAATTCAGTTATGTACAAAAAAATACTCAATGTAATCACCTAGAAATTTAGATCAATGATACAAAAAAAAGGAGGAAAATCCCATAGTCCAGATTTTGTATTTAGATCAACGAATTAAGGATACTGTTAACGAATTAAGGACCCTGCCCCGAACAAATAATTTGTTTCTATATTACTTACTTTTAATCCGTTTCCCTGTCAAAAGTTCAGTTGGGAAAAATAGTAAGTTTGTGCATTAGGTTTGTCACAGAATTTAGCCCTAAAAAGGGATTGGTGGAAAAGAACTCACAAATCGAACCCCAAAATAGATGGTATGAACTTTCAATGATAATGATTTATGCATGCATATATCGGCCAAAGCATGTAATATGCAAAAATTGAGAAATAAAAAATGTCTGCAACATAAAACTGAATTCTTCACTGACAGTGCTGAAGGAAGTTACCTGGAACCTCTTCTTGACCACATCAAGAGGGTGGCAAACAGCTTTAGCGCATGTCCCAGCTGCTAAACCACAGAGAAACAACTGGAAGCTTGAGATACTGTCATCTGGTGGATTTGAACCTAAACGAGAAGATCTGTATCTGTTCCATGCCTACAACAGCACAAACATTAATACCAATGTTACAGAGAGAAATAGAACCTTCCAACTAGCCATGTTATTTTAGAGAAAAGCAGAAATATCTACAAAATACATCCATCTCAAGAATCGCTCAACTTTCAAATTGGCAAAGTACTGAAAAGCACAGCAATTAAGAATCAATAAGTCCTTTTTTTATCAGTACTATGAAGAACCCATCACGCTGTTGGTGAAATCTATTTAAATCATAAAATAAATAAATAAGATTTCAAGGATAAGAAACAATACTTTTTCATATATTTGGTAAGTTAAAATGAAAAATTATTACGAAATAAAGAAAACAAAACTAAGAAAAAGTCCCAAGAATATCAAGAAGGGGCAGCCCGGTTCGCCATTCCTCACGCTAGCAAGCAATTGGATAGGGACCATCCTATGCTCACAGTAATCTGCAGGCCCATATTCCAACCTAAAAATCAGGAATAAAATTAGCCCTAACCATTTTAATATTGTATCTCTATTAGCTTAACTGCTTAAGTCATCACTCTTCCTTTGGGGATTCTAGAAGGTATAACTGCTGTTGTATTGAGGTCGAGTTGAAGTTCTTCTGCATTGTTGCTTGAGGAGAGAGTGCAGTTAGCTTTTCAGGGGCCAAATAGGTCATGTTAGGCTTGTCTGATACCTCAAATAGGGGAATAGCAGATGGGTAGTTTAAGATGCCTTTGGAATCATTTAAACAGCAAGAGTGCTTGCATCATTAGCTTCTCACAACACATGAAACAAAAAATAAAAAATAAAAAATAAAGAGAGAGAGAGAGAGAGAGAGAGAGAGAGAACTCAGTTTCAAAATCATCCCCCATTACTCTTACGAACAGATTGAGACCAAGGCTACTGTCGGCTCAAAATAACTGCACCCCTGTATACTAAAATCTAGTTCATATCAAACTCCAACCAAAGTTGGACCCACCTTAAAATTGATCAACACTAAAACTTGGAAGTTTAGTTTGGATTTTATTTTAAACACGTGTTTTACACATGATCAATCTGATGGTGGGCCTAGCTCCAATTTAAGTCAATTTGGCCAAAAATAAATGTAAAGAAGAACAGTTGTTTTCAGTGGTTTGGATTATAGATATGGACCCCAGTGATGGACTTATAGCATGGACAGGAAAATTAGTTCATCGAACTTTTCTCCAAACTCAAACTCAAATCAGACAGATTGAAAAGTAAATCAAATGAAAGTACTCCATTGAATTTTCTTAACATGCTTAATCTCAAACTAGGAATCGGGAAGTCGAATGCAAATTGACTATGAACTAGATAACTGTGGTTTGCCGTGAATTTTAATGCCTCAAAAATCGAAGGTAGAACAAGTATTAAAAATGTTGTTGGATCCTAGGACTAGGGTTCAGCAGGAAGTGGACTTCTCATTGCAACTACACCAACTGGCAGATTTGCAATATGCAGATATTGTGGAAGAACCAAAGATCCAGCAAGAACTCTAACAAATTAGTGTTAATCTATGGGGTCAGATTAGGCGCTGTAGGGAACCACACTCCTTGGGAAATAAGTCGCTCCAAATTTTGGAGTGAGCTTTTGTCTTAAAGATTGGTGTAAATTTGCTCACTTCTGAAGTTCTAAATACAAGAAAAGAAGAAAAGGATCCACACCTCTTTCATATGTGAAATTAAAGCTCAGAATGCAGAACATGTAGACATTACCATAGTCCAGCGCTTGAAGGTGTCATAGGTCCCAAATTGCAGGCCAGCATAAGGAATGATCTCAACTAGTGTTGGGGACAATCCAGCATACAATCCTCGAAAACCACGGGTTCTGACTATATCAACAAGAGCAGATCTCATGGAAGGATACACCTATAACCAATCAAGCCATTCCATTGTCATGTTCCGTTCATAAATTATTTCTATCATTTTTTATTTCATATTATTTCCATCATCTTCAGAAAGTGCGTAAGTTCAAGATACTGAGAGAATCTCTCTTAAATCCTAGTGTGAGATTAATATTTTATTGAGTTGGTATAACACAAAAGATTTGGCAGAAGAACCACGAAACAGTAAGCATTAAAGAATCATAAAATTTATGAAGTGGAAAACACAAATCTATCTATCATAATAATGAGGATAAAAGAATAAAAATAATTACCAAGTGGATAAACATGATCTCTTTTAGAGTAAAGATATCTCGATGAAGTTCATTGTTATCTATAGAAAAAAAGGATGGAAAAGCATGAATGATAGTAATATTCAGAACATGTAGCAAAGATCAACCACCATTTGAATGGATCTTTTCAAGTTCATTGAGAACTTTTGCTCCTTTCCTTCCATAACTTGTGGGTTTTAAATATTAGCCAAAAAAGCTATTAGTATAATGCTCTAACATTACCCACTACAGGCCTCCACATTTAGCTGGTTTTCAATTTCCACATTGTTCTCCCTAGGAACATAAACTACCCAAGGGATACATTTAGCATTTTTTTTTTTTTTTTTCTTTTCTTTTCTCTTTTTTCTTTTTTCTTTTTTGAATGGGAGGATACGTTTAGCCCTTATGTTTCTCTTATCTCATCTACCATGAAAGTGAGTCTCCAAGATGCTTTTGACTTCTTCCAATACATTTTTAAGCAGTAATGAATTCCCCCCTCACAGCAAAGACCCCAAACAAGATCTTTTGAATATTTCAAACTCCAATAACTAAAATCATTGCCTGATTGAAGCCTCCCACTCATATAGAATAACAAAGAAGAGCAGGTGACCTTGGGACGGTCCATGAAATACATTTAACTTTAAAAAAAAAACACAGAAACATGCATTCTGGTCTTCAAGGTGAATTAATAAAAATATGAATGATAAGGCAAATCAATATTAAATGAAACACCGATCCAATGTTTCTACTTTCCACCTCTACTTTTGAACGTAATATAGAAATCGTAACTCCCTTCTATGCAAATGAACCAGTGCCAAAATCTTGTTAGAAACTACAGACCAACAAAACACCCCCCTCTAGCCAGCACATTCTGACAGACACGTGCACTGTTGGTGAAAAATTCAAACAGAAACAAGAAGAATGTTTCAAGGCACATTACTGTGCCATTTCCCTTGTCATATTCTGTGCAGACTAAGATTTTCCATTATAAAAATCAATTTTAAATTCTAAAGCATATGAATATCAAAACCAGATCCAGGTCTTTAGAGCTGCAGAGCTAAATGTTTAAGGGTGCGTGCGCCCACACTAGTGAAATTACACACCACAACTGCCGGCGCATGCATACGCACAATGACCCTGGTGTCCACCCTGGATCTCACATGAATACCCTTGAGTGACTATTAGAAGGGTCCTGGTATCCACTGTGAACAAGCACCTGTGTGTCCTTTCAAGAAATAAAGGTATTTTTGTAATTGAGCAATCTGAACACTCCTTGGAGGAATGGCTAACTGCAGAGGGGTATGACTTTAGCCACCCCACCATACCAGATGATCCAACAAGTATGCACGACAGCACTAGTCCTAACTCAATATAGGAGCTGATCAACTCGACAAGGCATAACAAGTGGAAATAAGGGGGACCCTTGCTATTTACCAAAAAAAAAAAGGGGGACCCTTGCATGCATGACAAAGCGCAGGCACCATCGGTAGAGTCCATTTCCCAGACACGAAACACATGTAGGCAAGTGGAGTTTATTAGGGTGAAATAAAACAAGAAAAAAGTTCCCCCCCTCACAATTATCAGGACGGCATAAATACTGTATACTGAGGTTTCAATAAACTGTTTCAGAAATTTTCAATGGTACCCTCAAAAAAAAGAAAAATGAAAGAAAATCCCAATGGTGCTTTAAGACCCCTTTCCACATGAGCTTTGTAAACATCAATCCTGTCAAAAGACCTCACACAGTTTAGTGTGCCTTTCTCACACCTACAATCATCTTTATTAAAGTTAATGGAGCCTTAGAATGGAAGGGAAAAAAAGTCCCACGTACACACATAGAGGTGGGGAATTGATCTAAAAGGAGTTCTATCTGGCCCATTTGAACAGTTGTAGATTTTATCAATGTAAGGAAATAAACCTTTTCAGAAGAGTCACAAAATCTTGTGTTTCAAAAGGGAGAACCCAAGCACTGAATACACTGAACAGTAGAAGCGACGTATGAGAAATGGTCATGCTCTGCCACCAGTACAGTACTAACAGCAGCTAATCATTTGGTTTAACCTGCGTGGGGTTCACCTTTGCTTGACCAAACCTACTCATATCACATATACCCCTCTATTTAAGAACTAGCTGAGATTTCACTCAAATCGAAGCTAGGTATATCGTTAGATTGGTCATGCATAGAAAATATAACTACATATTTTACACATGATCAATGCAAAGATGGATTCACTCTGATTGGAATGAATCTAAGCTAGTGATTATGCATAGGGAGGCATGTCATTCGAGTTGGATCACACAAAGGGGGTCCCCACACAGGCTAAATAAGTTTTAGCTGCCATCAGCAGTCAGCACCATACTAATTGCAACATAAAAATCAAATAATGAGATGCATGGTGTAATATACACACAAAACCAAGCAATGCCAGAAGAGGGACCCCTCATGAAAACCTAACTATATGCACAGCTCAAACTCATCCCAAAGAAACAAGTCACAAACATCCTAAATGCACCCCAAACAACTTGGATCGACAGCCACCCAGAAGTGAGGCCATACAAGCCCTATGATGGAAGCGAACAACATTTCTCACCATCATCAATTCTGCTAAACACCTTGCTTTGCCAGATATCCAGTCACCATGTGTACTTCTTGATACATGACTGAAAGATACTGATATTTTTGCTAATATATTATAGACCTCCTCAACCTCATCAGGTAATTTCCAAGGGGAATTACACGACCTAGCTGCCCAGCCAAAAGCACAAGCACTCCCCTCCAGCAAACCTTTGCAGGATTAAGTTAGTATATCCCTTATTAATACCCACCTTGATGGCCATAAAAAAGTTAGCGAAAATTGAGTAAGAAAATTATGGAAAAAAATAAGTAACTCTATCCCATGAATAGTGTCTATTGATCCTCTCTTTCTCAAGTGTTTCTGCCAATTCAGATCAAAATAAAGATGTAATATGCTCCATTCAAGTGAGAAAATTTCCAATGGAATTACTAAAATATTAAATAAAAAATAAGGGTAAGGAAAACAGTGCATTTTTGGGTCCATGACAGTTTCCAGTTTCCACTATGCCCTTGAGGACTGATGGTCAAAAACCAATTATGCCCCCCTGGTTCCAATTTTCATCTCACAGTTAATTCAGAAGGCCTCTCTGTATGCCTGCAAGTGTCTTTTATGTTGATGCTACTATAGAAGAGTAACAGACTTTATGTTTTGCACCCCATGAGATTTCAACTCACATATACATTTGAGCAGTACTTGCACCAGCAACAACGGAATATGGTGAAAATACTGAATCACTGATACTAATTGATAACCTTAAATGACTTAGTAACCATTATTTATTAAAAAAACATATAAATTAGCAAAGTTAGAAATCTTTTGCAAATAAGAAGGCGCGAACTCAAAAATGCCAAATTAATTCTCTTTAATATCACTAGCATCAAGATGAAGAACATAGAAGTCACAAAGAAAAAAGAAAGTCATGCTTGGTAGATAAATGTAAGGCATACCTTTGGCTCACCCTGAGATGCCAAAATGGTTCGCAAAAGATCAAAAGGATATGATCCAACAGTTGCAGCACATCCCGCCAATGCGCCACTTATGTATGACAAATAAGGACTCAATCTCATATGATCCTCTGCATCAAGACAATGTACATGCAGCCACAATGAAGAGTATGAGCAAAAAAAAAAGGAAATTGACTTCAAGATATCAGGGACTAATTACAGCAAGCATTTGAAGATACTCGCAAAGTTTTGTATTACATGATTTTGGGTTCTCCAAAGGCAATTGAAGAGACTCACAAGCTCTGCATTACATGATTTGGGTTCCTCAGGATATTTAAAGGAAGCTTCCCTAATAAGGACTTGCTATATAAGAGGGTAATTATATTTTTGGCATTCACCAACTTCTTCTTCTAAATGGAAGCCTTCCAGACACCCACTACTTAACAGTCAATGCATGAATAAAACACACAACTTTTACTGAAAAGAAGACATGGGCAAGGAAGCATTCAAAGTAATTAATCCAAAACATGGAAGAAGAAAAAAAGGTACACTGAAGCATCCAAAGATTAATACCATGACACAACACATTGCAAGGATACCATCATACAGCATCACAAAGGCAACAAGACACAGACTTCTACTTTCACATAAGCATACAAAAAAGAAAGATCGTTGGTATACTGGAAAAGGATCAGACCTGGTTTTGACGACCCTGCCGCAAAAGTTTTAAACATGTGTAATACAGTGAATTGTATTGCAGTATAGGGCATAACCATAAGTAGAGCTGGGACATTACCCCTCCAAAAACCCTGTTTTAAGAAACCATTTCAAACAGATGAAAATTTTGGTAAGTTCAAAAATAAAATGTGTGCTTTCATTAAAGCATTTCTGTAAACAGCTTTTCTAAATGAAATCTAGAATATTACAAAATAAACTGATAAAGACAACCATTTGAAATAAACAAATAAATAAACCCAGTGAAAATATAAGTGATTATCATTCATCAAAAGTTAAGCAGAGTTATGGGTACTAAAACATTCAACCATTTCCAATAAAAGCATGGGTGATCACTCTTCAATCAAAAAATATTACCACTGTCCAGGGGCAATGATGAACAAAATGACACTAGCATATAGAATGCTTTATTGCGGTGACAGCAGATGATATAAAAAGTGGAGATTGTCTCCTAGTGATGTTCCAGGGTAAAAATAACCGGGCTGATTGTACAAAATCATGGTTCTATTGTTTCAAACTCCATTTGAATACTACAGAACAACCACAATTTAGGCTTGAGCCTTATTTAATTTAACAGATATTGAGCTCGAAACTTCCAACAGCATGTATCCATTTCTCAAGAACCAAATGTCATTGGCATATGCTTTGTGTGCCATTTCATTTAAAATTTCATCACTACATAGGACATCCAATCACCTCTTGATATATCAAGATGGCACTAAATTACTAGTCTCATGTGGTTAAGAGTCTCCCAAGTTTCGACTTTCTTCAGGTGAAATGATGACTTCTATTCAACCCAAGTTGACAACAAAAACAATTTTCTTCTTCTTTTTTTTCCATTGCAAAATTATCACTTGTATATCTTGAATTGAGAGCTTTTCAAAGATACAAGATGTTTTAGGAAGGAAATTTAAGGGATTACTGCCAAGAACTCATCTAAAATTGTAAGATGTCAGTTAAAGAAAGTTGTTTTAAACTTCAGCAGTCAGATGGAAGTTTTATGGAGGACTTCAGCACCACTAAGCAGACTTCAGGGTTTTTTTTATGCGTACTGGCTTTGTTATTCAAAGAACATTCAGTTGTTCATCTTGACACTAGCTCAACAGCTCAGTTCTTCTTCTATGTATACCGGGGTTTCTGTTGTCTTTTTATAGGAATCTACTGCTCTTCTTCTTTAATAAAAAATGATAAGATCTTTACTACCTGGCAGTTTTCTTTGCTCATGGACATCAGAAGATAATACCATTTTTTATGTAGCTCCTTGCTCCATTTAGTGAAGAAAGTAAAATGATATAATTTTTTTTATTTTTAGTGATACAAAACAAAAGTGTGTTGTTTCTCACAAAGTAAAAGGTGATAAAAAAATTGAAATCCACTGATCATTAGAGAAAGAGAGAGAGAGAGAGAGAGAACTATTGTTCTTGCAATAACTTTTTGAGACATTATGTCATATCATGATGATATTTTTCCAAAAACTTGACTAGTTGAGTACACTAATACCTAGTGGAACTTCCTTCTCTAAAAATAACAAGTAACTTGTTCAAGATTCTTGAGGTTGCAGCAATGGGTCACAGTTATAATAGTCATCTGTCAGTAAAGGGAAGTAACTAAAATGGACCAAAAATAAAATAAAATTTGCATCACAAGTGAAAACAATAAAATACATGGAGCGGCCTATACCGGCAAGCCTTCCTCTCTAAAAATGTCTCTACTTGCTTGCACTATCCCAGTATATTTGGATGGTCCATTCAATTCTCTACGAAGTAAAGCCAATGAAGTTGTTGGCTCCAGTTGAACCTGCCAATGTAACACCAAAGAAGAGTTCTCAAAGCCCATACAAGGTGTGAAGGATATTTAAAAAAAAAAAGAAGAAGCAAAATCCATATGCACCAAAAATTGCCCTGACTGTGAACATTATGACATTTAAAAAGTAAAAGATACTAACATCCATTGAGTTTCCATCCTGAATACTAATAAACACACAAAGCACGTGTCATTGCCTGGTTATGATTATAAAAGTCTATCACTGCTCCAATAACATCAAATATTTAGGGATTTCATGATTTACAAAGTATACTTAAATGAGGAAACCACCGGCCAGATGATTCGTTAAAAGCAAAACGCACGCAATTAGAACTTAAGTTTACTTCCATCTGAATCAACAACAATAAGCTGAGTACATCGATAGCGATACCTTCTACCGAAATAACAAATTGAATACAAAACCACATTCCTAAGTCCTAATCCATATTCTTACAGTACCCACAGTGCCCCATATTAAAAAAACAGTTTTATCAAGACCAACATGATTCCCACATATTACAAGTGGACCAATGAACATATGTCTTGATAGGCGGTTCGCAGGAGAATAAAACCGCTTATTTTAACATTATGACATATTACTCATATTGATAAAGTGCATCCAAAATAACCAGAATTATCAGAACTCTAATCAGAGGATCCAATCCAAGAGACCTAATCTCATCAGAACAGCTAAAACTAATCAAACAGTAACCTCCCCAATCAAATGCTCACTCATCCCAACACATCCCTCACTCATATAACGGCAATCCTCATGCATTGCAGCACAAACCAAAATGTTAAAATTTTCAACTCTTAAACTACTGCATCCAATTCGACGCCAAACTGCAAAATCCACCAAAAACAACCACATTCAAGTAAATCAACGATAACAAAACACCCAAATTATCAAAAATTCACAAATTCATCGGTTGAATGAACATGAAGAGGCGCGCGCCCTGTACCTGAAATCTGATCTTGATGACGTCGAGCGGCGACGTCACTGTCCGGGAAATCCCGCCGGCAATCGCGCCCGCTGTAGCATCAATCATCGCGCGCTTGAGCTGCCCGGGCTCTTCCATTACCAAAAGAAGAAGGAAAAAAAAAAAAAAAACCAAATCCGATCTCACAAACACCACCAAAACCTACTGCAAAACAAGAGGCAAGAATCGATTGAGTCTTCAATCAAAACTAACAGAAACAGATAGCAGCAGAGGAAGAGATGCTAACGTGCGCCTGGTGCCTAGAAATGTGGTGACCTACGCAAAATCGAGCTCGAAATCGTAACGTGCGATGAGTATGTCAGAGCGATGAAGATCATATCGTATAATCCTCGGGAAAAGGAGGAACTGGAAAGAGGAATCCAATAAATGAAGGAGAAAGTTGGCTCTTTTATTTTTAGGGTTTTGGGGATCGACGATTCTTGAAGACGAGAGCCGCCATTGGAGAACGCGAGAAAGAGAGAGAGGGAGAATGCGGGATTTCAAGGAAAAAAAGCTCTCTTTTCTCCGTTTGCGTTTGCAATTGCGTTTGGGACAGGGATTTTGGTGTTTTGTGGGAAAGTGGGAAAGAGCGCCAGAAACAGGAAAAAGAGAAGCTGGTGACCGTTTATTATCTTTTCTTGTACTGAAAATTCATGGAATTCCCAACTTGGAATCTTTCTGAATTCCCCAATGCTTATATGTACTTAATCATCTAACATTTTTATAAATATAAATTTGAAATTTCTTTTTTAAAGGTCATTTCAAACCTTTCAAACAACTGAAATTTTGTAATGCTCGGACAATTGACTTTCATAAATGACACGAGACAAGATATCGCATCATCATATCTAAAAAATATCTACAATGATAGATTACACTCATAAATTCTAATAAGGAAACATGTCGTTAATGTTATTAATGGTATGTGGGATTTTCTAATTTTGTGTGATGGTGAATTTAATGAGTGTAGGTGGGCCCATGGATTTTAGATCTTGTTCTATGTGGATGCATGTGGTGGAGGGTCCGTATGTTGTATGCATGTGTGTGTCCGAGATTTGCTTGAACTCAAAAGAAGCATAGACCAAGAGCTTGGCATGATATTTGTGTAAGCAAAAAGGGTAGTTGGGCATGCCCCTCTACGTGCTTGTTTTGGTGGTCACTATCATTTTGACGTGATGCATGTAGTGACCGCATAGAATTATTTTTTTTTTTGGAGCAATTGGGCGGAGGTCCTTGAATATTTGATTTTAGGGGCTTTTAGTCGTAGGTCCGTCATCATTTGATTTTAAAGGCTAAGGTCCATAACATCTTTTATATATAGGTACAAAATGCAAATGAAATGACTCATCATATACTGTGCACACTGAGTGTGCTATTCTCACCTGATCATGTGGCCCACCAAGGATTGACAGGAAAAGCCCCCCGAATTTCACCGGATCCATGGGTATGCACCCATCCAAATGGATTAGGCTCCGTGATTGACTACAAATATATGTAATTGTTGAAACTTGTGGGGCTTTAATGAAGGGGTTAGGATGGTTAAGTAAGCTCTCAGTGTCGTATAACTTCTGTCCGATGGAAGGAGATGGAGACGATTTTGATTGCTAGGGCGAAAACGTACACAAAGCAACGCGCCAGAAATCCCGAAAGACAGAAATCCTCGTTGCACCAATTGGATGGAGCATCAACTCAGGGCTGCACAAACGCACCCTCCACCTAAATCTTTCGATATCATTCGTTCCCATTGGAGGCTTTTAAAAGTTTTCATTTTCTAGGTGCATATTTGGTTCTATCAAAAGGAAAATATCATGCAGTGAAATTGTCAACTGGACCTCATAATTGTTAATATCGTTTCGAACGTCATTTCCCTTTGACCTACAAAATGAAAAGTTTCGGCTGATTCGAGATTTCGGCGAAACTTTTAGGAATTATATTTCGGAGAAAATATAACATAATATATATACATATATAAGTAGAAAAATAGAAAAAGTAATAAATATAGATTTAATCCATTATAGTAATTTTTTTAAAATTATATTATGTGACAAATATAAGAAATACAAATTATTTATGTGTAAAAAAAGTAAAAAAAAAATAATTATGTAAAATTCCATTTCGGCCAAAAAGTCACATTTCGTCCAAAATCCCGAATTTCGACCGAAATTGGCCGAAATCCTGAATTTCGGCCGAGTTTGATTTCGGCCGAGATTGATTGAAATTCAAACCAAAAAGTTGTGGCCACTTGACCGAAACGAAAATTTTCGGTCATTTCAACCGAAACGAAACAAAATTAATAACTATGCCACTGGTTCTCTCATATTCTCCAACTACTCATGTGCCTAGTCCGTTATCAACAATAGGAATATAGGGAGAGAAACCACTGAAATTGGCTATACATTAGGTTTGATCTCCCCTCTTTTTTTTTTTCACATGGTATGGGGTCAGATTTGATCTTGTAGCTAGTTATCAATGCACCCGTGAATTCCAGATTAGCTATAAATGCATGAGGCACGTGAACAAAGAGTAGCTGTGGGTGCATGAGAATACATCCATTACAAATGTAGGCATAAGTAAATTCAAAACTTCCAACTAGGAAACTTGTGGATGTGCATGAAAACCTTACTATGTAAGGCCACCCTTCTTTGGTAGGTTTTCACGTGCCAGCAGATGCTGTGTTTATTCAGCCTCATTAGTCCTGGCCTTTGATTTAATGACTCTAAGGGATAACTCAGTTAGCCTATGACCACTGTTTGTATCTAATTTGCATCTAGAGGTTGTAGCTTTAAAACTGCACTATCACATTGGGGGTACAGGAGAATTTATCTCGCTTCCCTCTGGGCTCGGAGGGATTAGTCCAGCCCAAAGGATTGGAAACCCTCCAATAGTAAATAAAATAAAATAAAATAAAAAGCCTTTGATTTAACAATTTTATTGTTTAATGATATTCTAGCTATAGATATTTTTCAAGATACAACATAATGGCAAGTAAAGGTCCCTTGAATATAAAATTGTGTTGAGAGCGAATTTATGGGGATGATAAGAGTGTCAAAGAATGAATTATAATCAAAGGTATGTCCAAGTGGGTCCCATAGAGTTGGACTGAACATCACTCGTGGGAGAAAATTCTTCACCCTTTATAATGTCAGTAATTCCAAAGCATCACTATGGGCAGTTTTTTTGTAATGAGAAAATCATGCAATAGGGGGGACCTATGCTTTGATGACTTGGAGCGGTCGCCCCAGGTCGGATCTTGAGACTTCCCAAAAGTCTAATGGGCCCTACATCATGGCCCACATGTGTTTAAACAACCACCGCACGTATACAAATGTCTTGTTGGCTTTGAGAAATGTTCTTATATCCAGTTTTTTCCTATACCTATTCACCTTGAATTTGCAGCGATATTTCATAGGCATTGATTTTGACATAAAAGTTTGAGTGAAACGAGATAATGTAAGTTTGAGTTGATTTTTTATGAGAGAAATTAATATTAGCATATGCAGTTAAGTATTTTGTGTCTATATGTTTAAATATAATATATTTCCTCTTTTGCTATTATTTAGGTGAAAAATGTCTAGCAAAAAAAATATATATATATATATATATATAGTTGAATTTTTCAATTGATCCCACCCAAATGAGAATCCTGGATCCGCCACTGGCCAGCTTGGTGAGCTATCAAGTGGAGTCCAATCGAGCAACTCAAAGTGATTTCTGAAACAATGGCCTTCAGCACATGATTTGATTGGTTGGGTTGATGTAATGTATACAAAATGGGGTTGGAATTTGGATAATTAAATTGGGCATCCAATGTAAGAGCACTTGTTCCAATAATGCATATATCATCTCAGTTCTTATAAGATAATTTATCGGCTCTATGGTCCAAACAAACAAAGATTTCCACTTGTCATTGTGGAGACCTTTTGTAACATACAAATGCAGCCACCAAAAGGGAATCTTCATGCTTTTGTGCTATGTCCAGAAAAAGAGAAAGGGTCCAACAACTTATTTGAATATCTATACTGCGAACCCACTAGGAAAAAAGTCTGAAGCCTTATCCCCTTTGTTAGGTCAAGGCTTGGAGTTATTTATTTAATCATTTGTTTAATAAAGATTTAAGTCTCTTGGGTGTGTTTGTTTGGTTTTTTTTTTTTTTCTATCGGAGGGCTCCCAATCCTTTGGGCTGGACTAATCCCTCCAAGCGGGTACAAACCATGGTCCTAGGCCACCTAAGCTACCCCTTAGAGTTAGATAGGTGGGTTTGTTGAATAATAACAATTTATGGTCAAATGAGCTCCGCACAAGAATTTATTAAAGAGGTGGGGTGTGAATGACATGAGATGAGGAGTGAAGACTTGGTATTCATTTCCCATCCTACCTTAATTTACATTCTATTAAAGGGGAAGTTGTTTGATTGTAAATTTAATATATATATATATATATATATATTCACTTTGGATCTTCAATTTTGACTATTTGTGGTATAAATTCACAAGCATTTAATTCTTATGTAATTTATGCAGCAACAAAAAAAAAAAAAAAAAAAAAAAAAAACCCGCTTAACTCAACTTAGTTCACATAAATTGACGTATAGCCAATATTGCAAAATGGGACTGGGAATGGGCACAATTGTCAGGACAGTGGACAAAGCCCACTAATGTGGGTTGGACCTGACATGCTGCAGCCCAGCTCATGAATAACCTTAACCATTCCCAATCAGCTGACTCCACCTACTAGGTCCAAAGGAACAAAAGTTTATGTTCATTCACAATATCACCCTATACTTGCAGCAGTGGAGCAGTGTGCCCAGATAACTTCGGTTCTCAAACAATTTTGATCCTTTGAGCAACTCATCTGAGAATGAGCAAATGGTCTAAGCAAGATACAAATAGGTTGGGTTAACAAGGGGGTTATGCGGGTTAAACCCAACCAATATACTCAGTTTACTAAATGGGTCAGGCTTAATTTGTTGAGTGAACAACCCATGTAAGGATGTGGGCTAAATAAAACAGGTATTAATGAGTGGAAAACAGTCACCAGTGCACCGCATATCCAAACCATCCCAAAGGCGGGATCCACCTCTGAATACACGTGATGTGCGGTTGTGATGCATGATACGCAGGTGAATATTTCCCATAACTGAGTTATATTAGAATTTTTTTTCTTTTTTACTTTGAGATTGGAGCTCACGCACACATGCACACTATGAATGTCCCTAATCAAATTTGCCTAGTATGTATTTGTGTGAGTTTAGTGGGTGCCACCGAATGGGGTTTAGTCCTATGCGATCAAAGACCTTCGGAATACCCATGTCATTAAAAATACAAAATAAACACCATGTTCCTAACCAAAACAAGCAAAATTTAAGAATAGGTTGGATTTAAGTTTCACCTAAATTTATGAGAAACTTATTTTTTATACCAAGTATGGCAATTCTAAAGAATGTGGATCTCTAAATAAAGACCATTCAAATGAACTGCACCAAGAGTCTTCAGTGGACCATTTTAGATCATTAAGTGGGGGGCGATGTTCTCCTACAAACTAACTGCATGTAACTTACATGCAATCTTGCTCATGGGGCCTACTTAGACAGAAGTTTACTATTGAAAGCAAGGTAGATTGACAGGTCTCCTCATGAATAAGATGGGTCCAAATTAAAAAATCAATCCTACTAGATTATCCTAGTTCTTGATTTAACAACTTTAAAGTATGATCACATCGTGACTGTAGGTTTTATTGAGATTTAATTGTAAATGAAGGTTGTGTGTGCAAAATAGCATGATGCCATATCATATAATGAAAAGACTATCAAAACGCACTTGCAGTTACTCCTAGGATAACATTTCCCCATTAAGTGTGGCCATATTCTCATGAGCAATCATTAAGCAAGCAAATCATAGAGATACAATAAATAGGATGTGATCCCCAAGTGCCGCTAGAAGAGGGTTTTTTGTGTTCAAGGTGATGAATCGACTTCCTATGCTACATTCAGCTGAGCAATGAGAGATGGGTTGGGGCATATGGGTAAGTGATAAGATTATCTCCCTTTCCAAGGGACTGTTAATGCTTGAGCATATAAATAGAAAGAGTCTACATATGGTATTTGTTGTAAGCAATTTTTTAAAATATGTAACCCAAAGGGGTTGGCCGAGTGGTCAGGACCACGGTTCCTTCCTCTTTCGGAGTTAGAGGTCTTTGTATTGACTCTCGATCACCCCTCTTCAGGAGCCGAAGGTTAGTCCACTTGTGCTACCCACCTAAGAGCCGTATGGGTTTTACTTAGCTTTTCTCTGGGCCCGGAGGAAATAGCCCGGCCCAAAGGGTTGGAAACCCTCCAATTGAAAAAAATAAAATAAAATAATTTTTAAAATATGTGAATGATTTGCAAGGTTGTCAAGGGCCTTACCCTACCCTCACTTATGCAAGTTGGGCCAGTGGTGTAAACGGGCCTACACTCATACACTTGGTAGGCCCTTACCATAACCTTAATATGGGCAAGGTTGAGAAAGGGTGGTAAGTTGATGTATATTAATGGAGAAAGGGCATATAAATATATATATATATATATATATATAAACAGACATATATACACTCGTATTTATATAATGGGAGATGCTCCAGCATCTACTGTATATTATATATGTTAATAGAGAAATGGCTAGGTTCGGTTAAGTTAGACCGCGTCTTGCCCTAGCCTGGCTCTTAAGGTTGTGGGCTTTTCAAAATTGGGCCCTATTCTACTTGGGACTTTAGGACAAAAAAAGAAATCCCATATTTGCGGGCGTTGGTGGGATTGATCAAGTGGAGCCCTCTTGTCAAAAGGGTTAAATTAACGGTCCTAATTCCATGTCCAAGGTACAAAAAAGACTGGATGACAATAAATAAATAATCTTATCCTATGAGTGAACTGCATATGCAATCTAGCTCTATGGGGCCCACCTTTTATCAGTGCAATGCAATCCCTTTTTTGCATTCTTATCCTCCACGATCTAGCATTTGATCTATTTTTATACTCATCAAACATTTACTCGTTATTGGATTGAATTTGAAAAATAAAAGTAAAAATCTATGATTAATTAAGGTTTCCCTCATTGCCATGTTTTTCCTTAAGGTAATGAACTTGAAAAATAAAAGTTAATGACACCCCAATTTGCTAAATAAGAGGGACACACAAGTTTCATGATAGGACCTAAGAAGGGAACTATGACAGGGACTACATATATTTGTAAGTCTATGGGTAATTGGCTGACACTTGATTGCATTAAATCCCAACAAGTGGTATTATCATCAGATTTTACTGTTCTTTAAATCAAGGGCTAGAATATTTTGAAGGAGCTGATCTTTTGTTTGTTTCTCATCCACAACGAGATCTTTCCATCCATCTAAGTGGGCCCTATCATCTGCACATTCACAACATGCATTCTCTAATATTTTCTTTAATAAAAACCTTTTGAATGATTTTAAGTAAAAAGGCCACCTGCTCAAGTAATACCAAAATGAGTTAGCAATAAAAACCCTTCCTTGAGTTAAGTAAAGACTAAAGACACCATGAATGGTAGAGAAAGTGAAGTAAACTCGATTGTAAAGTAAACTTACAACCTAATTTTGAGTACATGGGTTAAGTGGTATAACATGACAGCAAGAAGTGGGACTTGCATTAAATTCTAAAGAGGTGGCCAAAAGGAGTGCACTTCCACAACTCCGGGCCCACCCCCATATCCCATCCCTCAACATGCCCTAGATCTATCTATGGTGGGACCCACCTGATGGACGGTGGAGATGAAAAGAAAAAACAAGCCAGTTTCTACCTGTGGCCCACTGGCCTGATTTCCCTCCGCACGTGTGGGATTTGGCACGTGACCGTTTCGTCTCTTTTATCTGCATATCCCAAACTTCGCTCTTTATTATATCTTCCACCGCCAAACCCTCACATCTTCCTCTCTTTGCTCCTCCGGCGCACGTTTCTAACCTACGCAGCGGCGCAATGCGCACTTTAGCTCACGGCAATCTCCTTCGTCGATCATCACCATAAGAAGAAGAAGAAGAAGAAGAAGAAAAGGTATGGCCTTTGTCGATTTCAGATATCTAGGGTTTCATCCTTTCCGATCTCCGCGACCGATTTCTAGGGTTTTGATTTCATATCTGCTTACGACATGATACCAATTATCATGAGCGGCTACGAAATCGATGGGGAATCTCTCTCGCTCTCTGTCTCCGCGGATCGATCTGTGTTCGATGTCGAAACCCCCCCAAAAAACTAGGGTTTCTGATGATTCGGCTGAGGAGATGCGGTTTGATAGCGGAGACATGGATGGTGGAGTGTCGGGAAGTGGGGGTTTGAGTGCTGTGGAGTCTGAGGGAACTAGGGTTTTGGAGGGGGAGATGGGTTTGGATGGTGGGGATGGTGATTTTGAGGTTGGGAAGTCGGAAATGGAGTGTGATGAAGTTGAAGTTGGGGGTTCTACTGTTAAAGCTGAAGGCTTGGGTTTTAATGGTGGAAATGGCGGTTTTGGAGGTGGAAATGACGGGATTGGGCATTTGGTGGGCAGATCGGAAGAAGGTAGTGGTAGTGTTTCTTCTGGATGTGGATATGGAGAAATCAAGAGAAAAACAGAAATTGATGACAGGGGAGATGATAATTTATTTGATGAAATGGAGTGTAAAGTGGTTAGGTCTGAAGAGGTTAGGGTTTCTTTGGAGCCTGGCTCCGAAATCAAGAGGGAAATGGAAGCTAGGGTATCTGATATTAATGCTGAGGGTTTGCATTTCAGTGGCGGGAATGGTGGTTTTGCTGGTGGAAATGATGGGATGGAGGGGATATCAGCAAAGAATGATATGGAAGTGGTGAAGGGAAGAAGGGATCATGATTTGAATTCTTCTTATCATGATGTCTGTACTGATGCAATTTCGGGAATCTCGGTATTGGATGGAGGGGGGAGTTTGAGCTATGGGTTTGAATATGGTGACATGGTGTGGGGAAAGGTAAAATCCCATCCGTGGTGGCCGGGCCACATCTTTAATGAAGCATTTGCATCATCTTCTGTGCGAAGAACGCGCCGGGATGGTCATGTGCTAGTTGCCTTCTTTGGTGATAGCAGTTATGGGTGGTTTGACCCTGCTGAACTTATCCATTTTGAACCTAATTATGCGGAAAAGTCACGACAGACCACCTCGAGGAATTTCATGAAGGCTGTGGAAGAGGCTACTGATGAGGCGAGCAGGAGAGCCGCTCTTGGGTTGGCTTGCCGGTGTCGGAACCCATTCAATTTCCGCCCGGCCAGTGTGCCGGGTTACTTTGTGGTTGATGTGTTTGATTTTGAACCAGGAGGGGTTTATTCAGGAAAGCAGGTTGAGAAGGTGAGAGACAGCTTTCAGCCTGATGAGGCACTTTCTTTTGTAGAGGGAGCAGCATTGATGCCTTTTGAGGGGGACCATAAGAGTATTGATTGGATTAAGAATATGTCTATGCTTCTTGCTTATCGGAAAGCTGTTTTCGAGGAGTTTGATGAGACATATGCTCAGGCATTTGGGATGGAACCAGTGCGTCCTTCCCGTGATGCATTTGGCGTATTGGAACAACCTGATAGAGCTCCACCTCGAGGTATTCATAACTATTTCCTTTACTTTTATATTTACTCTGTTCTTTTTGCTGTTTGATTCTTTGGTGTGCATTATGAGATTAAGAATGGTGGTCTATATTTAAATGTGGCCTCTCTTTATTATTTTTGAACTTGATGGTAAACTAATTATTACTGATGTTTTTTGTTTTTAGTAAATATTTTGGATTTGTCTATCTCATAGCATCACGTTCTTTTTATTTGTACTTGGCAATCAATTGCGCAATTGTTTTGTTGCTACTCGACGACTGAAGGGAAACTTATTTGTTTTCCATCTTTAATGTCTTCTATTGTCCAGTTTTTGATAGATGACAGTAAATTCGTTTATTCAAAAGACTTCAAGTACAGTTACAAAGCGAGAAACAAAATGGAGCCCATTAAAATATGTCATAGACAGAAAGCAGGCTTATATAACAAACTAATGTTTGCAAAATGCATTGTGTTCTTTAAAAGAACTGTGATCCCACACCATAAGAGTTCATTTATCAATATCCAATGAACTATACCTGCTCCAATATATCTTGATCATCTCAATGGAGTTGCAGTTTTTCTAGAAAATAATGCTTATTCTTTCTTCTCATGAAACAACTAATGGGAAAAGAAACCACATTTTAGAGAGAAAAAAAAAAAAAAAAGAAGGATGTAATCAGGCCTCATCGCACTCTGCTTCTACTACAAACTGTGTGACTCATCAAGGCTTCCATCTGTTCTTTTCTGTGAACAGTATCTGCTCTGATCATTATTTTAGCAATCTTATCCTCAGACAAGTTTGTCTGGCCTGGACATCACTGTGCATGTGAATATATATCTCTAGCGAGGCCTTCGTATCTTGATCTGATCACTGTCACACTCCAAGATCTAGTTTGCCCTCACCTTCAAAGGTTCTTGAACTTTTAGAACTTATCAAACATAAAACCCACATTTTTAAGCTATTAGTGGGCATCAGGTATCTGTATGCACTCATGCCCGACTCTCTGGAATCATTTGGGGTCCATTGCAATTGATTGAGTGGGCCCATACCACATATATGTGGTTAACTATCAGCATAGAGAATTATCAATATTTTTCCAGAATCTTTTTATTGCCAATTCTCTAGCTATGGGCAGTATTTTGCATTTGGAGTTGATATTTGTTTTGCGATTAATTTTTCCTTATTTTTCGTTTACTTTTGCGGTACCTACTTGGGTAGAGGCCCTCATAACCACTTTATTCACCTTTTCTTTTTAAGAAAATTTCAGTTGTTTTTTTTTTTTTTTTTTTTAATATTTGGAAACACTTGGACTCTGTTTTACTGAGTGCTCTCTAAGTCGAGTTGACTTGCTGACTCTGACTGAAGTGAACCAGTCATTGGTTTTAGTTGGTGTTTTGGTGTCTTGATGACTGTCCTCTTTTGAAATTAGTTTTATCAAAAGAGTTGAAGTTCGACCCCTGGTCCAGTGGGTTAGATGAACTATTCAGTCCAACAACTCCATCTTCAGTGTGTTCAGTTTTGCAGCACTCTCACCATGTGGTATAACCAATTTGATTGTCTTGCGAAAATTGAACTTGTGGCCCAGCTCAAATGGAAACATTTCAATGGTCAGGAAGCACTTGGAACTTAGGTCTCTTATATGATGAATAAAGTTGTGTTTGAGTCCCTCTCTTAAGCAGAGTTCTTTTCTCCCTTCATTCCTCATGATTTGCGTAACCAAAAGTGGATACCACATAGCAGCCCTCTGCTAGTGCTCATAGAAGTGGTGCCAAAGAGAAAGTTTTCGTAAATATATATATTTTATGCTGTATCAGGCTTCACTCAATTGCTATTTGATATGGTTAATTAAACCAGGCTTAAGACTGGCATAGTTGGTCTTGTATTCTGATCTTATTTGTACTCAAGCTTGAAGCTCGGTTTAGTACTATGAAGCCCAACTCTACGTAATCCAATTCAAGCTCAAGCTGGGAAAAACTCAGCTTGGCTCGGCTTGAGCTCAAGGTGACTTGTTTTAATGTTCAAGCAAAGCTCAAGCTAAGCCTATGCTTGTCTCATTTACGCACCTACCCTTCATACATGTACTATATAATTTTGATCTAGTTATTAGAGATAGCAGTTGCAATGGGTTGAAATTGGGCCCTAATCATATGGGTCGAGGCTCAATCCCCCTTTATTTATATGGCCCTGCTCTAGCCTGGTGAGATTTTTTCCCTTGGTCCAAGCCTGTGCATTATGCAAAGAAGAAATCTTGTGCATGCCCATTAGCCTGTTAATATCTTGGCCTGGGCCAAGCCATCAGTCCAGTCAGACCCCTTCTTAATAGAATTTAGGAAATTAGGGCATTCAGTTGTTGAGTTTAAGTATCTGCTTATTGAGATGTGCTCTTGAATGATTGTTATTTTCTTATGTCCTTGTGGTTTTGTAAAATGGTCTTGGTTTTTAGATTAAAGTAACACCTTGCCTTTCAACTTCTGCATGTCTAATCCATTCATTTGGTACCATTCTTTACCAGCTCCTTTGAGCGGTCCTCTTGTTATTGCCGAAGCTTTGGGTGAAAGGAAGAACTCTGGAAAGCCTTCGAAAGTCAAGGGATTGTTGAAGAAAGATAAATATTTGTTTAAACGGAGAGATGAGCTGAATGAGAAGAGAGCTGCAAAGCAAGAATTCTATCATGCCAGTCAACTCCAGGCAAATGTTGTACCCTCATTGGCTTTCAAAGAGGCATTTGGCAATTTTCCATCTGGTGATTATGTCTTGCAGAAGAGAGCTCCGGCCTCTCTAGGGAAGCACGCGATTTCGACAAAACAGGCACAAAGAGAGGTTGTCAGTCAGGAATATGGAACACCTGTTATTAAGTTAGATTCAGTCGTCTCTCAGGATTTTGTTGTTTCACCAACTGTAGTTCCTGTTGATTTTCCGATGAGTCAGCCTTCAGCCTATGGGCTAGTTCTCTCTATGCAAGGAGGAACTGAAGAAGGGAAACTGCCAATGGAGTCTCTGGCTAAGCAGATGGATGCATCACCTGAGATGACTGGAAGAACAAAGTTGGATGAGACAATTCGAACCACAAGCATAATCACTGACTTGGGGAAATCAGAATCACTTAGCACCATGGATGGTGTTGGCAAAACTGTCAGACAAGAGGTGGAAGGTATATTTGTTGAAGATAATCGTGAATGGGATCAAGTGATGGGAAACAGCAATGTTGGAAGGTTATCCATGTCTGCTGATGATTCACTCTCTGGTAGGGCTCCTGGAACACCTAGTGGGGATGTGGTGGTTGGAAAGATCACAAAGTCTCTTAAACGCCCAATTGAGGCTGATTTGGGACAACAGAAATACATCATGGGGGAGAAAAAGAAAAAGAAGAAGAAGAAAGATGCTGGTTTGGAAACAGGCTTGGATCAACGGAAGCATCCGAAAATTGTGAAAGATGGTGAGGTATCAAGAAAATTAGCAGGAAAGTCTATTGGGATTGGTTTGGATGGCCGGGAGCATCCACTGATAGATCCAGAAAGGAAAGACGGAATCAGGTCCGATTCTGCCACATTGTTTTCAAAAGTGGATACTGTAAATGCTGAGCTTAAACTTTCCAAGCTGGTGAATGATCTGTTAGCACTTGCTCTCGATCCATTTCATGCTATTGAACGCAATAGTCCTGCCATTGTTCGTCAAGTTTTCCTTAAATTTAGATCGCTTGTTTATCAAAAGAGCTTGGTTTTACCACCGGCTAGTGAGTCTGAAACATCTGAACCTGGTGCTGCTAAATCTGTTGTGGGTAGTGCATTGCAAGAACTGAGCGCTGGAAATGCTGAGGCTCCTCCGACGGTAGAAGGAAAGGAGGCTCCTGCTTCAAAATCTCTGAAACGCCCATCTAGGCTTGATGATCCCTCAAAAGCAGGGCGGAAGCGGGGCCCTTCTGATCGACAAGAAGAAATGTCTGCAAAGAGGTTGAAAAAACTGAATGATCTGAAGCAACTGGCCTTGGAAAAGAAGGCCGGTGGTCAGAAGACACTGGATGGACAGAAGAAAGTAGGGCAGAAGGAGACAGTAGCAGTGGCTCCCACGCAGCCAACTAAAATGGATCCCGCGAAGAAACAAGAATTGCCTGCTCGGGTAACTAAACCCACTGCTTTAGTGATGAAATTCCCTCCTAAAACAACACTACCATCAGCCCCAGAGCTGAAGGCAAGGTTTGCTCGATATGGTCCTCTCGATCTATCAGGGATGCGTGTATACTGGAGATCATCGACATGCCGAATTGTCTTCAAGTACAAGTCTGATGCTCAAGCAGCCTACAACCATGCCATCCGAAACAACTCACTCTTTGGCCATGTGAAGGTGAGGTACATCCTTCGGGAACTTGAGTTGTCAGCTTCGGAGCTGCCTGAAACGGAGAAGCGGCGTGTGGACAACGGTGCTGATGATGCCTCACCACCTAGGCCCAGCAGCAGTGATTTTGTTGGGGAGCCAAGGCTGCAACGGCAGACATCTGTGCAGCTCAAATCTTGCCTGAAGAAGCCATCAGGTGATGAGGCGCCTCCAGCAGCTGTCCTTGCAAAAGATAGCCCCCGTGTAAAATTCTTGTTAGGTGGTGATGATAGTAAGGCAGAACAGATGATGGCTAGTAGTAGTAACAATGGTAGTAGTGCAGATGGAGCACCATCATCTTCCATGGCATTTGATGTTAATATTAACAACATAAAATCAACGATGGTTATTCCTCCTCTTCCATTACCTCTTCCTTTTCCTTCTCGTAATCCTGATATGTTGCTTCCCCCACCGCCACATTCGCTGCCTTTTCTTCAACCTTCACGACTTCCTGATGTGCTTCTAACACCACCACCATTGCCACTGCGCCCTCCATTCTCTCATGCTATGGACCTCCATGAGAGCCGCGGTCATTTTAGCAAAGCACCGCAACATGCGCACCAAGCCCTTTATAGTGAGGGAGAGGGAAAGAAGGAAGGCGCAGTAGACATCTCCCATCAGTTGTTGACCCTCCTGATGAGGTGCAGTGATATAGTCACTGATGTGAAGTCCACCCTTGGTTATGTGCCATATCACCCGCTTTGAAGGACAAAAGATGATTGGGAATTTGTTGGAATTCCCACTTGTATGGCTGTGGGCAGTCAACAGCACCAAGGGAAAAGGGGGCAGACTAGCTTTGTAACAATTAGCGTTGGGGGGTTTCATTTGGGGTCGGGATTGATGCAAAACGAACATTGTAACTTTTAAGAAAAAGGTACTAGGCACACAAGTGTATGAATATTTGTCTTCCTGTTACTGTACTAGCTGTTTTTCTATTAGATGGGTGTGAGTGGGTTGGCATTGATGAATGAAAAATATGCTGTTACAGGCTTATAAGATTGTTGTGGTTGTTTTCCAAAAACTGTCAAAATACTTGATAGTAACACAAAACGGATTGGATTTGATACTGGAGACGTTTTATATATATATATATATATAAACCATAAAAATGTAACATTATCTTGCATGAGGGCAATGTCACGTTCATGATTTTCGTTTGAGGAAGTAGTTTGGTTTTGAAGGCAAATTGAGGATTTTTAGGTGGGTTGATTTACAATTTTTATTGGACGTTTTGAAGTGCACTATGGTTGAACGGGTGTGACCGCACCCATCTACTTGTGCCTAGGTCTGCGGAACCATTTGAAGTTTGAACCCACAACTCCTTACCTGATATGCTTTTACATTTTCTTTGCCAAGTCTACTACAAGTTATTAAATTACCCAAGCCAACCTCTGAGGTAAAATGGGGCGGTATAGTAAAAACTTGGTATGATAAAAACTTGTACTTGCCCCCACTGGCTTGTGATCGGTAAAATGGGGCGGGGTAGCAAAAATTTGGAACTTTCTCAAAACCTGTGAACTCATAAAATATAAAAAATAAATTAAAAAAAAAGGCCATCAAACCTACCCCTTAATTGGAGTGGGTCGGGAAAGGTCAGGATCTCCAAGGAGTAGCATGGTCTGGATCAGCCATGAAAGTGGTACTTAAGCTAGATTTGGATAGGAATCGATGGATCAGATTTTTAGTGGACAAGCTGATCTATATCCTGCGCATATATACAGTGTGACCCACTTTATTCCACATCTATTTCATGCAGTAGTCCGTTGTCCACGTTAATTAGGAATTTAGAGCTACACAATTCTGGATTTAGCTCCTGAATACCCTATAGACTCTGTGGCCTTGTTGATGAGATGGGTCCAATATATTACATAGGGGGTGTGTTGATCCTACACATTTTACAGGTCTGCTGATCTTTCTGCTTTCTGTGTTGTTCCACAAATTTATTTCCTTGCCACCCAAGTCCAAATTAAGTGCTGTGGCAATCCGCTTCTTCTTTTGATTCTATACTCGTGGGTCCATTCATGGCTACAATCACTACTTGGATCATAGTTTAAAATTCCTTTTTGAGCTTAAACCTACCCCGGGTTACTCGTCCCAGTTACTTTGCAAGTCCTGCTTTTTTTTTTGGGGGGGGTTTGGGGGGGGGGGCGGGCTGTGGGGAGGGAGCTGTGGGAGGGGTGTTGTGTTGGAGTGGGGGGACTTTTGTGCCTAGGCCCAACATCTCTTCCCACCACAGGCAAAACAATCTTGTAAATTTCCTAGCAAGAGTAGTGCTACTTGGACAAACTTTTTGGCCAGAATTTTGGACAAACCCTATGGTATGCCTTGAATATCATAGGGGGTATTCAATGCATACCATAGGGTTTGTCCAAAATTCTGGCCAAAAGCTTGTCCAAGTAGACTTTTTGTTCCTAGCAAACTGCTGAACTGTTGAGGTGGGCCATTTTTAAATGGGACCTGTAGGACAAATATTCTGATGGTTGTGATGCTAACACTTTGCTTAATCCATACTGTTTACTGTATTGCATTGTATTGCTTATTTGATGCAAAACAAGATAAGTAGACCGTTAATTGTTGTTTTGATGGGTTATAAATGGGCTGTTGAGAGTGTGTTTAGATGAGCGGGCTTGGCCCACGTAAACGTTAGGGCCTGGAAGCTCTTCCTGATTTCTCATTTTTCTGCTCTCATTGCAGTTATCTCTGACCATGGACTTGATGGATGGTTGTGATCCCCTGCTGTCACCACTATAGGCTGTAGGCTGGGTGCAAAAACAATGCAGGACCGTTAGATGGCGGGCCCCACTTTGGAAACTATACACATCATGATTGAATATGTAACAAGACCATACAACAGTTAGCAACATGAGTAATGAATAAATGCCAACAACAGGCTCCAAATCCTTTTTGAGCAATTTTCAACAGATCCTTCTAGCCAAAAAAAATGAAAAAATAAGCAACAGATCCAACCACCGAATGACTGAAGTGGGTAATGAAGAAAACAAATTAAAGAAAGAAAACTTCTACCAGGTTACTGTTTCTGTCTAAACCAATATCTTTCAAGCTACATTTCTATAATTCCGATCCAACTGGAGAACATCAAGATTTTCATCTGGGGATGAGCTTATGAGCTTCATCTGCATCCGTCGTAGGCTGACAGAGAACTCGAGAGCTTCATTCATGGCCTTTCGAGCACCCGCCAATGCTTCTTCCAACTCCCTATGGTAGAAGTAGTATGAATTCATCTGGTTGAGGATCCTGTCATGTCTTTCTTGGTACCTCATCACCCTTTCCTCAGCATGTTCAAGAATCTCCGCTATGATTCTCAATCTTTCCTTGACATTTTGTCGCCGCTGGTGCTTTCTCAAGTTCGAAAAAATGAGATATGGTGCAGAGAAGCTGATGAGAAGCCAGAAAGTGAGGTTAAAATCCATGGAATTATGTTGATAAGTGAAGGAGATGAAGGAAGATGTAGGGGTATTCCTTGCTTTGAGTAGAGGCAAATTCTTTGATTTCTTTTAAAGCCAAGCCAACTGCTGCTTTTGATTCTAAAAGTAATGAAAAAGTGGGGAGAGTAATTACTGCAGTTCGAAACAAAAATGTTGATATAAGCATGTGACTACTAAGGTAAGTAGGAAATAATAGCTGAGCCAATTTCTCTGTTGTTCTAATTAAAATCATCTGCAAAAGGTACTGGGATAGACCATCCCTGTTTTGAATTAACAAATCATGTGAGCATCAAACTACTTGCATTGGGTGGGTATAGAAAGAATTATCCCAAGTTTGCATTATTGGAATCTGCAACTTAATCTCCTTCTATCAGGGACCTTAGTATTCCCAGAAAATTGCAAGTTCTTCACATATTTTGGTGGCATGGGATACCCAGCATGAAAAATCAGGACTGGGTTTGCCAGGATACTGTTCATCCACCTGAAATCCACATCCCATAAGCTTATGCTAGGTCCAATGTACAATAAATTCCAAATCTGGGGTAAAGTATCATGCTTTCCCTGCTTTGCTAGGGACATCCAAACAGGTTCGGCAGGGAAGAGGCAGTGGATGTGCAGTGACTAGAGATGATACGATGACTGTAATCCCTGCCTGGAGACACCCATGCTTCACATTTCCCATTTTTTCAGATTTGATACACGATGTAAATAAATAGTATTGTAACAATTATAAATGCAAAGGTTCTTGCTTTGGTTTTCATCATCTGTTTCCAAGTTTGATAACTACAGTAGTATACTACAAACTCAATCTGCCAATATACGGCACAGTCAAGTCCAAGAAAAGCTATGGTTTTCCCTCGAAATCTTGTTAGGCCAAATCGAAACATAACCCAACATGTACCAGCCAAAATACATTTATAGTAGACAAGTTTAAAAAGGAATAAACATACACCGGATACAATTAGTTTCATGGTGCTAATAATTCATAAGCTTGTTCTTTAAGTTCTAATTCTACAGAACTACTTCCCACATCCTTCTTAACTCCTTTCTCCTTCATTAACCTCCTCACCTCTTCAACATCACTCCATCTTCCCATCTCAGCATACAAATTAGATAAAAGAACGTAGTAAGCACCATTCTCAGGTTCAAGCTCCAGAAGCCTTCTTGCCACAAACTCGCTCAATTTCAAATCTCCATGAGCTCTACAACCAGTCAGCAATGCCCCCCACATAACACTGTTAGGCTCAAAAGGCATCCTCTCTATTAATTCTTGTGCTTCATTAAAAAAGCCCGAACGTCCTAGAAGATCGATCATACACCCGTAATGCTTAATGCTTGGGGAGAATCCATACTTCCCATCAATTATTGAGTAGAAAATGCATTGACCCATTTGCACCAAACCTGAGTGGCTACAAGCGCATAAGACTCCAATTAAAGTTACTTGGTCGGGTTTGATCCCTTCCTCCTCCATCCTGAAGAACCAAGATGCCGCCTCTTTGCCATTTTTGGCCAAAGCTAGACCTCTGATTAGTGAATTCCACGTAAAGACATTCTTCTCAACCATGTCCTGAAAGACGCACAACCCCACATCAATTCTCCCACATTTCCCATACATATCAATCAGAGAAGTACCTAAGATCACATCCAATTCCCACCCATTTCTTTTCATGTACTCATGTATCCAAACACCCATATCAAGTGCCCCGTAGCCCGCACATGCAGCTAGCGCATTCACCATCGTTACAGGGTTAGGCAACACCCCAGCAAACTGCATCCTCTCAAAAGCAATCAATGCTTCATCGAGATCCCCCATGTTCCGGTGGCCAGAAATCAAGACCGTCCAGGAGACCACGTCTCTCTGAGGCATTTCATCAAACAGGTATTCGCAAGTTTGCATATCGCCACATGAAGAGTAGAGATCCAACAAGGCATTTCGGACGTAAAGGTCATTGTAATGGCCTGTTTTAGTGACATGGGTCTGCACTGCTTGGCCATGTTTGAGGTGTCTGAGGTCAGACAAGGACTTGAGAATGAAAGGGAAGGTGTAGTTATTGGGAGGAATGGAAGTTTTGTGCATTTGGGTGAAGATTTGAATGGAGTGTTTGTGCATTTGGGCATGGGACAAGGCCTTGATTAGATTGTTGCAAATGAAGACATGGGGTTTGTGGAGTTGGTTGAAGAGGTTGAGGGCAGAGTCCAAGAGGCCTAGAGACTTGCAAGCATTGATGAAGTTGAAGGTGATGGTGGTGTTGGGGTGAAGGTTGTGGAGGATGATTTGGGCTTGGATTTGGTGGAGTTGGGCGGATGAATTACAAGTTTTTAAGACATGGAGGATTTTGGTTACAATACTACTGTTGGGTTGTTGGTAGAAAGGCATGGCATATTTGGGTGTTTGAATTCAATTCATGCTTATGGTTTTATTTTTGGTGGGTAGTCTTTCCTCTGTCCCTAGATTTGAATTTTGAGGGGACTTATTATATACAGTAACTTGGATGGGTTGGGTGGGCCAGTTTTAGGCCAACTTGACTCTGACCCTTATTCTTGATGATCCAACCCCAACATGAATCGAATCTGGTTTCAGACCCATTCGACTCGATTAAACCCGGATAGCGGTGTTCTTGGGCTGGGCCAAACTTGTCTAAGTCCAATCTCATTTAGCTATTGGGAATGGTCTCTAGGCCCAAGATTCACAACTCGGCGCAGCCCATTTGCAAAGTGTATATAAGTAGCTGGGCCTTTTTAGCAGAGTATGTAAGGTACTGCCCGTTTAATTATTGGGTCAGAAAACTAGGCTGGAATCTATCACATGGGCCTGAAATGTTAAAGCCCAAGTCATCACAATGCTCGTTGGGCTCACTAATGTCGAGCGGGCCTACCCAATGAGCAACCCTGAAACCTGTTTTAATCTGGCTTGACCTGTGTAACAACCCTACTTTTTTTATTTTTAAACTTTCTGCTCCCAATCCGAAACTGGTCTGAGTCTGACTTCAACCCGAACCCATACCGAGCCTTACTCAAGTAAAAACCAGGGTTCAATTCTTCAGTCCTGAGCTGACCTGAAACCAAAAAATGTGCACCTGAGTTTTGGTCTTGGTTAGGTCAGGTCAGCCACCTTTGGGTTAAGGCCAGGCCCAATTTGCACCTCTGATTACTTTTATCTTTTCATAGGTGCATCATAATCATTCCTAATGTGTCCATAAGGAACAAGTAGCCCTTGATTTGGTGATCAACTGATGGTTGATTAATGGTCTTTCAATATTATAGAATTTGGATTGGAGCACTTCTAGTCATCAATCCATGACTTTATATGTTATAACCATTGATGTACAGTAATTCTGTATCTCTCTATTTTTTGGACAATGTTTCAAGGGACCTACATGAAATCAAAGGTCACATCACTTAAGCATGTGCCTGACTTGCATGAAAATTAAAGGCATATCAAATGATTTAGATAGGGTTATGTCCCCCCTTTTGTCCCACCTTTGATTTAGGCAGGTCCCACTTTGATGGGAGGGACTCTTGTAGGTGAAAAATACACTTAGGTAAGAATCAACTTGGATCATTAAAAAAAAGGTGGAGTAAACGATCTAAAGCTCAAATTTGTAATATGCACAGTTTCTTCTGCTTGTTTTCTCAAAAAAGTGACAAATAGCAGTGGATTTTTTTTTTCCTCCTAAATCTGCCGCGTTAGTTTCAAGCTAACATGGCAAGTTTAGTGGCGGGAAAATATTTCCACCGCTATTTATGGGTTTCACTGGTGGAAAAGAAAAAACCCGCTGCTAAAGCCCTTTGCGACCGCCCACATTCTATGAGTTTCACAATTGCTTATGCATAGGCTCTAGTTAGTTGCATGCAATTAAGTGAGGATAGAATGGGGTATGAGAGATTGGAAAAGTCTAAAAATCAAGTAATGAAATTGCGTGCCGCGGCCACTAGGTAAAGAAGATTTTTTTTTTTGTGTGTGTATGTGTGTGTAGGAAAGAGGAAATTTTTTTTTTTTTTTTAATTTGTGTGTGTAGGAAAGAGGAATTTTTTTTTATTTTATTTGTGTGTGTGTGTAGGAACGAGGAGAAATTCTAGGAAAGGCAGTGTAAAAAGCCAGAGAGAATTTCATTGACATATATGGGGCTTTTCGAAATTTGCAGGCCGGCCCCCCTTGGGTAAGATAGGGGAATATAGATTGGCCCCATCCAAGTATTGTCACCTTTGATCCTTCAAATCTCATCAGTTGTCAACCATGCATTTTGAAGATTTAATTCAACGGTGAATATAAATCAGATGAGATGAGTATCAACTTAGGGCCACATTCATTCATGGGCAGGTTATGTGTGAGAGGCTAACTTAATCATATTTGTTGCTCCACTGCACTGGATATATACATAGAGACACGAAAAGTTATATCAACTTGTGTTGATCTTAGAATAGATTATGTTGATCTTAGAATAGATTTTGTATCCAAATTCATTGTTCTTTCGATTGTAGCAGGCCACATCCAAGCGCGCACACACACACACACACATATATATATATATGCTAGAATTATTTACTCCCAAATATATGTTAATTTGAAAAAGATTCTTTTTTTTTTTTTGCTATTGGAGACCCCTTGGGTTAAAAAGAAAATTTTCAACACAAAGAAACAAAACTAAAAGACTTCATACGTTGCCCTTCCATACCCATCTCTCCTTAAGGTTTGGTTTATGCAACATAAAGACTCTGATTTCAATGAATTTCTATTCCCACAGAAGAGAGGTATCCTACACTCCCAACCCCTCTTGTGGGAGATGGAAATCCTTTTTATTGAAAAAATTAATTTCTTATTTTTCTTTTTTCGCAAGGAAGAATGTGTTGAACTAAACAACCATAATGCTAGCTGTACGAAACGTTAAAACAATTGTCTTCTCTAGAACAGATAATAACACCCTTAAAAGACAAAATTGCTCGTACGATCTTCAAACTATGAAAACTTTGAATACAGCAATACTGAATGATCTTTTTTAATCACACTAAAATACAAGACTCTTACTTTAAGCTACTCACTAATTTACACTATCTTAAACTTTTAGTTACAAACAAAATTCGATCTAACTTCTAAATTATACAGTTCCCTAACATTATCATGATTTTCTCCACCACGCCAGCTCCTCTAGTGCTGTGAGAGTAGGCGCTGACTTGTAACACTTTATCCTCATATATTATGTAATTTCAACCTCCTTAATATCACTTTCAGTACATGTGGCCCCAACCCATTTGTTTGTTAAATCAAAGTTAGGCATAAACTACTATTTTTTTATATATACAATCATGTTGTTCTTGCTTTAACTTTAATCAAATTCCCTTTTGGCTGAAACTTACCTTGACTTATTTGGCAGCTTCTTTTACCCATGAAAATGACCACACATCCCCTTCAGCTTTCCTTTCCAAACCCAAGGTATAAACTTTTTCATTGTATATTGTTTCAGTAAGAAGTATAGTTGAGAAAGTACATAAGCCCATAAAATATATCCATACTACTAACATGAGAACTGTGGGAATTGGAGGTCTGAATTAAGCTACACATTTAATCATGACTCATGAGTCATGACTAATTGAAACAACAGGCCCCACACTGGATATAGTATGATACCAAACTCTTTTGTTGTGGCTGAGACCCTAGTCAAGTAGTAATTCAATCCTTTTTCCTTTAATTAACAATCTATTGCATGTCTGAGCTTGGATGGCTAGGATCTTCCCAATGAAGGCATTCCCTATATATATCCATTGTGTTTCCTGTTACATTAACAGTTTGGAACATTGGATTATCGTTGACCCTTTTTATTTCCAAATAATTAGATTCAGGTTGACAGTTGTAAGCGAGTTATTAAATTGGCCTGATTTGGATTCAATCCGTAATTTATCATTTTTTTTTTTTTTTTTTGGTATTGAGCCAAGGGGCTAGAACCCATGAGAGACCTCAGTCATGGAAAAGAAGTGCCCTCTCCTGCTCAAAGAATAGCCCCGACTATGGGGAAGCAGCCTGCTCTCTCATGAAGAACATTAGATAGGGGTCGAACTCTAAAAAGTTAGATGAAAAACGGGGTACCCAACCAACTGGGCAACCCCTTGCTATATCACCTCCCGAATCATACAAATCCAACTCAACTCATTGCACTTTAACCTGTGAACTCGATCTGGTTGGAACTAGGATGGCATTTCCAACCCAATTAATAAATGGGTCATATCAAGTTTTGGCCTAGACATACCTATATTCGACCAAAGCTCCCCATTGACACCCATTTAGATAAGTGCGTTTATTGTTTCTTAATTTTTAATTTTTTATACTCTAAGCACAATTAACTTGAAGTCAAATATATATATGTTCTATAGTGACAGCATAGAATGCAGATTTCAAAGAGGAAAAAAGTGTGGGAAAGATGCTTGAGTGACCCAAGCTAGATGTGGAGGAATATCGGCTAAGGTAACATAGCATTGGTGCCCACCAAATGGCCTTAAGTGTTGTGTTGTGTCCCTCACAGGGACCATGTCACATGATCAAGTGGCATGGGGAGAAAGAAGCAGGCTAACAAATTAAAGGATCATCAAACTATGCTTCATTGTCAATGGATGCCGTAAAGCTTTACATGAAATGTAACATCTTTTTGGTTGGCAATGGAATATGAGCCAACTTTTGAGGAGACGACGATGATGGTGGACCACTGCTAGACTTTCGCGATTTCTAATTGGCTTGTTCTTTTCTCTTGTATTATTCCTTTTACACTATTCTTATTCTTTTGTCATGTGTCGTGTCTCAACATGTATCAGTTTAATTTAAACTCATTGTTATAAGTTAAAGAAAACTTAGCCAAATATGTTCACCCAAATCGTAATGTGAATTGTTGTCCATGAATAGACCGAAAGTTTTGCATGACAAACGGCACCAATGTGTAGTGAGCAGGAGAAAATTGTTGGACAATCTAAACAGTTCGAATATAGATGTTCATTTGATGGTGTGTGACTTTTGGGTTTAATTAGCTCTAATCACACATTAGTCCAATTGTGGGAAGGCAATCTAGGATCATTTGGTGGCCAAGCCTAGGGGGAGAGTGGGTGTGTGTACCAAATCAAGCCTCATAATTTAGATATATGCACCAAAATAGCTAAATTTCAAAGTCATGGCCGGTGGGTAATACCAAAAAGAAGGAAAAGTCAATAGTTAGGCAAGTCAATAGCTAAGAAAAAAGATAATAAGATACAATGAGAAGATCCAAGAACGCCCCACCCACCAAGAACCTTTCCAATGACTCTTCCTTCTGGTTCTTAGAATTCCTCCTTTTGGACAAATCAAAATACCACTTTCAATGGTTTCAAAATACTACATTTTGTATTAAAACTTCATGGTTTCTCAGAGAGAGAGAGAGAGAGAGAGAGAGTTTGGGTCCTCAATGAAATGGAACAAAGTCTACATGGGTCCAGTGTACAGAACCCATATCCAAACTCAAATCAAGTTCAAATTAAACCTAAACCAGACGGCCAGACCCTACATAGTACTTAATTTATACAGATGAATATTATATGGTGGCGGAATTGGGGCCTCAGGGATGAACAGCATGAATCATCATTAGGGCACATACCAATTTTTCCTGGGTGGGAACCTTTGATTTGGGCAGCTGAAGGCCCAATTTTTTATATATAGAATTCTCTCGACAACCCACTTTCATGGTTGAGACCTACATTTGATTAATCCAATCCATTTACCCACGTAGACCCCCGTTCTTGAATTGGCATGCATTGATCCAAACTTTACACTGTCCTAGACATTATTCGTTGTTGCATGTTATCAAAAATAGATTTATACAATGTAAAATCATTGAACTTTGAAGACTTAAAACTAAAAAATAAGATCAATTCAGTAATATTGTATTCCTCACATTCTCTTCTTTTACTACTAAACTTTTTTATTGGAATGCCTCCCTTGATTATTACGTCGTATATTCATATTAGCTCTACAAAAAGTTGATGTTTATTTTGAAAAAAAAAAAAAAAAAAACCGGGTGCCATGAATGAGAGAGAGAGAGAGAGAGAGAGAGAGAGAGAGCGCGCGCGCGATTCATTAGATGGGCCATGGTGACCTCTATTCCATGGTTCAATGAACTTGTGTGGCGTACCAGACCAGCCAGCAATCCCACCCGAGAGCAAGAGATCTTGTGACAAGGCCGGGAACAAGCTGTGGGCCCCACCCATCATCCCATCAAGCTCACATACCAACATTCAGTGTATAGTGTCTACTATACACCAACACTTCATGTATTCACTTTTCTCAGCACTGGATAGACATCTCTTTCCTGGGCCCAAGACCCCCAACTTCTTCCCATTTCTCCCCAAATCCACATCCAACAAACACTGCATAGGTTCCTCTTGTGAAACACCCACCCTTACCATACAATTGTATATTCTAGATACCTTTTGTAAAGGGGCCCACATCAGCCATTCCATGGGCAAATTCAAACTCTAACATGCCTATGTGCCCAACCTACTATATATTTTTCTCAATTGAGAATTTTGGACTTCACTACTTGTCTTTTCTAGTATTTACAAGCAAACACCTCTATTTTTAGTTTTTACCTAAAATTATACATTCTCCCCTGACTTGACTTGGCTTTTCCATTTTCTTGACCAACTATAATTGCTTTTTTTTTTTTCTAAAATGTAAAAATATCATGTTTTAAAGTAGTTATTGTAAACTTAGTTCTTCACCCAATCAAATTGACTTAAACTAAAAACCAACTCAATTCTCGTCTCTAAACTAAGTAGAGTTGCCATTTTAGTTTTACCATGTTTTAAACTATCATAGTTATATTGAAATTAAAGCTTGGACATATATTAATTGTAGATGTGAACTATAGTTAGAAGGGTGTTTTTATCTTTTTTTAAGTGGATTCTACTAACAACCCATTTTTAACACCCCGATCCCCCAAAAAAAAAGAAAAAGAAAAACAATCCCATTTGAAAATGGTAAAGAAGAGTATTTGGCTTGTTTGGGTAATTTATTTATAGAGTGAAGTGAAGATAAAGGTAAAATCATGTTTGTGCTAAATAAAAAAAATCAATTTCATACCCTTTTGTCATTTAGTGGCGTTAGAAGGAATTTATTACTTTTTTTTTAGAAAAAAGAAGAGATGATCTTTTAAATTTGATACTTTTTTATTTAATCCCCTTTCTTTTCCTTTCTCTAAAAGTCACCATTTACTTTACTTCACTATATGAATAGGTTACCCAAACAGGGACTACAGTGGCGGATGATATTGTCTTTTTTTTTATGGTAACCCAATTTAGGGGGCCGTTAACCCTCGGGTGAAGTGGGGGAACCTCAGGCGAGGGAAAATGACCTTTAGTGAGATAGCACACCCACTGGTGAGGAAATGTGCTTGCCTAGATTTGAACCCTGGACAAGGAGGTAAGAGCTGACACCTCTTACCATTGGAATAAATGGTAATACTTGACTAATGATATTGTCAAAGGACAATTGGTTGTTGCATGCATGTATGGAATGAAAAAGGTGGTCATCTGTAAATACCAAGAATAGCAGCCGGTTATATGCAAATTTGCAAATATACTTTTATAATATTCAAAGTTCCCCTCTATATAAACCCCACATCCTCTTCTAAAACTCCATAACCAACATTCTCTTCACTTCTATCGTCTTTTTCTCCTTCATTTCTTCCATTTCTTCTCCATCTGATAGAAACTGAAATAGAAAGAAGCATGTCTGGTGTCTGGGTGTTCAAGAATGGAGTGGTTCGCCTCGTCGAGAACCCGGCGACAGAGCCGGTGGACGGGCGGCAGTCGAGCAGTGGTCGCCGGAAGGTCCTGGTCCACACTCCCACCAATGAAGTGATCACCTCCTACGCGTCGCTGGAGCGAAAGCTGTCTGGACTTGGGTGGGAGAGGTACTATCATGACCCTGATCTCCTCCAGTTCCACAAGCAATCCTCTATTCATCTCATCTCCCTCCCAAAGGATTTCACCCGCTTCAAATCCATGCACATGTATGACATTGTAGTGAAAAATCGTAATGTCTTCGAAGTTAGAGATCTGTAGATTCTAAGGAGAATTGCTATGATTGTTGTTAGGGAGCTGATATGGATTGTCCCTCCTCCTCCTCCTCCTCCTCCTCCTCCTCCCTCTCTCTCTCTCTCTCTCTCTCAGAGATGCTTGTATTATCTTTTCCTAAGTGTAGTTTTTGGTGGCTTTGTATTAACTCTCTAGTCTCTTATAATACATATGTTTATCTATGTATGCCATGAAATAACATCTATTCGTAATGATCAGTAAATGTAACTGAAAAATTGCGTTTCTTTATGTTCTTTTTAAAAAAAAATTTATAGTCTTAAGATGTATTTGGCCCCACTTGGATGCTTAACAGTTGATACACAAGAGCTGGGCAGATTTGCATGTCATAGGGTGGGGGTGCAATACCAGTCCTCAGTTTGATAAAATGATCATACTAGTACTTAATTTAAAGGCTTCAAAGTTAAATATTCAAAGACTTAATGTATGGCAGATTTCTTGTGATTCTGTATATATAAGGTGCATGGTTGAGAAATTGTCTAAATATAGAGAATCTTCTCCTATATGAGGGTCATTTTGTGGGGCCTGCAGAGTCCCCTTGTGATCAATTCCGACCCCTTCAAATGTATTATTTTATAATGCATGTATTTATTAATTTAGTTCCTTTGATCATGTTTGAAAAGAGAATCAGCTCAACTTATGGCAGCACCTTTTCATCTATCTATGTGGGTCATTTTGAGACATGTAACGAGGCATTTGAACAGGCACTGACATGTATCCCTACCCTCCATCCAGACTGGAAATAAAATCCAATGCACTGGGGGTCACTCAATCAATATCACCAACCAGAACCGTCTATTTGGTTTGCTTGGCTTTCCATGAGCCAGTGTTTCAGGTGAATCAAGTCATGTGACTCTTCTTATAGAATATGATACCTGGATACTTCAAAATAATCATAAATTATGTTGTTGGTGATATTTCAATGTTTATGTGTAAAATCTGTGTCCTTCCCTTTCCATGAACTAGAGTTTCAAGTGAATCAAGCCATATGGTTTGTCTTATAGACTATAATACTCAGATACTTCAAGATAGGCACAAAGTATTGTCCTATCATATCTGATACTCTGCTTTTTAATTATGTGTAAAACCCGTGTCTTGCCTTTTCATAAGGCGGTGTTTCAAGTAATGTGATTAGTCTTATCAACCATGTTACCCAAACACTTCAAAATAGGCACAAAGTATTGTATCATACAGTATCCGATATTTTATTTTTTATGTGTAAAATTCCTGTCCTTATTATATCAGCATGTCACTGCCTAATCCATGTCCTAATTATGCATCATAGCTTATAGGTCACAGACGAAGTGCTTTGGCTTATTTGATAGAAATGATACCTTTGGTGGTGTGGATGATGATGCATTCTATTCGTTGTTAGATTGTAGGTTTTCCATCATGGCCCCACAATGGATGGGGGAATCGAATTGAAGGTAACGTAGCCTATCATATTGGATGATTGAATGGCTCAAGGAGTGGGATTTCCAACCTAAGGACCAATGATCGATCCTACTTTGAAGTGCCTTTACCACTGATTGATCAGTGATATAGGAGTGTCAGGTGTTAAGAGACATCAGGAAAGTTAGAGAGATAAGTGTTTGTATATATTTGAAAAGTCTTCTCTATTGATAGAATTAAGATTCATTTCGTGTAAATATAGGTGAATCTTTTGGGACTGATGAAGCTCTGACGCTATTTGTTTTGTTTTCTTCTACTGAAAAAACAGGTTACTGTTGTGTAGATTGATAGATTTTGGCCTCCATAAAATGGGGATTTGGAGTAGTGTAGTCTGGTGGGCCACTAATGTTATGATATGGACAGTTGGGGTTCCTCCAATTATAAGGTTGTATAGTGGGAATGCATGATATTTTAGAGCTTGAACCACTAGAAATAGTTTGGGCACAAAACTAACATATCTTTACAAACTTCGACTGAAATAGGGTTCTTACTGGTGGTGAGGTGAATTACTTCTGCAAATCTTGGTGAGTCATGAGTTTCTTTTTTTTATTTTTTTGGCTGAAAGAGTCAGGAGTTATATAATAATTGGAAAGTGTTTTATAATATCGGCCGGACAAGTTTCAGCTACAAGCAAACCCCATATTGTGCTTTTACAGTCCCAACTCATGGAGCCACTTGGATGCATTTATATCATGGAAGATAGGATAGATGAAAAGATCCCTTTATAGATAAGTGCCAAGCGAAAAAATAAGGAACATCAGATTATCTCCTATTTCTTGAAATAAGAGATTTAATAGCCATAATGTTTCATGGCCTTTAAACCATAGATTTTTTTAGAAGATTCAATCCAATGGAAATAAAAGGGTTCGGTGAGTATAAAATTGGACATAATGCTAAATCAAGGAAGGATAAGAGTATGAAATGAGGTGCACTAATCAAAGGTGGGTTCAAGCGGAAACATAGAGTTGGGCTATAAATGCATTCGGCTCATAGGAGAGTAATTTCCCACGATGTCATAATGCCACACGTTCCATTGTAATGCTCATCCTTTATTAGTCATGAGCAATTTTTATTTTTATTTTTTGGTACTGGCTAAGGCATGGATTGGTCATTGAGAGACTTGACTGACGTGGGAGTGAATCCTATCATACACTGGCGAGAAGACTATAGCACATCAGGACAAAGAACCCAGGAATCGAACTCAATGGAGTCAGGTGAGAATGGGAATCCCGACTACTAGGTTATCTCTTTATTCTATGCCATAAACACAGTTGTGTCTACTCTCTACCATAGAATGCATTCAAATTTTGTTTGCTGTAAGTTAGGTTTGCAAAGAGCACATGATCCTTTTGTTTTTTTTTTTTTTTTTTTTTTTCTTCTTTGCTTTGGTTATACTCATTCACCCACACCCACATACACACTTCCTGAGTCCCACCCCAACAGCAGCGAGGAATTGATATCCCTAATTATTTCTGTGTAGGGGAGCTACCATAGTGGATTGGCTAGGACTTGAATAGTTGCATTTGATTGCAAGCAGTCAAGAGAAGTCATGCTGGCGAATTTTCAAGGCCCTCTCTCCGTCTCCCCATGATGTAGTTGAAAATTTAAAAAATGGCATTTCGAATTCTAAAATTAAGATGGTTCCAAGGGGGTGAGAAGGCACTTCTATTATTGTAGCAATCAAGCCAAATTTGCGTTCTCCCCATCAAATTAATATGACTGGAATTCTAAAAGGCCAAGTATATCAAAATAAAAAAAAGGCAGCAATCAAAACCACAAATACACCTCCAAGTAGATGCCACAAATTCATCCAAATAATACTCACAGAACTTATTTATTAACCTATATTTCCGTCCTATGTTTCCCATAAGGAGGTGAAAATGGTCGGATTCCATTGTACATGGTGTACAAAAAGAAAAAGAAAACTCCTATCTGCTCTAGATGTTCAAAATCTGTTTCATCTCTTCCCTTTCACTCTTTGAACCAGAGAGAAAACATCTTAACACTGATTATTTAGGAGGGAAACCGATATTTTCCGTACTGTCTATTTCCATCAAATATCTATTTGAAGAAGTTTTTAGTGAAATAAACTCCCTAGGAACACCCCCTAACAAGTAGACACATTCTCCATACATGTATATATCATCAGTCAACGTAATCATCAATTATTATCATCATTTTAGCCTTAACTTTATTATCGGCTGAATTTTAATCTGTTCTGCAAAAAAAAAAAAAAAAAATCTATCCTGCTAACAAAATTGTATGAATGAGTATGAAAAGAAGGTACGTGAGCTAGATATCTACAGTACTGTACAAATACAAATATTTATAGATTCTACGCTCGACTAGTCTATTATCAGGATAGACCCGAATTAAATAGTCATGGGGGGGCATAAAATGCTTATCCATTTTATTTTATTTTATTTTTGTTTCCTTCGGGCGACTGGGCAATCAAGAGTCCCATGTATTCTACCAAAAAGAAAAAAGAAAAAAAAGTCCATTACCCTTACTATGATCCAAAGGACATGTTGTACAAAGTTGACAGAAATGGACAAATGCTTGAAGATAAGGGCATTATCACCATGTTTGCAATTTGAAGCCCATCAAAGCTCTGGGCCTTTCTCTTGCTCATTCCCTTGTAGAATGAGAATGGATATGTGCCAGCTTTAAGCTACTGTGAAAAAGGTTGTGAACAATTATTCTGGCCATTCCAAGGAGATGACAACTACCACTCCATCCAGAAAGGATGGGGAAAAGATCCCAATTTTTGTTTCTTATGAGCTGATTTTGATGGCTACAAATTTTGTCTTGTGGTGGAGACTGAGGACTACTGGTCTGAAAAATCCACATATTTATCCATCCATCCATCCATCTATCTACATTCTCCTTATTTAGTGGAAGTTATTTCGGTTTGAAGTCATCTGTATAGAGACATATATACAGAAGTTCTGTGTATAAACATCTCTTCTATCCAGCTGGCCCTAATGCTCATCGATCGATCTGGGGTCGTCGAATGTTAAGAGCCAAAATAAATAAATAAATAAAAATGATCTCATGAACTGTTCATGCTGTCACCCTATGTTGACCCATGAGGGACTCAATTTTATTTGATCCAATTTATTCATATCAGTCTCTCTCTATGAATAGTTATTCCCCCTAATTTAGTATGAAGTTGAGTTGATTAATGTGTGGAAAACAAGATTGACTACGGAGTTAAAGTCTCATTTTTTCCATTATTGGTCCCCTCCAATGGTATGTGTACCATTCTAATTGTCATAGAAATTGCATCAGTGCCTACAAGATAGTGTATATTATAACATTAATGTCTTGAACAAAGGTAGCCCCAATGCGTATCAACAGGAGGTGACAGAACATGCAACTATGTGAGTGAGTGAGTGAGTGAGTGAGTGAGTGAGTGAGAGAGAGAGAGAGAGAGAGCAGTGCTTACCAATTAAACACTCTTATCATCCTTTTTAATAGTATATATTAGTCAATACAATAACCTATTTTAGTCTATACCCGCACTACCAACCCACTGGTGCTAGTAGCCTAGTGGCAAGGCATCTCTGTATCCACAAAAATAAACAAAAATTAATAGTTGAGCTATAAAACTTGACCTAACTTTATAAAAAGTCACAGTCACCTCACCACCTGACAAGTGAGTTTGGATCACCTATCGCAATTGTTATGCTGTAGGTGATCCGGACTCCACCTCAAGTAGATTATCACGACCACGATCACTCACTTAGATTTTTGGCTAAAGTATACTGAGAAGATGACCCACCAATTAGATGAAGATGATATGGGTTTGTGTTTTGATTTGGGCATATGAAAATAAACAAAACTGATGGCATGTGGAAGAAGAGAAAGTGGGGATGGAACATGGCTTTCGAGATGACCTTTTTGTTTTACATGCATGTCTTTACATTATCATTTTTAAAGGTATGGGGTCCTTTTAATCATGCAACTTAGCTAGGTTCATTCCCTTTCATGAGATGCTGAACTCTCTTTTGTTTCAATTTTCCATTACAAAAGTGCACAACCATCGTTTCCTCCACAAAAACAGTTTCATACCCCCCTTTTTTTTTCTAAAGTTGATGCATTTGTGAACTGCAAAGGGGAACAAAACATACTTTTTCATATCCTACTAAGCCAAATAATGATGCAATGGTACATTTAGCACTTGAGGGATGCACATTATTTATTCTATGGTAAAGATGCACACGTGGTGTCCATGGACAGAATAAGGGCATCTATTAGGTGGGACCCTTTTGTGGGTCATACAGACCGACAATTATAATTAGGGCTGTCAATTGTCCAACTTAGATCCAATCAAGTCCAAATCCAAAAAAACTATATATATTATTAGATTGTCTAACTAGTCCCACTGGCCAGACCCAGACTTTATTATCAGTATCAGGTGCAACTGAATCCAAATTTAGACCATTGTTGAACTAGGCCTGCTCTTGGACTTGGGCCTGCATTGGGTAGGCATGGGCCTCGCCTAACCTTTGGCGGACGGGCTTGGACCCATCTCTCAGGACTTTTCAGGACTCAAAACTCAGATTTGAGCCTTGAAAACTCTAATTGGGTTCAGGTATGGGCCCATATTATCCTGGCTGGCCCCAATCTATTTCTAACCAATTGTGATGGGTGAAACAAAAAGTCAACAGTCAACATTTAATGGGTCTTCAGGGGAAATGTTCTACATCTTCTTCATATGGGGACTGGGGAAAGAGGATTCCAATTATTCCAAATTTTACTGGGGAAACTTGCAAGTTTCAAACAGTGCCAAACCTATTCCTTCATATGTACTACTCCTTTGCTTTTCGGCGCCACCTAATTTTCCTCTTCAGCCATTATAAAGTTCTCTGTTTGTGGTATGTTACTGTCATTGGAAGATTAAATATTAAAAACAGATGCTTCGAATGGTTGGCACCGACGACATAAAGATGGATCTAAGAATATTAAATAGGGTAAGAGAAATTATTCAATATGCTTAGGTTGGGACTTGGGAGAAGAAACTAAAGATAGATGATCACTCTGTTTTTTTTTTTTGGAAGTTGAGATAAGTGATTACTGTGGAAAAAAAAATTAGAGCATGTTTGGTTATATGCGAGGAATCCAAATATCTGATGATTCTCCACTACCACTAGAATAAGGGTTCCTCGCTGGGGATTTATATAGTTGATGATTTCGCATTGATATTCGTTTGTGTCAATGCATATAGCTGAAAAAAAAAAAAAGGGGTTCGATGTGCAAATTCACTTAAGTGAGGATTTTCAAGTCTCATGGGGGGTGGTCAGATATGAAAATCCTAAAAAAAATGAAAATTTACATTCACCCAAATCCTCAGAAATAAATCCTCAGAAATTTACAATTGCCAAACAAGGATATACCACAACTTTAGGAAAATCGAAAATCTTTTCCCTATCCCTAAAGATTTGAATGCCAAACGTGACCTTAGTGTTTATACATGGCAATTCTGTTAAATGGGAACATAGGAATTGATGATCCGGACCACTAAGTCAGTGGCCCAACTAGGGATGCCAATGTGTCGATTTGAATTAAACTGAATGGCCGAGCTGACCTTAATAGGTGGGATAATGCTTAGATAATGCTGATGATGCTAATGATCTGTCCTGTTCTATTGTGTGTTGAGGCTTTAATATGTAACACCCAAAATTATCTTTTTCTTATTTCAACTAATTCACCATTTACGATAGAAACATTAGGCTTAGTAATTCTAGACATTTCACTTGATTTTATCAAGTGCCCATTTACTATTCTTACTACTAAATTTTGTCAGCTCAAGTTCCTTCTTACGATTTCCCTTTTTAACTTAGATTTACTCTAAGGGGCCGTTTGTTTAGTTGGATTTAGGGGTGCACGGCGGGCGGCTTGGGCGGTTATTGGGTGGTTTAGGCGGTTTTGTTTTATGGCGGTTTGTAAAAAGTAGAAACTGTAACTGCCCAAAGTATAAGCGGTTTAGGCGGTTTTTTTAGCGGGTGACTTGGGCGGTATGTTGGACTGTTTGGTATTTATACGTATCTCTCTTTTGTATTTTTTTATTTTTAATAGAATGTAACTAAAGTTTCAAAGTACTTAACATAAAGAATAAAAATTAAACGTGATTTTTAATAAAAGTCAATAATAAGTAATAAACAAAATTTTCAATTAAGTATATCAATGTAAAATTAAAGTCCAAAGGCATCACCAAAATTAAAAAATACAATCACTTACATAATCTAACGTCCAAAAGTCAAAAATCTAATAAAGAAACATCTAAATTCGAAAATTCAATGTCTAAATTTCAATAAATAAACCTCAAAATTTCAAAATTCAATGTCCAAATGTCAAAAGAAATTCAAAATCTAAACTTCAAGTTCGTAAAGATCGATATATAATTTGAAGCAATCCTGCAACAAAAAAAAACAAAAAAAAAAAAAAAAAAAAAAAAACCATAGTTAGAATAATAATTGATAAAAGATAATAAACATCAATGTTTAGTTAGTGATAAAATTGTAAGGTCGTCAAACTGTCATACAATATAATTTAGACTTGTATTGGAGTTGCACTAGGATCATGAGGAGTTGCACTTGTATTGTTTTTTTTTTTTAAATAATGAGCGGGCGGGGCGGTTTGAAACCGTATACTTAAATGTCAAACCGTAACCGCCCGCTCATTAGTAAGGATTGAAACTGCCCCGCTCTCCTAAAGGCGGTTTTGACGTATAAAACTTGTAGCGGGGTGGGGCGGAGTGGTTGGCAGGTTACGGTTATTTTTGTGCAGCCCTAGTTGGATTCCTATTATTTCTATAGAAATGATTCAAATGAAGACACAAAAGCTCAAGTTTCATAATTTAATTCCCTTTTTTCATGTAGATTTACTCTTAAGGCATAGTTTTTTTCATGTAATTGGGTTTCTAATATTTCTATAGTAAACGAAACGGCAAAACTTAACATCTAAAAATGACAATCAAATAATCTCTTTTTCGATAGAATCTAAAGTAAAGAGAGATGAGAAATGAATATCCAACCATCCGCCTACGAAAGTTAAAATCCGACTACATCTCTTCCTTATATCCTTCACCCCTCACCTCTTTTTGAATACTTCATTCAATTTCCCACAAGCAAGCAACTGACCAAGCCCTAATTTCTTTGTTGCATTCTGCTATCGAATGGCTTCTAAGAAGAACATAATTTGACAAATTGTGTACATCAATGTAGTAGGCGCAGCCAATACTAGTCCAGAACCCAAATTGGCTCTAATCTGATAAAATCATCACTAGACACGCTGCAATAGGAGCAATACTCAGACCCATTACCTCTCATTGCTCTACAAATAGATGCTTCAGAAAGAAGCACACCAATGGTCAAACATGGAAGATATTTAGTGCAACCCCCACATCATGGGTGATTCCATCAGATCAACGTTGTCAATCACAAAGCACCCAATTTTAATAAATGGGTACTAAAAATAAATGAGCTAATCCAGCTTTCCTCTGACATCCAGAGGCTAAGCATTTCGAAGAAATCATGCCCATGAAGCTAAGTCTTTCTGAACATACATTTTCTCCAAGGGAATTCTCAATTCATATGCTAAAAGAGTTACCTGTATCTGTTTTAAGAGGCATCAATGACATTGCTTACTTTATTGACACTGTTGCATATTTCACAAGCATAACACAAAGGGAAAATGAACAATGATAACTGCAAAACAACCATTAAAGAGGAGCCTACAGAACTATTGACAGATAACTGCAAAACAACCATTAAAAGGAGCCTACAGAATTATTCACAGATCTGTGCGGCCCTCTACTCAATCCCACAATCACTATCTCTGCTATAAAATATCACCAAAATAAATGTGACTATGCATTTTCAACTCTCTCTTTCAATTTTACACTTGTACTGGTTCCCTCAAGAAGCCCCCAAACCAACAGGCAAAACCACATAATTCACATCATACAAACTGACATTCTCGCTTGATGATTGCAACTTTTCCAATGAAGCTCAACAAATAGGTTGTTGGCATCGGATGTTTGGTCACTGTGATGAGAAAAAGTCACTTGGTGCAGTCAAATCCTTGGCAAACTGAAACCCAAATGATAAGGACTAAAAGCAAGAGAACCCCAAGAACCACTAACTTTATTTTCATATTCTGAAACCACATCTTGCGTCGGATTTGTGTTCCCTGTTTTTTAAATGATTGAGCCTGAAACATCACCAATATATCAGTATACAGAACCGAGTATAATGAGAGAGAAATATACTGCTGCTAAAAGCAACAGAGTCAAAAGGATTAGCCACCTGAGCACGCAGCTCTTCTGTTTTGTCTGTAAGGACATCTAGCTTTTCTCCCCTGTCAAGAGCCTGCCAGTATTCACCAAAATAAACCATCAATGCATGTTCTAACATTAGATCAAAACCACCCACAAGTGCATCAAACAATAGCAATATGATCTTTGAAAAACATTTTGGTTCAAATGTTGCTTTTCACAGTATTTACCAAAATAAACCATCAATAAAATGATAATGTTCTAACATTAGATCAAAACAGCCACAAGTGGATCAAACAATAGCAATATGATCTTGTCAAGAACATTTTGGTTCAAATGTTGCTTTTCACATTTCTGGAGTAGACAGAAATTCATGTACGCATCCTGTTACAGACCCATCCCACCAGCCTGATATTGTCCGCTTTGGGCCTTTGACCAGCATGGTTTTGTTTTTGGGGCTTACCCGCAGGCGTCCCCAAAAGGCCTCAGTACTGCAATAGGCGGGGATCTGGACTTATAGCCAGGATCCGGACGTCTCACCTTTCCGATGTGGGATTGGTTTGTTACACATCCCCACACATCTATAGCAAGGAACTTACGCTTAGCCTTCAAGGGTTACAAGACCACAGAGTTAGTAGGTTCGAATAAACTTGTCTCAATCAAATCACATTTCATATGTTACAAACAAAACCAAATAAATAGCAAAATCTAGATCAGGTATTGTGTAAGTCATGGTTTTAAAAATTGGCTGAGTCTGAGTCGAGTTGTCCCCCACCCGCACCCCACCCCAGCCACCCTGGGACCGATTTCTTTAAAAGAGGTAAAATTGATAAATTACATTTCCATTTTCACGTTGTGAGAAGATGTGGGAGGTTATGAGGTCCTTCTACTCTGATTTAGGAAGATGAAAGTCACACTTTTCAAAGATTTCAAGATCGGTAGGTACAATTCATTTGACTCAATGAAAAACAAATGCAGCCACTTACTGCTACTTAAATTCATTGTTAGTGGTTAAAACAGATGTCTTGAACTTTTAGATTCAAAGGACACCAATTTCTATTTTTTAATGATTTTCTTATCATTTTTACAGAAGTTCTATGGGTTCTTGGGACTCCAGCGTCCAACTATGTCCAAAGCAGCAAATTAGAATCAACTCAACAGGGACCGAGTTGGCCCCTAATTCCAGGTTTTAAAACCTTGGTGCAAGTGCTTCTTAGACATGAATCATGGAAATAATGTAGATACAGGAGTAACACACTTGCATGAATGGTGAAAGGGTTACACCATTATTAAACCCAAAAGAGCAAAAGGATGTCATTCAGTGTTCCCATGCAACAGAGCAGTATCATTCACTGTCATCTGTGTGACCCTGAGCTGAGGCCTGAGTGCTTTTGTATTTTGACAGAACACCAAGTCAGGCTCCGATTTCTACAAATATCATGATCCATAACTACATCAGTTATATCATATCTTATGATACCTAGATACTTAAATATGCCTAGTGTACCACTTATCAACAGGATATCAACACAGATACTGGCATGGGATTATTGTGTGGTACCATATCAACAATCACCATATTCGATCATTTTCGCCTAGTTGCCTGTTTTTTCTATAAATTTTCTTACTTTTCAAACATTTATGTCTGAAATGGATATAATAGCTACTTCACTATATTTAGTTTTACTATCGTCATCGCCGTCGTCATCATTATCCTCAGAGCCTTAACCCATCAATCTGGGATAACTTATCCCATCTATACAGGGTGGCTTTGTGTGTTCTACTTTTCTACTCATTATCCTGCTTCAATCCTATTAACAACAATATCTTATCTTAAAGAAACATAGCTCAAGATTGTTCAAATTGGCTGATTATGGCAGCATCAATGATTTAAATTAATTAGTTTAATTAGTTTTAATCTTGGTAAGTATTAAATTTGTAGTTTTCTCAAGGATGTTTTTGATAGTGTTTTCCCCCCTCGGAACAAAGTATTCCAGTCAAGTATAATTCTTGAAATTTGAGTTTTTCATCTCCGTTTTTGTTTTTTCTGTGCATTTTTGTTTTCTTTCGAAAAGGATATAACAAATTTCTCCATTCCCACCTGCATTTCAAAGACTTTAACTAATGTTTGTGTCTTTCTTTTGCAAAGAATATGTGGATCTTTTTCAGTTACCCTGCTCCTTGGGTGGGCCCACCAAGGAATGGTATTAACAGTGGATAATCTCTTAAACATCACCAAATTATTGTTGTTGCTCGTCCCATGTGTCTGAGAGATGCAGGGCTATTAACTATCTCTTCTTGCAGTTCCTTGCTTCCCACCAAGTGTGGTGGACAGTGCACTCTTGGTATGACCATGGTCGAGTGCTTATCAATCCAATCGATTTTCTACTTGAGGCTTGTAGATTCAACCATTAGCCAAAACAAGGGTGGGGGCCCTCACATCCATATTCAATGCCAACAGCCTAAATGTGAGGGGCCCCTTGCCTTACTCTCACAGTACCTTGAGAGTTACTCTCACAAGAGCATCACACACACACACACACACACACACACACACACACACACACACTCACACAACATCTCAATGCAATGATGGGGGGGAGGGGGCTCTTATTCTCATAGTAGTGTGAGAGTTACTCTATAGGAGCGTTTTGCATACGTGCACGCGTGCACACACACACACACACAAAAAAAAAAAAAAAAAACAGCAGTTAGGAGTAAATAGAGGGGTGGTGATGGTTTGTGTAGCCATCTGAAGTGAATGATCATTTCTTGGGCGGTCTTTCTACAGCATTTTAATGGCTTTAGCTACTCACTTTGGACCGCTTTCGGAGGAGGTCCTTGAGGACCACACCCCCCCCCCCCCCCCCCCCCTTCTCTCCTGTTTTGGCTCCCTCCTTCCTCGCGGTTACTCAAGATGGCAGTGCAAAAATGCTGGCTTACCTGCGGTTGGAGGTGTAATTCAGAATTTGAATTCTAAAATCTTGCACTCTTTGTGTGGCTCAGTGGGCCTCACATCCGTTAAGAGTGAAGGATTTCATTTACATTTATGTAAACCTACAAGAAGGCAGAGACTGGATCTCTCTAACCTCATTGTTGAGGGTAAGATGACTTGATTTGTGCAATTGAGTGGGCTACATGTAATAAGAGAGCTAGATGGAGAATTTAGGATTGTGTATCACGATTTCCTTCCACCACGTCGGGAATTGATAGAAGAAGCAGATACTCCGGCTAAGAATGGTGTCTTCAGGACAGGGATGTAGACAATCCAAGCTAGCTTGGCCTAGCTTGACTAGGGTCGGGCTCAAGCTTGGCTCAGCATGTTTGATTTCCATGTTATATACAATTTTAAACATATTCATGTGATATTATGTAATATTCTGATCTTTTATAACATCAATTTGAAAAATAAAATCCTATCATTATGCATAGATAGATCAGAATGAAGAACACTACATTTATAAATCAATGCTCATGATTTTGAACTTTGATCAATTAAAATATAAATATACGTCTAAAAAATAGGCTTGTGGAATGATGATAAGACTTCATGCTTGGCTTTATTTCTTTTTAAGTATTAGACTGTAATTATTTTTAAATACTATCATGTATATCTGGTTTAAAGATTTTCTCTGTTATCATAAGTAGAAAATGGTTCATAATGATAATCTGCTTTTTTATAAATAACTGAACATCTGACTCTTTCAAAACATTATACGGTGGGAGAGGGGTTTGGGATGTGAATTGAAAGTTCAAGGTAATTGATTCAAGCCTCAAATGGATGTTTTTCTTAGCAGATCACTCTGGTCAATCAAATCGTAAGCCGCTGAATTGCTGGCCAAATCAGCAGTAAGAAACAAAAGTCAGTTGAGCTCAAACTCAACTTAGCTACACTCATCTATAATTAAGCTCAAACTCAAGTTAACCTTGACCTAGGAAAAAGTTTTCCAAGCTGACTGAGCTCTTGGAAAAAGTTAATCAAGCCCAGCTCGAGCAGAGGCTTGTCAAGATTGACTCAAGCTCAAGCTCATGGGCGGCTCCACATATATCATTGTGGGGTCAATTGACCCCACTGACATCCGAAAAAGCATTTAAAAATAAAAATTTTTATTTCATGAATTGAATTTATAGGAAGCTTTTTACCCCATTCAATTTAAGAGTTTCACCCCCACATTAGTTAACTTTACACTCTTTCTTTATTGTTGTGGTAGTGAACAAAAGTCGCCATAAAATATCCACCGCCTAAGTTAATGGGCCAACTGTCTATCAAAAACTAAATAAAATTAATGGGCCCACATTATTGATATGTGCTCTAGCAACAAGTTTTTAGAACTTAAAGGAATTTGTGACATTGCTAGAAAATTAGTGAAGATAAAGAAGGATATCTTATACCAATTGGTTTATTTGCTTTTAAAATTGGCGTTGATTTTTCCATCAGTGACTGTCACGGTAGAAAAAACTTTTTCAGCAATGAAGTACTTAAATAACAGGTTGCGTAACCGAATAATAGATCAATGGATTAATGACTGTTTGGTTACATATATTGAAAAATATATGGTTGCTAGTGTTGATAATGAATCTATTATGCAACGATTTCAACACATGAAAACCTGTTGAAGGCAACTGTAGGAGTTTATGTATTTGGATTTTGCTTTTGGATTAAGAACTATTAGTAACAATGTATTAAAATTTCATTTTTTTTTTAGAATTCAATATTATCTTTGTCGGATTATCAGAAATAAATTATTTGAGAATTTTATACTATACGTGTCGAATTATCGAAAGTAGATGACAAATGTTGATAAAGTAAAATAAATAAATTTATTCGATTTGTAGAAGATCAAGTCTTTTGTTGACCCCACTAACTCGAATTCATGGAGCTGCCATTGCTCAAGCTTAACTCCGCTCTGCGCATTTACATCCCTACTTGAGGGCAATGCTAATGTTTGGCAATGCAGTTCCTCCCTGTAAGGTTGACGCTGGCCTAGTTTTGCCCCGGAGAGAGAGAGAGATGTCTATGTTTTGACAGAACCATACCTGTGGGATTCACTTGCAAGTGAGTCATGGAACATTATTTAAAAATAAATCTTAATACTTAACACTGCTTTGTTTAAATATTATATCGAATCAATGAATCCTCTGTTGTGGGATTTGCCAAACTCGGTTAACTCATACTATTATCATCAACACAGGTAATTATACTCGTGTATCTAGACTAAAATTCTATAAATTCTACCTTCTAATGCAAAAGCACAATCATGGTTGCCCCTTGGGCATTATGATTATGTTACATTTGAGACAACAGACAAAACAACAAAACCAAATACCTTATCTAGGTTTTCCATCATAATACTCTTGACTTCTGACACTTGAGCCTTCACTTTTAAGAGCTTTCCAATCTCTTCTCGATGATCAATGATATACTGCATATGCTCTTTTATAACTGGGCTGCAAATTATGTAATCATATGGACAGTTTTAAAAGGGGGGGAAATTTGCTTCCCTGGAAAATTAAACTTAAATGCAACACATACCCAAATTCTTTGTTCAGACTTTTGGCCATGGCTGTATCAGCTTTTCCACCTCCATATCTCTTTTTGAAGTCTTCTTTGAGGCGTTCCAAGAAGGCTATAGATACTTGTTTCCCAACAGATTCTTTAGCAACAACACAGTATGCTGCAAAATCCAAACATAACATTACCGATCAAGAAAGATAAAATAGGTGAAGCAATTCTCCAATACAACATAAAGATTGAAATCACTGAATCTCTATATGTAAGGAAAGAAGGCAAACAAATACTATGTTTATCCTCAAGGAGACAGTAACAAAAACATGGAAGCACACAAAAATTGTGCCGAACACTTACATAACTAAGGAACAACAACCCTCTTATCCTCTCATAGTTGTACAGTTCGTTAGAACCATGGTTTTGAAATGAAGGCGGCAAAAGAGGAAAGGGTCTATTCCAAGAAGTTCGATGAGAGAGTAATCACGCTCTGTACTAGACATGCAATTCGTCAAGATCAGCCATGATCATGACTTGCTGTTAAGAACAACCAAATTCCCACCTCTCTTACCATTACATTATCTCAAAAGCTGAATCCAGCATCAACAGAATGCTATCAAAGACCACTTATCTTCTCAAACAAAAGTCCTAATTGTCTCAATTGAATGATCTAAAACAAAACAAAAAATCACATCACTGCTAAAATCCCGATCTTCTCACCTCCCCACCAACAAAAAAAAAAAGGCCTAAATACTAAAGAAAGCAGTCACGTGGTTTCACCGGACTAGTGGCTGCCACCACCCCCTGGATGGCTCAAACTCAATTTTGATGGTTCTTTCCATGAATCATCTTGCAAGGCTGGAATTGGAAGACTGATTCGGGACTCAATGGGGAAGCTCATCATAGCATAAGCAACAGCCAAACACCCTTCAGAAGCGGAGTTGCTTGCATTACAATGGGTTCTCTTCCATGTCAGTGAGCTTGATGCACCGGCGATACAAATCGAAGGGGATTGTCTGGCACTCGTCACAACTGTGCAGAATTCTGCCACTGTATCCTGGGACCTAATGCCAACTTGGCGGCATACAATGAGACTCCTTACGAAACTGGATACATGGACAATTCACCATTGCAAACGCACCGCCAATCGAGTGGCGGATCTACTGGCAAAGTTTGATCTCCCGGATGTTCTTGCGGAGCGAACATCCCTACCCCCTTATATTAGAGCAGCAATCACCGATGAACAACTCAGGCCTGAAAGCTTCATGAGGAGCTTCTTTCACCTGCCGCCGGAGCAACAGCAGTCTTATACTAACCGGTCCTCAGAGGAATTCGCCATTAACATTTCACCCAGTGGCCACTGGTGTCAAGTTTACTCTGTCTGCCCATCCACATGGGCTGCCCCACCCATGCCGCCTGGAGAGGATTCCACCAGCAGTAACAACGGACGGCCATCAAGGGTAACTCATACAGAATGAGAGATGAACGGAACTGTATTCCTCTTGAAAACCTGGGAAGGCTTTTGGACTCATCTATCATAGGTTTAGCTACTGCAGTTAGTTTCCTTTTTACTTCACTTGGTTTCCTCTACCTTTTTGGGTTTCTACGCTCTTGTATGCTAGGACTCGGTCCTAACCTTAGTATCTCAACTACCAAATGAATAAATTTCCTTTTACTAGGAAAAAAACAAAAAAAAAAGGGCCTAAATACTAAAGAAAGCAGTGCAAAACCCAGTCTTCTCTGATCTCAAACCACAAGAGCCAATAAAGACAGATTCAAAACAATCAATGTTCACAAACCCCATTTATCTCAGAGGGCAATCGCAGATCAAGCACAAGAGATCCAGAAATTGGGAGAAGGCCAAAAGGGAGCATCATTAATATATATTGTACACCAAATCTTCTCAAACATACCACTCTCCCCATCTAAAAAATCAGAAACCAATATCAAAAGAACACTATAAAAAGGACCCCTAACCTTCTCAAACCCAAAACCCAAAACCCAGATTGTCCCAATTGCATGATCCGAAACCAAACTAAGATCAAAACACATCAGTACTAAAACCCCAACTCAAAACACTCCATCCTAACTATCCCAAAACCATGACCACAATTACCAATAAACCCAGATCCAAAACCACTATTTCTCTAAAACCCCAGACCCCCAATCATCCAAACCCACTCCTATATCAAACAAAAAGCATCCTTAAAAAAAACCCAAATCCTCTAAACCCCAAAACCTCAACCTAAGATCAACAAAAAAAGCTCTAAAATCAAAACTTGAGAACTGGATAGAGAGATTGATTGTACCATATCCATCTTCGACGAGGAAGTTGAATGTATGGTGGTCGCAGGTGTAGGTGAATTTGTTGTTGGAAGATGGCAGCTTCTGAAGGCACTGAGACGCGATGGCCGGGAAATTCCCCGTGAATTCCGTGTATTCCACCAAAACCATGGTCCCCCTCGCCACAAAGCTATATATAAACGATTCCTGACTCATTTTCCCAACTCTCTCTCTCTCCCTCCCTCTCTCTCTCTCTCTCTCTCTCTCTCTCTCTCTCTCTCGTTTTCTCTGAAAACAGAGACCAAATGAAGAGAAAGGAGGATCTGAAGATGAAGGTGAGAATGGGATGGATTTGGGGTTCTTTGTTATTGATTATTTTAGTGGGTTTTTAGTCTCTTTTCTTTTGCTTTTTGGCTTTTGGAGGGAGCAAAGCAAGCAAGTTTTGGAATTATTGCGATTTGGGGAGATTGGAATCGGTACAAACAAACGGTGCTGAAAACAGTACTGGGATTGGAGTGCGAAGTCTGATGTCAGATATTCTCTTGTTTTACATTGGCTGATGACTGATCATTGTTTTATCAGGATTTGGGTCTGTTGTTAGTCTTGCAGAGAGTAAATAAATAAATCATCTGGTTTGTTTGTTTCGAGTAGGTTTTTTTTTTGGTAAGATCTGTTCTTTTTATTGTTGAATCTGTTTAGATGATACAAATCTCTCTTTTTAGAGGTAGTGGTTTGTTTAACTTCTACTCCAAGTGAAGAGCTATATACACCATCAAGTGTATAAATGTAAGCTTTATGTTTTTATGCATAATAAGTTTAATGAAGAATATGAATATCACTTTGACTAAATTAAAATTTGGGTCATTTCATGTAAGAGACATTGAATATAAATTATCTGGCCACTGGTGAGCCCCACCAATCAAGGGAAAGATAGGGGATCCAAATATCTAGGTGGGTCCTACCTCTGTGTAAAGTTTAAGGAACATCTAATACTTCTAATCGATTGATTCATGAACTACAAGTTTAACGGCTTTATATGAAATTGGTACTTTGACTCTGAATTCAAGTTTCAATGGTTCACAGTGCAAACCCGTGAGATCTAGTGACATTTTTCAAAAAAAAAAAAGCTTCATTTTAAACAAAACAGTGTTTTAGATGTAATTAAAATAGCAAAATAAAATTTAAAAGGGTAAGGCCAAGTTTTAAAACCATGCTATTAAAGGATCCTAATTCCTAACCCCTAACCCTTATAACCTGAGATGCAGTTGGGCTGCATTTATACTTTGTTTTCTCGTTTTGGCCAGTTGTGTGTTACAACTGGACTTATTTATGTTGGGTCCAGCTTAGCCACAACATATTTACCACAAAGGTGCATCTATATTTTCCAAATGGCTAAGGCGGGGCACAACTCTCAGGCCTGTGGGCTGGTTCTAGAGCTGATACTAGAAGCGCTGTTCTTGGACAACCTTGGCCTGCCCTGACATGGGCCAATGAGTGCACCATGATTTAAAGGGTCCGGATCTAGATGCAAAAGTTTGGTTTTTAGTAAGTAGAAGACTACCATAATGAGGAGCCGAGCTGAGGGAGAAAAGATGCCAGTGCACAAGTGTGAGATGGCTTCTTGTCTGTTAGTGGGAGTTGAATTTTTGATCCTCTTGAGGTTTTAAAATGAATGCTGCTTACCTGCTTCTTTAGACTTAAATCAAGCTATTTTTCAATTGTCGTCGTTGACCACTCCCTTTGAGCCTTGAAAAAGGATCTCAAAGGATCTCAAAGCCTTGATTGAGACCAAGGGTGGCAACAGGTTGGGTCGACTAGGGTAACATGCCTTTTCCCAACCCAAAGCCAATCCAGTTATTAATTTCAATCTAAACTCTAATTTGGAAGTAACAAGGGTCAACCCAAACTCTGAATTACCAAGATTGACAAATGGTGGGTCAAATAGTAAGAATTGATAGACCCATACCCAACATAGTTATTGATCAGGTTGGGAATGTATATCTGAGCCAAACAAGGAACCCATAAACTGAATTACAAGGTTGGGTTGCTAGATTAGGTCATTAGTTGCCATTCTCGACTTTGACCCATGTGGCTGGGGCTGTAACAGGTCTGTATAGTTGTGGGCACCCGATACAGCAGGTGCAACCCAAGGCTGCGAATTGGATGAGTTGGGGTGAGGTTCATGGTGTACCTGCAGCTGCTCCAATTATCAATAGTGTCTAATATATGGACACAGGAGGAACTTTCACATGCAGGAGTATTGCACAAGGGCAGTGCAGGATTTTCAATTTAGTTAATAAACATCATAGCACCCTGATTCTTCGCTATGTTAGCCGTTGACCTCATTGTTGATGGACCATAGCACTAATTTCATGCCAACATATGATCTGAGCCATTTGATTCATGATCTCAAATTGTCAATTGATCCCAATTGTCCAGTTCAACTGTGAGTTAAAAACTGTGCTGTATTGTGCTTTCTATAAAACTCTGTCAACTGTGACCCAAATACACAATTCAAAAGACTGAAAATCTGATGACAGCAGATTCTGATTGTGCCCAATGAATCAGATTGGGCTCATGCTACTGGTTTTTCTAGTCACAGCTCTCCTATTGGGACATTTAAAATGTACCTAACGGTGAAAGATAGAAACAATATTAGAGGCCGTTAGTGGAATCTCCACGGCTCATACAACCAGTTAACCAAGATCAAGCTGGAACGATTAACCGGAACCATGATCAAATATTCTTGATGGCCTGCTTTTCAATCTCTATCAGCTTCTTCAATTTCTTCATCCTCTGGTACGCCTCGGAGATATAGAACATTATTACACCTGAAAATGCAAATAAGATGAAACAACAAACAAGATCAAACCTAATTTAACAAAGTGTTGATAGACTAATCAGTAATTATCAATGATACTTGACATAAAATAAGATGAAATCCTGTGCACCACAGAAAAATATTGGACTTGTGAAAATATTAAGGCTGAATACGGCTCCTTGCCAAGTAGGGGGCCAAAATATTTTTTGCAGATTGTCTAGGCAATTGTAAATCAATCCAAGAGAAGAAAGACCAAAATGAAGAACAAATTTTCTTGGATAATAGCACAGCGAAGATACGATGCTGTGTCAGAATTTTTTGGATGGTCTGTTGAATATCATTTAATACAGTTCCATCAGCATCATCACAGCCTGATCACACTTCGTAGTTAGTAATTTGTGGGTTTTCAACGAACATGGGATTTCGTAAAATTCAATGTTGGGATATTTTAAACAACTGTGGAGTGATGGTGTATTCATGCAAATCCCACCATGAGTTTTGACATTACATATGTGTTTTAGAACCCAAATGACTTGTGTTCTTTGATTCATATGCTTGGCTTTTCACTTTCCAACAAAATCTTCATTCATTAAAAAAAAATTTGAGAAAATGTTTCCTGCCTCAAGAAGTTCATTTATAGAGTCATTTTGCCTTGACAGCTAAGTCATATCATCCTTCAGACTCTTCAGATGAAATCTTTTTAGTGTCCAGGTTTGTTATAACATTATGAGATGTCATTCTGTGAACAGAATCCGTCATGAAGGAAATAGAACATGCAACACGTTAAAAAGATAATTTATACAACTGACTTATCAAGGAATATGCATACAATACTCTGCAATTAAACAGGAGGAAAAATGAGGTAAGAGTCCTATCTTCAGTTTATTTGAGACAACCAACCGCCTCCAAAATTTTGAGAATTATAGAGCTAGATGGGTGTATCCAAACCAATAGCCAAAGAGAATTTGCAAACAATGTCAGTTACCTTATCAGAATCTCGCCAAGATTTCCACTGAATTGCCCCTCCACGTACTCTTCAGTGTTGGCAAGCTGCAGAACAAAACTAGACCATTGAATACATAGCTATATCCAAATGAATACATGATAATATCACTAATGGTCCTTTTAATCAGTATAGGATTTGAAAGATTTCTAAGCAATAGCTTCTCTATGAAGGGGGCTAACAATGAATGATTAAAGGTGAACATCTTCAAGACACCAAATAATATCTTTATACTTCTTAAGTATAATCACTTTTAGTTTTGCTGCCTAGCGAAGTTGGCAAGGTGCGTATAACGGTATAAGCCCGAGAGAGAGAGAGGCGGGGTAGCTAGGTTGGAGCCCTAGTTGGGGGAGAAAGGTCTCAACCAGAATTTCACTTAAAGAAAAGCCGGTTAGATAGGATAGATTTGGAGGGTATAATAAGATTACCAAGAAGAAAAACGAAAAAGAAAAAATGAAAAAAACCACTTTTGCTATGAATTCCTGGGAAACCAATACAAAGTAGGCAAACTGGCCCAAAGGAGATGCTTGTCTAATTTGTATTTGTTTTGAATTCCTAGAAATTCATGGAAAAGAGGCTTTCATCAAAGGGGTATTGAAGGGGTGAAAGAGCAAAATAGTTAGGGGTGGGAATCTAGAGAAACCATCAATTTCCTAGGATCCAATTTACTAGGGCAAATGTGGTCGTTTGTTGGTCCCTTGTACATCTCCAACTCTAATCCTCATTACACTCTTATCTCCTCTGCAGAAACATATTGCCTAGAAAATCCTAGGAATTCAACGCAAATTATATAAATGAGCACCATTAGGGCCTGTTTGTTTAGTCAGATTTAAATCCATTACATTCTATCAAAGGGCCTAAAAGTAAAGGACTAGAAGTGAAGATCTACTCAGGGCTATCAAATGAACTCCCCTTCGGTAGGAAATGATTACCCCCCATCACTCGAGTAGTCAGGTTAGTTAAACCCTTCATTCCTCCTCCTTGATTCAATAAAACCCACTCTACTACGAATTCCTAGGCATCTAAAGAAAAAACCCATCTCTCAAATCAATGAAGCATGTTACTTCAAATCATGTTTACCTGTAAGTTCATGTATGAATCTACAGAAACAAGGTAGCCTGCCAGAAAAGCACACAAGGCCCTGAAAGGTTAGCTATTTCATAGAAATCCAAATTTCAAAATCCAAAATATACCCAAATGAACTGAAAGCCATTGAACCATACCTTTGTACTCCATTCCCCACTTGAGCTTCACAATGACGGGTTTGCCCGTCAGATTGTTCAAGAAGGGTTTTGGGTTCACTGGAACAGTCTTCAATCACAAAAGAAAATTACACAAAACCCAATTAGTATCCTCTAAAGAATTTGCCAATCATCATCACACCCATCTTCACCACCATAAAAAAAAACACCCAAAGAGAGATTCAGTTTCAGTGGATTCATACTTTGACTTTTCTTATGATGTATTTAGATACCTAATGATATGCAGATTTAATGATAAAGATGGAGAAGGAACTGACCGTCATTTGAAGGAAAGCGTCTGCTTTCCTTCTCTTTCTCTTTTGCTGCTGCAAATGGAGATGTTAGAAAGACAAGTTCAGAAGAAGATGGAGAGAGAGGGTTTAGGGTTTTATGCTGAGGAACAGTTCAGCAAGAAGTGGGTGTTTGCTATAAGAAATTTTACAGATTTTTGAATAACACCCCCTATGTGTTTTCACTATTTCAAAAAGACCCTGGATCTTTTAAGATCTCTCTGGTTGGAAAAATAATTGTGAATATCTACTTTGACCAACTGTAATTATTATTTGCCCATTGTAAAACCTCACCAATATCTCATGAGTTTGAGGTTTTAAATGCCTATTTATTTTCCATGAAATAAAATAAAATAAAATTTAACGGTTTTATTTTTCTTAATCAAAATTGTATTTTCAATTATATAGCATTAGAGGGTTAGATAAGGGAATATTACAAATTATTTGGACACTCAAAAGAGGGCCTAAGTTCTTAAAATGTTATAGGTGTATTTTGAAATTTTAGAAAAATAAATGTCCTCAAAAATGTATAGGGAAGGGAATAGATCACATGGGTCCTATTTTAATAGGAATGTGGCCTACATAACTCCCTTCCATTCATTTTGTTTCTTATTTTATACGCATTTGATTAAGCTCATGCTTCTTTATTAGAATTCATGAAATTCCTATCTAGAATATTTTGAAATTTCTTTAGCATTGAGGGTTTCATGAATGTTCTTTTGTAAGTGAACATCCAAAAATCCTACCAAAAAGCAAAAAAAAACTTGAATTCATAGATTTCAAAGGTCATTTGAGACCTTGTCAGGTGATTGAAAATTTAAAATTCTCCTAATGAAAATGAAATTTACAAATACTAGAGAACAAGATATAACATCATATTAAAAAAAAAAAAAAAAATCCAACATGGCAAATTTTTGTGAAAAACTCAAGGAAAGAAACCGCCTTGAGCAACATGCCTATTTTTAGGTGCTTATGCGATTGGACCCTTCAAAAACTAGAATGACGGGGACTGAAAGTCGGCACATGTTGGGAGAGAAGACTACCTACATGAGTGGGGAAGAAGACCAGGTTAAATTCAGGGTAACTAGGTGAGAAGTGATAGTGGGACTCCCATTCACTTGGCTACCCCTTTTTTTTTCAACCTAGCTCATGCTTATTGTGAAAGACAACGCCAATAGACTGTGGAGGCCATTTGGGGTGCATGTCAATCACCCACTAACATTAAAAGGGTAGATGACAACTTCATGGACTATTTTTCATGCCAGAAATTTAAATGGGTCCAAATACACATTTTCTAATTTTTTTGGCCAAGTCTTGATAAATGGAAAATCATTGACTATGGCATGCAGGCAATGGCGGATCCAGGATTTTTGTTTGGATAGTGCAGAACTTTTGCTAGATATTTTTCATCTAATTTATCTTTCTTGCATATATAAATTTATTAATATAAACTAATTATCATGAATGTAGGTAAATAAATGTATATTTATATTTTATAAGTAATAGATTTATTTTAAATATTTTTAAATTTATGTATAAAAACATGACTCTCCAGTCCACGTACTCTACTAGAGTCAAATATCTCTTTCCTTTTTTTTTTGGCATTGGATGAGTTGAGTCCAAGTTACGAACTTTCCAACCTTGAGTAAGACTGAACCACATGTCCAATAACTTTATTATACCCAGACCATGAAGGAATCAAGAGACAGAACTCAAATATAGAATTCTCAATAAAAAATCAAAGAGAGAGAGGTTTTTGCGTTGTAGGATGTCAATTGGGGAATTCTATTGCACACAGAAAGATATAAGAGAGATAGCTGGATAGAAAGAAGGAGTCCGCGACGTTGGTGTTGCCATTACCGGAGACAAAGCCTTAGTGCCTTTGGTATGGAGAGCTTATGCTGATTTGAATGAAGTTCTCAATATTAGGCCGAGGCGACATTGGTCAAGGGTGGTGCGGACTTGGGTTTCAACAGGTGCATAGCCCATACGGCCACGGCCTTTTTAAGGAAGTTGAAGAAGTTAGCTAGGCGGCCGCACCCACGTCGCATAATATGGGTCCACCCCTGCATGCAGGATATCCACTCCCAACCCTCTATATGAACCCCGACTTTCATGGAGTATTTCACAAGTGAACCCCGTAAATGTGCATAGTGTAATCAAGCGGGTGTGTATAGGAATGTAAATAGGATGGGTCCCTCATCAATTCCCCATCACACCTTTGTCCCAACTATGTTGACATAGGATTGATTCATATATTTTGGGTTGTGACAAAAATTTAACACTACCTTTCAACCTATCTAATGCAACCCCCCTTTATTTTGATTAGTTTAAAATGTCAAGTTAGATAGCACATGAATACTCTAACGCTCAAAGGATGCAGACTGATTTTTGTTTTTTTTTAAGACTCTAAATCCTAAAACCCATTTTACATTGTGGCCCGGTATCAGGTGACTTGACCCTACAGGGCTCACTATGGATCCGAGCCGTTTTCATTCCTTGCTATTTTTTTTTTTTTTCTTTCTCCCTCTTTCTATGTCTCAAACCCATAACTCAAGATTGCAATAGTGAGCACCTTCTATTGTGCCAAATGCTCGTCTTTAAAGTGACATTTTCAACCCACTTAATTAGGGGGGAAAGAAATCTAGTTCAGCTTTGGGATACAATATTCAGTCCGTCTTGCTCCATTGCTAGTACTAATGTTCCAGCTATGCTTGAACTAAGAACTTAGCCAAAGTTAATTGCCAAATCTGAAGTCCATACCCAACACAATATGGGCCTTCTTAATCCAAGCCAAGGTTACCTTGATCACAGGATCATAATTTGTGGCTTGGGATTTGCGGGTCGTGATTTGCTTCATGCTAATAATCCCAATTTGTTAGGGGTAGTAAAAGATTGTTTGTGCTTGTGGATCACTCAACAATTTTCTTTATGCCCTATTTATTTGCATTAAACTACATAGGAATTAAATACATTGTTTATTTAAAAATGAAATATCAAATGTGAATTTCCAAAAATGAATAGCTTCTTCTTTTGACTCTATTTTGTATTAGAAAATGTTAATTGATGTTCGTTTTTGGAGATTTACCTTATCATATTTAACCACATTGTGTCTTCAATTCCTATATATGTACTCTAATGCATGTAAACAAGCCTTTAATATAAGAAATCGTGTGCCCCGCCGGCCATAGGACCCACGTTGGATTTAGCAATTCGCTAAGACAGAGGATGATTCCCCAACACTTAGGTGCGGAAAAAGGAATTCTAGCCGCTATGAATAATTAACTGACTCAGCTAAATCAGTTTTAAACTCCTATCAGTCATGGCAAGTTGAACATGTCAAGAGAGATGCAAATAGAGTGGCACATAGATTGGTGAAGGAAGCTCCACTCCAATCGATAGATCATATTTGGAGAGATTGTACTTCACAATTTATTCATGATCTTATAATCCTTGAATGTGTTATTTCTCATGATTCTTAATACAATATGAAATTCTCTCTAAAAAAAAAAGAAGATTTCTCTATATAATGGAATTGGGGGCCCTTTATTCATCCATCAAGATGAAAGAGTATTCATAGTGAGTTCCCAAAATCTACTTTACATTGGAATGCACAACAATACTAAAATAGTTCCATATCTAAATAATCCGGGAATGGCACTTAATGTACAAGTCGGTCATGTTTTATATCCAACATTACAATTCACAAGCCATTGATGTGTTGGACCAAGGTCCAAGCTTTTAATACAATTTACAATTTGAACATTAGATTATGAAAATCCAGTTTAGGCTGTGAGTACACAAAGATTTCAATAGAGTGATGAATTGAATCCTAAACCAAAATAATACAAATGATCGCGGTACTTAATACCTAAGTAACCCTAAAGCAAGATTAAGAACGCGTTTTAAAGTAATATCTATCATATGTCCATTAAACATCAACCATTACTTTTTAAGCCTCTTTCTAAAAAAGCAACTAGCTTCCCAAGTGGGAGATGTTGCCATAATACATAGAGACCCTGGATTGGGAAAACTAAACATGGATTAACAACTAAAATAACCATAACAATTAGAAGAGGAAGAGTCATGGATGAGGCCATTGACTAAGCAAACTTTATATCTCTAGGCCTTTCCATTCATGCATGATAATAATATAATTAATACAAGAGATAAGAGACTGCAAAACTTGGTAATCCCCTATATCATTGGGTGCTTGAAAGCTTTCTTGATGCTTACTTGTCCTTACTTGGCGCACATTGTTAATGTATAAGCCTTTTGTTCTCTGTCTTTTTTGAGTACTACAATCTTTCATGAAATAGAGGCTGTCAAAAATTTCAACTTCCTATCAGAAATTGTCAATGAAAGCGGGATTTGACAAGGAGGATTTTGAAAAATATGCCTGAAAGCAATTGGCATTTGCGGAATTGGGTGAATTGAAATTAGCTGACAGCATTTTGGAGATTTGTAGTTGTCACTTGAGATTTTGGAGGATTTTAATCCCTTGTGCATTTATTCATTTCTGTTTGTTGTAAGTTGTGTACAACATAAGCCAAACAATATCTGAGCTGTATTAGTTTTCTTGGATGCAGCTTTTGATATTGTAGATGGAAAATCTTCCTTTGGTTATTTAATGGTGGTGAATAATTCGTTTGTTTTTGTAGGCGCTCACTATGGGTCAAAACTCTCTTCCTCTAAAGAAATAGAGGTAATGGTCATTCTAGTTGCGCTTAAGGAAGATTGCTCTTTTTTCAGATGCTAAGGAAGTGATTGAATCCATCAATAGGATTTTAGATTGGACCATCAACCAAATTATTTTGGATATTAAACTTATATGCAATTGTTTCTCTTCTATTAGTTTCTTTTTTGTTTCTAGAACCTTGAATGAGGCTGCTCATTCTTTAGCCAAGTATTGCTCTCGTAAGAGTTTTTGTAGTGTTGATGATATTCCATAGTGGGTTTGGCTTGTTTTGCCTCCACTCTTAATGCTGTTTTGTTTAGGTTTGTCTTTCGATGAAAGTTGCCTTTTACCAAAAAAAAAAAATCATAAGCCAAACACCAATGTCAAAGGTGGGGTCCACAGTCAATGTTAAACCTAAAGTCAAACTGGTATTTTAGGTCATGTTTGGTTGAAAGCATTTGTCGGACAAAATGCGGGGGGTTCCTTGGGAATTCCAGATTCCTTGTTCGATACTGTTCAAATTGTGAGAATTCGCTTAAGCTAGGATTGAAAAGTTACTTATGGTCATGAGATATCCTTAAAATTTTGGATTTTAGAATGCTACTAAACCCTTGAGAATTTGAGAATCTTATACTACAGGGGACAACATTTGAAATTCTCAAAACTCTTTTGAGGAAGTGTCTCCAAATACTTGCAACCAAGCAGATCCTTAGTTTATTAGAAAGAAACTGTTGGGCTTTTATTTTAAGCCCATCCTCATTCATATGCCCAAGTATATTTGCTGGATGAGCTGTTCCTCTATTATGAAACTAAGCTTTATTTGACTCATATTGGGTTCATAGTCACATACCTAAGTTACATCATTAAAGTGAAGTGAGGTAAAGCCTCCGTTTAAAAAATATGAAAAGATGTGAGGATCATATCAAAAGTACAAAATTTTAAAATTTTCTACTTAATTTTTTTTAGAGTAAAAAGAAAACAACATTCTTAAGTTACTAAATGACAAAAAACCATTCACTTTTTAGACAAACGGTATAAAAGTTTCTTATCAAGCAATTAAAGACAAAAGTCCATCACATTATAAATAGGACGCCACTCATATTTTATTCTTTCTTGATCGGGGACTTCACCTCACTTCACTCAACAAGTATAGAGCTCTGATGTTTATGTTGAGCAGATAAAAAGCTTATCATTTTTGCACGTGCTTGCCTACTTAATAAAAAAAAAAAAAAGAAAGAAAAAAACTATGCACTTTTTCTCATCCATTGGGTTGGAGTTTCTAATGGCTTCCATATACAGGAGGATCCTAAAGTAAGGCTATAAACCGAATGGGTTTCAAAATGTTGCCAAGATGTATCCAAATCCAGGCCCAACTATCAAGAGGTACATATTTTAGGTGAGAGATATCTCTCATAGAAACATCTCCCACTACAAAATATAATAGATTTATAACAATATATATACATACATACATATACATACATACATACATACGTTCTTATATATTGTAGGAAATTTCAAGGGGTGTCCTGCCTTTGGTTACGTATGGACAGCATGCTATCTAATAGTACACATGCTTGAATTTATGATCAGGCATGGTCCTTGCAAGATCTTGACCTAATTATTGATTAGGACCATAAAATGTCCATATTCAAAACTTATTGGTAGGGTCCATTAGTTAGCCCAACAATTGGGGCCCATTTGCAACCTTAATTATAGGGATGTGGATGCTCTGCCTTTTTTTTTCCCCAAAGCAAAACCTTGTCATGACTTGCACTAATAAACACACTCAAATGCATGCGTCCAATCTATCAAAATTGTGGTGCCCACTAAGGACTTTTTAAAGAAAATGAGAACTGATTGAATCTTTATGAGTAAAGAAGAAACCATGGGCAAATGAAAGAGTCAGGTCCTACCAAACGAATGGACCTATTATCTTTAATTCACTTATTAGGGGACTATTATTTCATCTTTAAAACGATGAGTGAGAAAAGAAAAAGTTATAAAGTGAAGTGATGCTAAAGGCTGAATCTCCCAATAAAAGTTCATGAGAATACTTTGTCATAATGTAACAGACTAATAAAACAATTGGCTCATCTCAAGTGGGCCCAAACTTTATGGAGGTTAACTTAAATCAGAACCCAAACTCAGAATTAATCCAAATGTGCCCACTCTAACTTGACCCAAATTATAAATCCTCTATTTTTCACTAGAGTTGTGCCCGCTCTAACTTGACCCAAATTATAAATTCCCCATTTCACTAGAGTTTTGGTTGAGGCAGGTTGTTTATAGATAAGTAGGTCATCAAAGTCTCGCTCCAACTATGTTGGGGTCAACTATATATATTATATTTTATCCATCCTAATTGATTTTGGGCTAGATCTTCAGATTTGCTGCACTTATTCAAATATATCCTTACTACTTTCATTTTCTTAATCTTTGAACAAGCATAGAAAAGTTTTTCTTCACGGGCGCCTTTGCTGGCCTAATGCACAAATCAAAATACTACTTAAGTTAGATATGAGTTTCAAAATTGAACTAATCCAGACCTGACCACAAACTATTTTGACCTGAGTTCTAACCTTAAAGACATAAAAAAACTCTTCTTTCTGCTCTATTGTTTTCCCCATGTTTAGCAGCAAGCTTTCCTTTTATTTGAGGCTATAAAATAGATCAGGTTGGTTCAAGTTCAACTCCATAGATCACTGAGTAGGGCAAGTCAAATGTGTCTAACATGAGCAAGTACTCAGTCAGACTCAACCGAGTTACTCAACTTGTCTTCTGAGTTCTTAAATAATAGTTGGGACCTTATGACTCAAGGTTGGTTAAGCAGAAGCCTGTGCCCAAAATTCAATTTGGAGGGCCATTAGCCCAATTAGATTCTGGCCATTTGGAGGACACTGTCCACTTCCTTTTGGCTCTGTTTCTCTGCATGGTTGGTGATCTGCATTTCTGAAATTTGACCCAAATTGCCCAACATGTGGGACCCATAGCCTAGTTTCATTTGTAAATGGAATTTTGAAAAGCCCATTTATTCCTCCGTACCCCACTTCTGGACAAATATTCTTATCCTCTAGTACGGTGGGGCCCACTATGAGTTAGGGCATCCATGGTTCTGTCGCAGGGTCGCATAGGGCCCCTTGGGTCTGGTCCACATGAGAAACTGATTTGCATAGTCTCAATTTCTAACTCATTTATTAATTATGTTGAAAATATTTTTCTAATTCAGTTTTAGGTCAAAAGATTAGGTTTAATTCCAAAATTTACATTAACCTTGAATTACCAATGCATCCACCCCCTAACACCACAGAAAGGGTCGTAAAGAGGTCGGATCTTATGCATAACTATGGAGGATTTAGACCCGAATCCATCACTATTGATTTGGACCCTAACGTTCAGATCTCACCATGGAACCGATGGGTTGTATCAAATCTAGCATCAACTTAAAAACAAAGATTAGATTCTATATCTAGATCCGAATTAAACTATGGAGTGCATTAGTATAATTGGACAAAAATAGAATCATTATTTTTAAGTATATAAGTGGAGCAATTAAATGGCATATGAATAAAGTAATGTAGATTCTCAAATATGAATATAAGTCAAGTTATACAGGTCTTTAAAATCTATATATATATATATATATATATATATATATAATATTTGAATATAATTGTCCTAAATTCAAATCCTTTGATGGAAACAGGATCCAATTTCGGATACGAATGTTCCATATTCTATATGCATGGATTTGTATTCGAATTTCCTCATCCAAAAATAAGTTTCACAATCACTTTATTGAGATGTAAAGCCTTGGGATTTTTGGATAATTATACACCCATTTGCAATTCCATCTACATTCATCATTTTAACTCATTGATGTCATAGATCTTTAACTTATGGGCCTCAGATCGACAGTTTATAGAAAAATAATACCAAGGCATTAGATTAATAATCGTCCAACAATGGTTCTTCTTAATGTGATTTCAAACCAAGGCTTTTGCCATTAAAACCTATTAAGTTGGACTTGGGTTTAAGTTAAATGCCATATGATTTGAAAATATTTATCCTACTTGTTCATCCGAACCATCTCCAAGGGCGGGACCCTCCTCGAGTTCCATATTACCCTGACGACGACTAGCTCCTCCGATCCAAATGAATTACATAGCGTACTTAAAAAGGGTGATCTATAAGTATAACACATGCACACCCTTAAATTCGATTTCTGACCTTATTCATTTGGTTAAAAATGTAAATTCAAACCTAACTTAGACCCCACTCAATCACTATATCTATTGAGATTAGAATTTCAACTTCATTCCAAAAATGAATTATGGGGCTGCATTCTAGTTGTGCGATAGAGATTTTCTAACTATTGAAGGTGGGTATGTTTTGACAGATGAGATCTGAGTGGTGGGTGTGGTTCGATCATATCCATGATTTGATAGATGAGATCTTAATGGTGTGGCCCAACACAAGAAACGACAAGGGGAACAAGGCCATCCGACGTGGACAAAGTACAATCTCGAGTGTGGAGAGTATTATATCATATATTAAAGCCGATAGAATACGTGCCAGTTGCTTCTGTACTCACACTCCACCTCCCCACTCGCCTTTTTACTTCCTCTTTCCCACTTTCTACTCTCCCTCTAAAACCCTTCCAACCCCACTCTCCCATTACTTCCCCTCCCTCCCCCTCTCCCCCTCTTTCTAGTATGGCTGAAAAAGCAGAACCAGCAAGTGAAGAGAAGGCCTCAGAACCCCTGAAATACAAGGTAGTGTCTTTTCTTCTTCTTCTTCTTCTTCTTCTTATGCTTATGCTTATAGTTTCTAATGGTTTCTGATAAAGATTTCTTTTTTGAGCTTTCCAGACATGGGTTTTGAGGGTTTCAATCCATTGTGAGGGCTGCAAGAAGAAAGTGAAGAAAGTACTGAAGAGCATCGAAGGTGCATGTTCATTTTTCTCTCTGCTTCTCTTCGTTTCCCATTCAAAATCCTTTGTTTTCCCAATCGTTTCTACTTCTTCCAACCTTTTAAACGATTTTCCTTCCTGGGTTTTTTCCAAATCCGCCTTTTGCTCTCTGGATTCTCTTCCTGCGTCGATTTCCCGCCATTTCTAGGGTTTTTTCTTCCTAGTTGGTATTCCGACATTTTCATTGCTTTTCCCTTTCTGGGTTTTCTTCTTCATCGATTCCCCGTTCTGGGTTTTCTTCCTCACTGATTTTTTTGCTGTTTCAATGCATTTACAAGCTCATACTTCATGCTTTTTACTGTCTAATCTCTGTTTTCAGGTGTTTATACGGCGAATATCGATTCAGCCCTGAACAAGGTCACAGTCACTGGAAACGTCGACGCAGATACTTTGATCAAGAAGCTTGTCAAATCCGGCAAGCACGCCGAGCTCTGGCCGGAAAAAAAACCCGCGAAGAAGGATAAGAAATCCGGAAAATCTGGCAACAAATCCGACAAAGAAGCAAAAAACAATGAAAATGGCGAGGATGAGAAGAAACCAGAAGAATCTGAAACTGCTGAAGAAAAATCCGGTTCCAAAACCGTCGAACAACCGCCAAACACCTCTAAAACAAGCGGCGCTCAAGGCAAAGATCCGACGAAATCCGATAACCAACCCGCCGGAGACCCGACACCTTCGCCATCCGATAAGAAGAGCAACGAACCCGACGAGAAACCCGCGGGTGGCGGTGGCGGTGGCGGTGGCGGTGGCGGTGGCGGTGGAGGTGGAGGAGGCGGTAAAAAGAAGAAGAAGAAAGCGCAAAACGGTAATCCCCCCAACAACCACGCCGCGGGCGCCAGCAGCAGCGACGAGAGCCCAGCTCCGGCCAACGCCGCCGCCTCCGGCGGCCAGAAACCAGCCGGGTCCGCCGTCCATGTGGCGTCGGTTCACTTCAGCCCTCCACCTCAGTACCAATACGCGCCGTACACGTATCAGTACCCGTACCAGCATCCGAACCCGGCTTACGGCCCGCAGCCCGCTTACGCAGTCAGCCACAACAGGGCGCATCCTAGCACCAGCAACGAGGCCTGGTACTACCAAGCGCCGCCGGCGCACTACGTCCAGCCGGAGGAAAACACCCCTCCGCCGTCGGATTCCTACGACATGTTCAGCGACGAGAACCCAAATGGCTGCTCGGTCATGTGACCGGTGGACGGAATCTCACCCACAGTCGCCGGCGGCAGATGTTGGTGTATAGAACCTTTATACACCGTATAATTATACGTGTACGTGGGTTGTTTTTTTGTAACCTTGTATGTAAAGGATGTAGTAGCAAACGCACAGTTTAAGTAATAAGAGGGGTACTAGTACTACTTGTAGTGGGCTCTTCTCTCTTTCTTCTTCTTTTTTTAGATGGAGGGTTGGTTTGTAAAGCTAAGTCTCATGTAATGCTAGCTGTTTTTGGTACTTTTTACAAATTACAAGGACCCAAGTATGGTATCAATGCCTCTCTGTTTTAGCTACAAAGTTAGTGGGTGATTGATTGCTTATATCAATATTGTGATGGATTGGTCTCAGAGGGCATTCACTGAATAGGGCTTTTTGATCTTTCTACTTTCAACACTTGTTTTATTTTTGTGTTTTAGCTTTTTTATCTTTACAGCTTTTGGAGGTTTTGCCTTATCTTTTTGAATGTGTGGAGTTTTGTAGAATGTTTCTTCACATGTAAGAAAAGATTGCAAGCGTTTGTTATTTTAGAGATAATGGGTTATGTGATCAGATCCATTTCATGGTGAGCACCACCCTTAGATTGGGTGGCCTACAACATTTGTTCTGTTTTGTTAATGTGGGGTACATTGGTTTGGTTGCATGGTTTTGTGCACATTGGAGTTGGGGTTTATGAAATCACTACTGTTGTATTAGATTTTTGGCAATAAGAATAAACAGGTTTGAATGATGGAAAATACAATGTAGAGTGTAGAAAGATTATGGCTAGAGCAAACATTCCGTCCAATGGATAGGGTGGGGTGGAAAGGCACAAGTCACAATGCTGATTTGATGGTCCAAGGCTTTGATGGTGAAGTAATGGCCAATGTGGGGTATTTATGTTATCTTGAGGCCTTGTGAATGTGGAAGTTGAGGCCCATTGTTTGATGGGGGTGGGGTGGGGGGTGTGGTATGGTTGATTTATGGGTCCATTCATGGATGACCATAGTCTAATAATGTTCCTATTTGTAATTCTAGCTGTTTAATTGAAATGCAATTTTTTCCCAAGAGATAAAGTGGAGTTTGTGGGAAAGTAATTTGAACATTCAAAAGTTTTTACTTTTAAGTATGTTCAGCTGGGCCCAGCAAGTGATAAAATAGAGTCTTGGATGTCAAAATATTTCACTTTTATGTTACAAGTTGTCAAAAAAAGTATACTCCATAAAACACCGGTAGCATGATTAGTTAACACTTCTCATCTCACTTCAAATTATGTTGCCTCGTAAAAATAAAACTATTTTACTTTTACTGGATGATATAATTTTCTTTTACACAACTATTACCTCTCGATCGATTTGATATTAATTTACATTATTTTTTGGTAAATTATTCAAATATGCTCTAATGCTTTAAAGGATGTGAAACAGTGGTCGACTTGGTCCTACAAAAACCATTCATGTTGTGGGCTAAATTTCTGTAAAATCTGATTTTCAAGGAGATAGAAAGTTTGCATGTTTTGGTGAGGTGACGATTTATCTTTGTTAGGGAGAGCAAATAAAGGAAACTATATTTGGACATTGATGTTCCTCAGTGATAAGTACAGGGAAACTACTTTGATGAAAAGGACTTTCATACTCATGGTATCACCTGTTGCATATCTAAAATAGAAAAGAAATTAGTTGTTGTATTAAATGTTAAGAAAAGTGTAAAAAATGTGGAAAATAGAAACCTCACTAGTCACTACCATTTTCTTCAGAAAATAAATTCACCCGGAAATCTATTTGGACATCTCAGTTTTCGAGTATTTGAAAGTAACAGTTGTTTTGTTCTTTGTCATGACCAATTACAGGTAATCTAAGTATCAGAGAAATTCTCACCAAACTTAGACTACTTAATATTTAATAAATCTATGTTTCATCCAACAGGCTACCTCTCGCATCCTTGATAAAATGATCTTTTCCATTCGATTAATGCACTTAAACACAAAACAAATCTTTTCAATCACACCAAAACAATTGACCACTGAGATTATGATCAATTTAAGAGGTGCCCATCAATTGGATGGTTAGGGTTAATTGGACATTCATATCTACTGGATAGTGACCAGATGGTTTTATACCCAAAAGTTTTGTGCATCCTGGATGATAAAAGAGAACTCAAATCTTTTTCCACACTGACCGAATCAATACCCCATTCTCAGGTCATCAATTCCTTATCTTAGGAGGAAAGAAAGCACTCTTTTGCATTGTTTTACAACAACTCGACCCACTCCACTCGGCCGAATCAACTCAACTAAACAGCTTCTACGTTGAGCAAGTATGGCGAGTCTTACCGAGTTTGACGAAAAACTCGATCAACTCCACTCAACTCAACTCGACTTTTGGAATATGAAAAAAGAAAACTAGTACATGATATGTTCTCATCTTTACATATCTAGAATGTTCTTGAATTCTATACCTTAGAATAAAATCATGGGATCTATTGAATAGTCAACACAGGTTATAGGAAGACTGTTTGACATTTTTCAAGCGTAAGGTCAAAGGAACCTCATTTCATTTATCGAAGACAACTTTGGGAGATGATAAAAGTGGTGCCCCCCTTCAAGGTGACACCCAATCTTGGAAGTGTGGGTCCCAATGCCACTTTGTGGTCTAGACCCACTTTCCTCAATGCCCATTGTGGCCCACAGGGCCACTCCAAATTGTGATTCTCAACAATATACACCATATTGGATTCAGGGAAAATCTACAATCCACCTAGAACACATGAAGCCCACACAAATCCGATCAAGCAATCATCATGGTAAACACAACAAGATTTTTGTTGTTCGGATAGGTGCCTACTACGTCCATTGAGAAAGATAACTCTATCTATATTCCCTTCCTTCCCTTTTTACTTTTCGTAGTTAAGGCGTGCAAGTTACATAATATATATATATATATATATATAAGGATTTTATTGGAAAATTTTTAAAATATAGTCATTTATCCCGAAGGGTCCTGGCCAAATTTGCAGCACTAATGGAGTCTTCCCTCCGGATTTTTATTTTTATTTTTTATTTTTTTTTCCTATCGACGATAGCGTCACTCAAAATAATATTGAGTGACGCTATCGTCACTTTGCGCACCCTATATATATATATATATATATATATATCGCGTCATCCCCTGTTTTCCATTCATTTTCTACCATATCTTCCTCATAAAACATTCTTTGGCTCCAATCGAAGGTAGATACTTTCTATGGGCTTGTATTCTCACTTCATCGGTCATTTTGATTTCATTTTGGTGGTTGTTGATCTCCATTTAAGAGGTTTGTACATTTATGTCTACTCTTGCAAATCAACATTAAAAAAATGAATATAATGTCTCGTTTGTGATGTTTTTCCTTTTACTTTGGTATAAAAGTTGTTAGAGAAGCTCACAGACATTTGTATTATTTATTTTGGAGTGTGAAACTCAATGCTTGTACTGTATTCTTGCATACGTTTTGTATATTGTTTGTAACCCTAGCCACTTTTAATAATTTCTGAGTGTTGTGTGTTTTAGGCCATCGATTAACGTCTTCAACCCTTTCCCCTAAGCTTTTTTGAATTTTTCTGTGTGTAGATCGTTTTAGGCCACTGTGTTATGCCTTTTAACCTCTTGCAATCTCACACATCTTTGGTTAATGAGGTGTTATTAGCATTGAAAGTATATGTCGGTACAGTAATAATGTCTAAATACTCATTTTCTGTTTTTAATTAGGATGTCGGGTGGTGAGTTGATTGTGATTTTCCACTACGACGGGGAATTTAAATTTGACATGATTCACCCGGTATACGAAGGCGGAAATCAGAAGATGAGGTTCATTTATAGCGACATAATATTTTCCGAATTGATGAACATAGCTGTCGAAACTTCACATTGGGAGGAAACCTGCGACAACCTAAGCATACATTATTTCCATCACAATGGTCACGTGTTTTCATTGGCTGCCATAGAGGATGATAGCGACATCAAGTGCATGTTGACACTTGCAAACCACAATACAAATGAGACCTTTTGGTCAAACGAAACACATCGGAGAACAGAGAAGGTACATAAGCTATTTTAAATGTATTTAAAATAATGCAGAATACTATTTTCTAGTTAATGTCTAATGCAATTCTTTCCATGTGCTTATCTTGAAGGTCATTTGAGATGGACATGCATTCTTTACAAGGCAAACAAACAGATTGTTAGGGGAGCAATCATAATATGAAGTTTAAAGTACGTCCCGTCCAAAGTCATTAAATTCTTATTGTCAATCTATGCGAAGACAATGACATTCAATTCTCAGTAGGAGAGAACATTAGTAGCGATGAACTGCAGAAAGGACGTTATTGCGTTCTCAATGACCGTGTTGATGTACCGAACCTGCCTGATGACAGAGAGTTTGTCCCTATTGAAACGTGTTGATGTCCTTCTAAAATTCAGGTTAAGTTTGGGCCGTGTCAAGTCATGCAAGTCCTAGGCAAGAGTATGCAAAATAAGTTTTTAATTGGTGCACACTCAATGCAAACACCAACATACATCAATCAATGTATTCTTTCAAAGTGGTGTATTCCTTCACTGATGGAAATGGTAGAAGATAGTAGGTCTTTTGCCATGATAATGAGGGAGGACCTCCAATGTCACATTTCATCGAACAAGTAGCGTGCGTGAATACAAACAATGTGAAAATGACAAAATGAGAGACTAAAATAAGCATAATAGGTTACAAAATGAAACAAAATGAAGAACTCACACTCCAAACATACATAATGATGCGAAAATACAGAATACACATTTCATACCTCTCACAATGCATCAAGAACTCCAAACCAACCTTAATGTCCGAAAATAATTTGCAAAAACGTTGCTAATGTCACATACCTATTCGTATATATGCAATATCAGATAAAAATTGATGAATAATAGAGAAGGAAGAAGGTAGATAGAGCAGCGTCGTCGCTCTGGAGAAGAAGGAGAAGTTACAGTCTTCAAAATGCTCAAAATGAGAAAGGTTTGTGGATATAAAGGCTGGCGAACAACGACACTAGCGTCATTGTGTTTCACTTACCACAGATTTAAAACCAAAAAAAAAAAAAAAAAACCGAAAGTGGTACTAACGAACCACGTTAGTCACTCAAATTTGGTCAGGATCCTTCCGGATAAATGGCTATTTTGAAATTTTTTTAAGTAAAATCCTCTATATATAACTTCTTTTTTAAGCCATAAGAGAACTTGATGCAAAGATTAAAATACCTTGAAATTTAGATCCAGACTAACCCAAAACGCCAATATGGTTAACCCGGACTACAAGAAATTGACTGAGCACACCATTGGTTCCAAACTCATTGGCCTAGAGCTGTTTATTTGCAGAGGCCAACCACAACCGTACCGCGAGCAATAATTGAACTGATCACTTTCTTCAACCACTAGACTAGACAGTATTTTTTAACTTTCATCCATCTGATTAGTGTCGCCACCAATTAGAGAGTCAAGATCAGTGGCTCAATGCAACTTTTGGCAATCAGGAGGAATTATTTATGTCACTTGTATCCATGCCCAACAGATATCAGTGTAAAAGTACACCAATCAAAAGTGTCCTTGCAGATCACCTTTTCCTTTATCTTTTATCTTTTTTCCTTTTTTCCTTTTTTTTTTTTTTTTTTTTTAATTCTTTTGGAGCTTGTTACCCTGGTACAGCTTCAAAGGTGGCAATGCCAAATAGCCAGTGGACCCCATCATCACATTTCTAAGATCCTAAAAAAGTAGCTCTAAGTCATGTGAATGGGAACACCTTTTGAAGAGCCTTGGGCCTTGCTATCAGTAGCATGATTTGTTGATAAATTGGAAAAAAGGCCTATCTCTATATCTGTGCCTAGAATCACAACCACCACCACCACCACAGAAGAAGCTGCAGAGAAGAAACCAATAGCATCACTTCCAAAACTGCAGAGGAATACAAATATATGTCTCATAGCATTAATACTATTACAAAAATGGAAAGGCCTGGAAGACTATATGGAATTTTTTTTTAAGACATAGGGGGGGGATTAAATCATTCAAAGGAAAGATGATTCGGTACTAGATTATGGGCCATTGAAATGAGAGAAAAAGACTGATGAGGACCTCAATTTGGAAAGCAACTACAATGGGACATGACATTTCACAAGTGACACATAACCTCCATTTGCTCTGTGGTGGGCATTTTTTTTTTCTTTGAACCAGATTCTTTTTAGTGTGGCCATCTATACCTTGGATGCTTTAAAGATTTTTTTTTTTTCTGATGCTGGATCTGTGGGCTCAAGCCTGTGTCATGGAGATTTGGGTGTAATAATTTAAATGGCGGATTCGACCATCATGGGCTCCATCTGAGCTTACCCACCAATAACAATTACTATGGCCATCCCTGAAACTTAAAATATGTATGACAACAGCTAGGAATCATTATTCATATGTTCAGTGCATGAATACAGACATGGATACAGGAAGTGGAGCTTAGACACCATTTTTCTGAAACATATTGCAGGTACATGGTACTCATTCGATCGCCAATACAGGATGCTTAATACCAGAGAAAATTGCTAGGACCAGTGTTAAAGGAAAAGCAAAACAAGACTAGGAGATTGGAACTAGAATTTCGGCCCCGTTGGGTGAAGAAAAAAGTGGGGCATGGAAAAGTTTTTCTTCCATTTGGATTTCTCCTAAACTAATTACGATCTTCAACTACTTTTTTGCTCCCTTCTAGTCCAGTTAAACTTAACTTTTTTGTTATTAAAAATTACATCTATCCATTCAATAATTATTCTTCAATTCAAGAAAGATTTTAAAAGGGTCTACTAATACATGTTTCCTCCATCCTATCGCAAACACGGTGGAGAATAGCTACTAGAGAGAAGTGGTGAATCTACACGTCTAGTTATTTTCCCATTCAAATGTTAATGTGCCCTCAGTATCCAATACCAGTATTGCTGTCAAAATAATGCAATACAGAATGAAACATAAAGGATAATCTGGGTGTGCTAAGTAGTGACTCTAATCACTCCTTAGAGACTATGACTCCAAAAAATACTTTAAAATATAAAAGCTGCACATCAGCAGGAGGCTTTTCAGTGAATAGAAAATGAAGTTCTATCACACACTTTGGTCTGTTTTAGCAGTAATGATGTTTATGACAATCGTGGTTGTGGCGATAATGATTTCAACAAAATAACTGCAGCTTTGAGACTAATATGAAGAGGATGCAATGATTAGAATTGATACCTAATACATTGATGCTGTCGGGTTAACAGTGGTTGGGTAGGTTCAGGATAAACCATTATTGGCTAAGCATCTACCTAATCCTTCTTTCAAGGATTACACATAAAAAGGCATATCCTACCAACGTGATTGGCCCTCCATGGGAAATATCAAGTGACTGTTTCGATGTCCACCCCTTAGCAGTTTTGGTTTAGAGGTTGGTTGTTGATGGTCCCATCTCAAAAGTAGAACAGAAGCTAGGATATCCAGATACTTCTATATGCTTATACACACTGGTGTTGTGTTCTTTGGATACTGATGCTGGATACTACATCGATAATACCTACTGTATCAGGTGTGTTAGCTTCATTATTTTCTTTGACTCCTAGCAATTTCTCATGGTAACAATTAGGGAGAGTATACAAGGTTAACAGGTTGATGTCGTTAGGATATATCGTAAAATATCCCAACTACAATTTGATAATCTTGTATATTCTCTATTAAGTAATGGATATGAATGTGAATATCTGTGTACCTGACTGCCCATACAGATGGCCTAGATTTTGGAAAATGAAAAGCTGCATAGTTGGTGCCCATGTCCCTTGGCATATCCCTGTATCCATGTCTTATATCCATTCCACTTGTCAGGGGAATTTTGTCCAACGATACTAGTCCAATGGTATGGTGGAATATTTTGTTGGATAAAAATGCAAAAAAACAGGAAAGGAGAGAAGAAAAGAAGAAGTGATATTTCCATTTTCTCAGCCATTTCAACCGCAACTTTTTTTAGAAGAAAAGATGCCTCTTTGGTACATATTTCAAGCTTTTGATTCCAGCTTGCATTCCCAACTCCAAGAGTCAAGACTTGCAAACCTTGTAACAGGATGGATTTATTTATTTTTTTATAAAAAAACCCAATGACTTTTAATGAGTTAAAGATGGTGCACATTCACTTTTCTGAGGTAGGAAAAGACAAATTTGATTGTGGAGATTACAGGGATACATGAGCTTACCTTGAGAAGTTGATTCACACACACACACACACACACACACACACACACACACACACACACACACACACGTTTGGGCAGTGTGACCTGTAGTAAACTATGTAATAAGGATGCTCTATTTTTACAAAGAACTGAGCAGGTCTCATGCTTGTGTCCAATAACTTCAACACTTACGAAGCAAAAAAGAAGTACTTTGCCTTTAATCTTGAATTTTAACAACAATTCTATACTACAAATATATTTTTTCATGTAATTTATATGGATTAGAACTTATGCAATACTTGGACTTTTCAGTATTACTACTGTGTATCTCTACAGAGGCATCTGACACCTTGTGTCCATGTTTGATACCATATATATGTCCATGCCTCAATGCCCAAGTTAGACAAAACGATGAATATATGAAATACAAAAACATGCAGTGGAATACACAATATACATAGATTTGTAACTGCCCCCGTAGAGTGGTTGCAGTCATACAAGAATCAGTTTGAACCAGTATACAAACACACGGTAGTTTTTACAAGAGAAGCGCAATACACTTTCTGTACAAAAATATGACCAACTTTGAAATAAAATATACTGTTTTACCTTTAAATGTCCAAAATTCAATTTGAGTTCTTAAAATACCTACAGACATGTTGATGCTTTCATCGTGCGCTGGTTACTTCCAAGGATAATAACGATCACAGTTACATCATCATGGTACTTCCTTTTACTACCGGCAGGGATGCTCATCAGCTCTTCCATGGTAAAACCTGATTGAAAGGCACTTTGATATGAAAATATAAACTAGACAAACTGTGCACCGTTATATTATTACAATTTTCGAAAGGTATTTGTTAGAGATGGCCATGATTATACATATAAAGGAATCGACATTGAACTCACATGAACAATATCTTCATCCATATCAAATACAAGCATAATTATATTTGCATGAAATGGTTGTATCTTTGGTTGGGACATATGTGCCAAACAATGAAGGGAATCAAAATACAGTTGTTTAAAGTGAAAGAAAATACTAATATGAGAGGTAACTTGGACCTGATACAAATCAAATACACCAGGCCCAAAGAGTAGACTCAGGTTTTTAATATAATATAGATCTGAAACAATTAGATTAGGAATGATGCATGCGACCCTGCACTGACAAATGCATAGTATCTTGGGTTTCATACATGTGAGCTAATTCAGTGGTGGACCCATGATTTTCATTCAAGTGGGGTGGACGAGGGACATAATGTTAATTTTGCCTTTCGCCATGTTCGAGTATCACATTTTTTTCATTTTAAATGGATATTTTTTAGTAGACAAGTAGGATCTTTATTTAGTAGGTTCCACTTAGAACTATGAATGGATCAATATAGCGAGTTCCTTGTCACAAGAGCTGTAGAGATTGAATTTTTGAGCAACACATATCCACATCAAGATGTTTCCATCTCCACTCCTCTCCTATGCTTCCTTCTCCAAAATACCATTTGGTAAGCATAGATTTAGGTGAGCCCACGAGCAGGAGGAATTTCTTGTTGAGATTTTGGAATGATTGGTGTTAATTTGTTTCTCTTTTGTATGTGCAAAGAAGTTTGCTGGGCTAGAAGATTGGAAATTGAAAATTTCCTTCTCAGCTTTTTCCATATTTAACATGGGGCGGCCGGCCCAGGTACCCAATACCTGGGTCCGCCCCCTGTGAGCTATGATACTTGGATACTTCAAAATAGGTACTAATGTATCATATTGTATTGCATTTGATACTTCACTTTTTATATGTAAAATCTGTATCCCTGCCATATGCATGGCTAGTCCTGTCGTGTACATCATAGCATGGGTGGTATATAATTAAGCAGTGCCTAATATTGATAAATTTGAACTCGCTGCAGATATAACAGCTCTCTAAAAGTCCCAGATTGGACGACTATTACAATTTATTAACTGCTTTAAACAGTTGGGAATGAACTGTAGAAATGGTCCACATCCAATCATAGCATAAACATCAAGTTGCTAGGTTCTACCAATATGAACTAGTTTTTAAGCATACTTCATCCACAGTAGGGTCCATTAAAACAACAATCTGAACTATCAATCCACAGGCCCTGCCTGTAAAATGCAAGAGGCCTCAAGGATAGAATGCACATCCTCTAAAACAATAATGTAACCATAAATCACGCATAACAAATGGAGCTTAATCAATGTAAATATCATTTCAGTTACAAATGAACATAAGTATCTAACTTCATTCCAAAGCTGATTCTAGAAAAGTTACAGCAACATGGGCATAATCAAATGCTATACAAAACATTAGCAAGGCAGAGTATATTTAAGGATATTTGGACCACATTTCCAGAGAACATTTTGTTTTTATGGTGCATTTGGATGTACCTCAAATCTCAAATCACATATTAACTATCAGTTCTGGCACATGTTTGGGGTGGTGCAGAACTGGAAACCATATTACATGGGTTTTACCATATCAATGAATTTCCCACCCCCAAATTGAAATAACTGATCAGTACAGATAATGATTTGGGGAATTAAGGCAGTAACTACTAAACTTGGTCTCTGTTTTGCTCCATTTGCATATAGTTAAGAATGGACAACCATTGGTATGTGAAAGTTTTCAAACTGCTTACAATTTGCATCCAAACACAAAATTAAGCATAATAGAATGTGACCATACCTGCATTTTCAGCTGCTCTTGCTACAAGCTGCTCCAACAGATATTTGGCTGGATCACCATATGGGTTACTCAAGATATACAAATGAACAAGCTTCACAGCTTCATCATTGCTGAAGAAGTCGAACAGACCATCACTACCCAGAATTACAAAGCGATCACCTTTCGAAATTCTATGAACATTTAATGAGGGCTGGCTGGAGATATATGGTGGACTCACAAGGTTTCGTACTTGAAGAATGCCCATAAGAGCATTATTCATATTTCTCTGCAGAAATCAAGGTCGGTAGTTAAAAAGTATAAAGATCGGTATATGGCTGCAAGTAAAACTTCACCTACAGAATTTGAACAAACTTATAAAAAGGCTGGTAATATTCTCAAAACAGCTTAAAAGAGCACCTTTTTCAGATAACCAACCCCAAATGCACGAGTAACCCTCAATTTTCCTTTCACTCTTCCAGCTACAATTGTCAATGGGTCATCAGGATGATCACACAGAAGCTGCATACGCTCTGTTTCATTATCAACATTATGACTATCAGTGAGCTGAACAGCTACCAAATTGTCATTATCATCTGTATGGATGCCTTCACTTGTAGCCAATACTGCTCTGCTATCACCTAAGTTGAGTGTATACAGATCCTTCCCATGAAGAAGCACAACCAAGACACAAGATCCGACAGACACTAAATCGGGTCGATCATCCATCTCTTGCTCAACCATATTGAGAAACTCACTCTCTGCCTGACCAAGAGCACGTTGTAGATTTTCAAGTACTCTAGCAGAAGGAAGCACGGTCACTTCCTCAGTGATATCAACAGAGTCCTTGATAGTGTTTGTTCCCAAAGACAATTTCTCCTCAAAGCTACTGTCTTCAAGAAAATATAACAGTGAACCATCTGAATTTGAGTCATCCAAAGATGATTGTTTTTGTTGATTCTTTGGCCAATCCAATAGATTAAGGTAGAATCCAATGCTCTCATAAAGTGTTCCTGCTAAAAAATCAGCTGCATCCCGCCCATTGAACCCATCATAAATTGAGCAAAAAACCCATCCTTTCTCTTCAGAACAAACTGCTTGGACTCGGTCTTCACCTGCAGCTCCGCCCGCAATTTGTACTTCCACAGCATTCAGAAAACCTTCACTTCTTGATGGGGCACTCATGGATTCTAACAAAATTGAGTCCCACCCAAAGGACTCGCTTTGACTAGTAGATAAGCTGCCACTCAATGTTGAATTATTACTCTGATAGGAAGACGACAGTATATCCAACCTTGAAAAGGATTGAGAAGAAGGCACCCTACGGAATGACTTGGGAGAGTCCAAACCTGGCAGTATTCCTGAGCCAATCAAGCCATTACAGAGGTTTGTATTTGCTAATGTAGCGTTTGCACTGAGAGCGGCACCTGATAAGCAAGAAAATGAGCTGCTTCGCCTTCGAATTTTTCTTTCTTCTTCGTACGTTTCTGTTGGACATTCAAAGACATCAGAAGCCTTGCAAAAGCTACCTTTCTTGCTAGTGCATTGGTAGCCAAAACTGACATTAAGCTCTCCATCATGGTCAACAGTGGTCTTGCCCAGCATTGCTTGGGAGTGAGAGGGAGCAGATTCCTTTGTGAAGGTGTTATGATCTTGCTGGAAAAATGATTAAAAGCAAACACCAGTTAGAAATGAAGAGTCCTTCTTACACTGGAGCAACATAATCTCAGAGGTGGGTTGGGGGGGTTTCTTCCATGATAGTTCTACATTTTCTTTCTGTTAAAATTAAGAAGAAACATTTGATAACTTAGGCTCCTTCATTTGGATGTAAAGATTCCTGCATACAAGAACAAGGTTGAAGTGGTTGGAACAAGGAAATTTTTGTAGTTGTCATGCAAATGAGATTAAATATATATTTGCAACTTGCTTCACTATCTATGGAAAGAAACTATCCAGTTTAACTAACTTCTGAGGTCTGACCTGATGGTAAGATGGGCCATTTGAACTACACTGGATACAATTTAGCCTAATTTTCGCAATGAACCCAGGGACCTACTAAACCTCCCATATTGGGAGATCCTAGCCCTTTTTAATTGAAGGCCTAAATAATGGACGATTCAATAAGAAATACATAAATGGTCCAGTAAAATAGAAGCATAATTATTGCTAATGATGATATTCCAATCTGGGGTAGTTTTGGAGTTTCCCCCATCCGCGATGGAGCCCATTATCCATCAGCCTGCAGGACCACAAAATATAGACCTCAGAAGATGCACACCAATGCTCTGGAAACAGCTATTATGATGAAGTTTTGCATCAATGGCTAGGTTTGCTTCTTCAAAGGAGAAATTTCCTTTTCAAGTTTCCTTGGAACAAAAACATTACTCCTATAGACAATGCCTAGAACATATTTTTATCAATTAAAACGAAAAGAGAAGAGGGAGGTTCCAGAATTCACCAAATTTCATTCAAAACCAGCATGAACAGTGAGCTAATAGCCTAATAATTGGTCTAGCTAATCCTCTTAATCTGGTAGACAAGTGGCAATTGGGAACTAGCTCAAGCCAATTGCAAAGAGGGTAAATGTCTACAATTTAGGCATACCGTAGCCTCTCTTCATACTTCCTTTCCAAAATTAGGTGTTAATGCTTGCAGCAAGCAATTATCATAGTATCTATGTGACTATGCTAATAACCACATCCCAATTCTTGAAAGAACAAACCCATCTATATTTGATTGCTCAGGAGAAAGGGATCTTTGATGATGTCTAAGTACAGAAAAGAAAAAAAAAGGGAAAAGAAAACCTAATAAGGCAACAATTATTTGGAATATGGGATTGAACAACACAAGCAAACATTAAAAGACCCAATTCACCTTAAATGACAATAAGGCTGTGAATTCAACACAAAACCCAGTGAACTGACAAACACTTGATGGCTTACACCAAACCACCTTATCCCAAAATGGAAAAAGGGCCTCCTAGGCCTAGTTACGGTCTGACTGTAAGTGAGAAGAGAATCATTCAAAGAAGTAGATAAGTGAAATGGGCCGTTCTCCTTTCAAGTTTTCATGTCTGTTTAATAAAGTTTTCTTGGGTGGTCCTAAAATTTTCCTTGATAAACAATTTCCCTGTTTTGTTGGGCAGTCATATAGCTTCAATACTCTCCATCACCAAGACACTTAAACAACAATAAAGGAAACAAAAGATATCAAAATCTTAATCCATGCATGGATAAGCTTTGAAGCTTTCCAAGAATAGAAACAATAGAATCCATTGGAAAATGAGAAAGAGATTGAAATTATAAAAACCAAGTATGCATTCCATGAACAACCAAATAGAGAAATGGAAAGCCAAAGCCAAAGCCAAAACCTCACCTTCCTTTCTTTTTCTTTCTTCCTACCCAAACAAAAGATACAAAGCGGATGGAGTGAAATTCTCCTTCTGGTGGATATATTGTTTTAGTCTTCAAGTGGGATTTGGATATTAGATTTCCAAGAGCTTGGAATTATATGATACACACAACAGATTGGCGGGAAATCACCTTCTTTGGTGTACAGTGAACTACGCTGATTGATGCTAGTAGTATGCATGCACTATACAGAAATGGACGAAAGTTTTGCTATAATAACGGTAATGCCCTCCCAACAATAACATTTCTCCATGTTTTCCTAATTTTATTTTGTTTTCAATAGATTTTCTCTTGCTGGAAATTATAAAAAGGATATGAGCACACCCATACCCTTTTTTTTTTTTTTTTTTTCAATTCCTTGTCTGCTTTTGACATGAAAAGTTTAGAGCATGTTTGTGGAACAATTATATTGCAAAAAACGGATTTGCTTTCCCTTCTCCGTCTGATTTTTCGTAGTTTGATGCAGCACTTCTCTAAACTGGAAGTTGAAAAGAGGCCGATTTGTTCGTATGGAGTTCAAAGTATAGGATTTGATGGTCAAATGGGCTCCTCCAAAAAATCATGAGCAAGTAAGGGGTGAAAGATGTTGAAGTATAGATACAGAAGTGGGACCTTAGACTTTCTGCGTAGAAGATTATTTGATAGTCATTTTTAGATATTCACCTTTCTTTATTTATTTTTTAATTATTTTTAGAAACAAAAATCCTGCAACTCCTAGGGATTCAATTACAAAACAAATTCAAAATGTCATTAAGGGGCAGTGGAATATAAGTAATAAACGGGTTATTCTTAGTAACCTATGGAAGATGGGTTGAGCCAATGGAATAGGCAATGGAGACATGGACCATCTACAGGAAAGCATATACATGAAAACATTTTTGTTGGGGTTATTTATCTGGATCTCAAACCTTCATTCCCTAAAAAGGGAAAATGGAACAGATCTATTTGGCTATGCATTTCTCTGTAAGGTACATTTCCTAATTGTGATGGGTCAAGTTCCCCATCTTAGTGAAATAGCACTGAAATGATTATATAATATAACCTGATCACAAAGCCAAGGAGTTCATCTTGGAGCATTTTGCTGAAGTATCTATAACCGAGTATTCCATTTCCCTATTTCCTTCCATTTCAATCAGACCCAAGTTTGAAAAACATGATTCAAGGACATTTTGGTTATTTTGGAGAAGAAATGAGGTCAGGATTCAAGGAGTTATTTTGGTCATTCTCCTGACTCCTGAGAGTACTCACCAGAAAATCACAACTAAAAGCATAGGAACCTCATAAAAAGTTTGCTTGTCTTCTTCCCATGTATAGATGGTTATTACTCAACCACTAACCCCATGTGTGGACCAAATTTCATTTGACAGTCACTATCCCATGCTGCCCTTGTGGATCAGAGATGATTAACAGATCCCTCTTCCAAGTGGCAACAACAGTAGGATCACTCCAACCTTCCAAATGGTAGCCCTACCATTGTTGGGGCACGGCTCAAGATCATGTTTATTTGATAATCTAGTACAGCTGAGAAAGAACAGCTGGAGGGATGTGATAACTGCAGTTTTTGGGCCTGCCCCTTCAATGTGGCCCAAAATTTGGATGGTCCGGATGGCAAGTCTATGGTGGATGCAGACATGATGTCATTCTATGGTGACCATGCCTGACAGTTTTTGTTTCTTGAATACCAGATGCTATAGATACCATCACATTCACCTTCCAGTCAAGGGGAAAATATGCATGTGTGGCTTTGCTTGCTTTTCAGGAGGATTCTAGAATGCGGTTCCTGTTTCCACAGCCCAAAACAGCTGCAGCCTTTCTGGGTTTTGGGTACATCCAAATGGAAACTAAAGACTCAGGTCCTCTTGCATACTCAGATATTGCCAGTAGTGCAGATATTGCCAGTAGTGGAATTCTCCTGGACCATTCATGTTAGCCTGCCACTAAGATTGCAGAGTTCTACCATTTCCAAGAACGGGTAAAAAACAGAAAGCAAGAATTCCTATATCCCAGCATTAGAAATACTGAGGGTCATAAAACCCAAAGATTTATGTTACCCAAGCAAATATAGAAAATAATGGTAATTTTAATACCCCACCCACCAAACAATGCCTAAATCTTAACAGCCCCTGATCTGCTCCCCTAATGACCTTACCCCCTGCAAGACATGGCAGCCAAAACAAAAAAAAAAAAATCCAAACAATTTTTTAAAGTTTGAAGCTTCAGGACTACAATCAAATATGTTATGCTAAACTAGAATGACATTCATTGAGCTTAGACCATTTCAATTGATTGATCCTTCTTTTATTTTTTTGAATGGTAGATAGGTCACCTACATTGCAACTGAAATTATACTTCATCCATTTTTCCGGGAGTGACGATCCTTAACACATTTTACAATACATTTCTACCCACTAAAGAGTATACAGTCACATCTTTTGCAATATCTCCTGCCAGAATGTGCAGAGGAATTTTGCTGGTATAAAATGCAAGTACAAGCACATCCCCTAATATAGAATTTATGCTTTAGAAGCCTATGATTTCAGGGTCCTATGCTATAAGACACTTTCGTGAGACCCTTCCTTGTTCGTATATGAGTAACCTGCACAAGAAGGGTCCATAGAAAATTATTAAGATTGATATTGAGTTGAAAGCACAAGTAATGCCCATAATATGTTATCAACGTGAAATGATGCAAGTTTTCTTTCTACAAAATGCAGAGGTCTACCTCTCAAGTAAAACATCACTCTGGTGCCACTCAAGTAACATGTGAACTTTTTGTTTGTTGAAAAAAATAAAAGCAAGCAAAACATTTCTACAAGACAAGGATTATTCAGATTTGAGAGAATCACCATCCACGAAGAATTACCATAAAACTTAGGAAAACGATATCAGAAAACTTTCAAATTATGGATATAGATACAAGGTGTTCATGTTATTGCAAAGTAAGGCACAATAAAAACATTAGGGATATTCATCTATGGCACTTTTGGATGCTAACCTGAATGAAACTAGTGTTCATTTGGTTAAAATGGTATAAAGGTTCAACCTTGCATTTGAGGGGTCATGTCATCTCTATGGACAATGGCAGTATACACCCAAGATGCCACAATAGTGTTTAGCAAATGATGATGGTAAGCATACTAAGTCAGTCACAAATACATTTGCAAGAAAAGTCCAATAATGTCAGATAGCAGTGACAAGGTGAGAATCTGAAAGGTGTAAACAATGGGTAGAAGCAACAAGAACACAGAGTCAGATTGTAAACTTCAACAAGGGTCACAAAAACTGTAAACCATACTGTATGCCATAATATTTTTATGAGCATGAAACAGTGCGGAAACTATAGGACAAAACACTAAAAATAATATCATGATGAATGATCTGCTTTCCATACAAATTTATAACATAGAGTCATCTACAGAGTCACATGAAATTGATAACTAACAAAGTTCGAGTCGATTGACCCAAGCACCAGATCCTGCTTCATAAAGAAAAAAGGGAAAGAAATGTCTTCATCTACAAACATCAAACATCATGAAATCACAGTATTAACTGTTCTAAAAGCAACATGAAAAATTCAAGCATCACTTCATCAAAAACTTTCACAGTGAGGAAGAGTTGTTTCTCTAAAATGTACAATTGAAAAATCAAGATCCAGATGCTAGAAAATACATAAGTTTCTTACCAGTCTCAGGGCTCCTATTTGTTTAGCACGAGAGGAGTAAGAGTAGGGTCAAATCAAGAATAAAATTAAAGAGGAGGGGGTTCGATTAAAAAGCACTCATCATCATCATCAAAGCCTTGTCCCAACTATGTTGAGGTTGGCTACATGAATTATGTTTCTCCATTCCGATTTATCTTGAGTCAAATCCTCATATAAGTTACACTTCTTCATTTCATATCTATTTTTACTATCTCAATCCACGTCCTCTTTGGCGTACCCCTTCCCCTTGGTGGGCCATCAACCTTTATAACCAAACTTTTCCTTACCTGCGTCGTTGTTGGCCTACATTGGGCATACCCAAACCATCTCAAACAGGTTTCTCTAATTTCACCCCCTATTGTTGCTACCTTAAATGCTCTTGAAAGCGTTCATTTTTAATTTTATCCTTCCTAGTTTTACCACACATCCACCTCAACATTCTCATCGCTGTTACCTCCATTTTGTGCATATGTTGCTTCTTGATTGGCCAGCATTCTGCTCCATAGGTCATAGCTAGTTCAATCGTTGTCCTATAAAACTTTTCTTTCAATCTTGTTGGCATTCGTTGGTCACAAAGCACTCTAGAAGCAAGTCTCCAATTCAACCATCCCGCTTTTATCCTATGTTCGACATCTTCATCAATCTCCCTATCCTTACTAATCGTTGTCTTGTAAAATTTTTCCTTCAATCTTGTTGGCATTTGTCTGTCACAAAGCACTCCACTTCAACCATCCCACTTTTATCCTATATTCAACATCTTTATCAATCTCCACATCTTTACTAATTATAGAGCCAAGGTAGCGGAAAGAATCACTTTGTGGTATCTCATGGTTTTCAATTCTCATAGTAGTTTCAGCTCTTTGTATATGCCCACTGAAGTTACAATCCATATATGCCGTCTTTGTACGGCTAATGCAGTAGCACTATCCATCCATTGGGGCAAGACTTATGGTCCATTTGTGGGACCAAAGAAAGTTTAGGAATTCTTTATTAATTGTTATTAGTTTTTAATTTTTATTTAAGAAGTTGTATTTAGGATTAGTTTCTAATTTGGATAGGATTATTATTTGGTTTCCTAGTTTAATTATGATTGATTTCTTAGCTCCTAAGTTTCTTTTATTATATATATGACATTGTAGAGATTAATAATATCAAACATTTGAGTTAATAGAATTTTCCCTTTGTGGGTTTATCATTGGAGAGTTTCGTCTTCGTGTGATTGTTCCCGTGGGAACCCTAATTGTGCCCTGGCACTTACGATCGTATTTACGATTGCATCATTTGGTATTAGAGCCGAACGATCCCCGATCGTCGGCGTGATTACCCCTATCCCTCCTTCCGTTCATCAGCCAATCCCCATCTTCTCCACCGTCCAAAAAAAAAAAAAGGGCTTATTTTAAAGCCTTTAGATTCTAAAGCCTCCCACCATATTTCAAATTTTGTTTTCATACCATCTCTTGATTCATTTACCAACAAAATATCATTTGCAAATAACATGCACCAAGGTACCTCTTCTTCAATATGAGTACTTAACTCATCCATAATCAATGCAAAGAGATAAGGACTTAGGATTGACCCCTGATGCAAACCTATGGTCACTAGAAACTCCCATTTCTCTCCACAATTAGTTTTCACACTCATTACTGTTCCATCATACACTACAAGACAAAATTTTACTTGTCTCCAATTTATCCAAGTCAGGGAGAGTAAAATCAAAGTGGGGGGAAACCCTTACTTTATGTCATATTGGAAGTTTACTCTACCCTCAACTTTTTCTGTCCAAAAAACCGTTAAGTAAAGCTTTATGTCCTATCAGTTTTACTCTCCTTCCATTCAAACACTCTTAAATAAAACTTTATATCACATCAATAAATTCTTTACTTTCCTTCTACTTTACCCTCGCTAAACAAATAGGCCCAAGGGTAACATATATCCCAAAACCATTCAGATCTCCCAAAAAGCCAGCTCCAAATAGACAACATAAGGCGTCGATAAAGATTTCAATGGTTCATAAGTAGAACTCAAAAGGCAGACCCCAGATAAATGGGATAAGGCTATGATGACAACGATGACAGCGCTTCATATAGATTAAAAAAAAAAAAAAAACCCTCACGGAATTAAAGGACGATCTTTTTATCTGTATAAAATGATAAACATTCATACATATCATAGGAGAAACCAAGAATATCAAATATCCAGTACCTTAACGCTCCTTATATCTGCAATATCAGCAACATGTGTCCCTCCACAAGGGCATCCAGGATTATTGCCTAACTTCAGAATCCGTGGAGTGCTGCTCTGCATGATGTTTCATTATAGTGAGTCTCCACTAAAAAAGTACTCCAGCAAATTAGGTCTCGGAAGTAACAGTAAACTAGGCAAAGTTTAATGGGCAGAGAACAGTGATAAAAAACATATCCTTAAATCCTTTTCTGACACCTGTTGAAATAATTACCATTTGATTACAGATACACGAAGGATTTTTTTTTTAATTTTTTTTTATTTTCGTTAGAAAATGAACTATTTGACAAAGCATAACTTGGATGCAGACACGCTCTGCAATGACTGACACAGAATCCAGGTGCCTGACTTGAAATGTATATGCAATTTATATTGCAACTATTTATACCCCAAAATAAATAATATAAAACTAAACTTTAGAATTGCAATATATCACATTGAATCATTAGTTTTAGTGCTAATTGTCATTATACTACTGAAAAGTCTAAAAAACACACACAGACACCCATACACGTGAGGATATGCAAGACTGCAACTGAAAGTCATCCTCACAAGTCTTCCTCTTGGGATTGTATCATCTCGAAATAATATTTTGAACCTTGGGGTTTACTGAGGATAATAAAAAATGAAAAATAGGATAATTAATTTTAGAAGTACAATAAAAAAAGTGTTTAAAACTTTATAATTATAAAATAAAACATGAAGATAAGGCACTTTCTTGAATTTGTTGAATTTTACTAATTTTATATGAGAATATATATATCTAGCAAAATTTATGAAACACTAGCAATGCTTGTGGTTTTGGTTCTCGATACATAGGTTCGCCCCTGAAGATGCTGCTAAGCTAGGAAATTGAATGATATTTGAACTAGAAAAAACAACCCAATAGACAAGAGTTGTAAAAAAGTTGGAAGTGTTCATTGTCAGAACCACAAGGTTGCGGGTTCAGGTCCACCAAATGAGAAAAAAAAAAAAAAAAAAAAACCCTAGCTGCCCTTCACTGTTACTCTATCAACGGCACATAACAAGACTACAGGAAAAAAAAAAAAAAAAAACCATTATCCAGAGAGTGCAGACTTGGAAGGAAATTCTTTGGAACTTGAAACTAATGAAAAGTAACACATGGATGACTTCTAAGTTCTAACCTCAGAAATGTAAGCTGGAAGGGATCCGCCACACATTTCAGCAGCTTCCGCGTATGGTAAAACAGTGGCAAGCACCTGAAAATTTTGTAGTCTTAATCTGGAGTGCAAATTTGGTTATTGCTCAAAGCCTAAAAAATATGATGAGAATATACAATTGTTCTAAGGGAAGGATCAGGTCTGAAAGTTACTCTAGGTGCCCAATTGTGCCCTCTTCATTGTTTTGGGAAGGTTTTTTCTGATAAAAAAAATACGTGAAAACTTCCCAAAACAATGAGGGGCACAATTAGGCCCCTAAAGTGACATGCAGACACGATCTTTCCCTTACAACATTTAAGCTTTACCTTTCCTCCATTAGAAATTAATTTATTAGCTTCCATTTCCAGCTCCTTTTGTTTGTTTTGCAATTCATTCTGTGCAATTGTTCCTTTATACTCAACAAATGGCCTGCAGAAGGAAGCTTTATAAATGTCAATCCAAACAAGCAGAGTCAGCAGACAAATACATATTGGAAAAGTATAGTTCCATATATAGATAATAATAAAAGCACTAGAGATTTCATGAAAGTATGCAAGGGGAATCCTGTATTACAAGAATAAATACAAAGAAAACTAACAGCGTAAAACAGATAAAAAACTAATATTATCTGACAAACCTTACCTTTCATGGTTGAACCCTGGGCCCGTTTGGCAATTTACCTAATAAAGTAAAAGTAATGTAAAACATCAAATCAAGAGAGAATAAAATATAAGGGGGTTATGATGGTATTTTTGTATTTAGTGGATTGGTAGGGAATCTTTTTGACTTTTTGTTTAAAAAGTGAGTGTTTTTTTGTCATTTAGTGGAGAAAGGAGGTTGATTTTTTGACTTTTTGTTTAAAAAAAGAATAGGGAATTTTGAAGATGTGTATTTTTTATGTGTCATCTTATCGGAAAATTGGAGGCTTTACATTACTTTTACTAACCTAGTAAATTGCCAAACAGGGCCAAAGAAACCTAACTTCTTCAGAGGGTCATAGCGATATGAATTTAAATTGAAGAAAAATCAACATTTATTTATTTAAATAGACGAAATGTTCTAAGAACTGTCATAAAAAAAAAGTGCTTATAAGAACCGGACTCAAATTTCAAGCCTGAGAACATGATGCTAACTTTATGCAAGCCAGTAGCAGGATCAAGGGGGATTCGCAGGTCTTAGTGTGGGTGTTTCAAAAAGCAACACGATCTGATTATCCCAATCATCTATTTAAAGGCGTCAAAGTTTAATGATTTCCAAGAATCTATCATCATCAAAACCTTGTCCCAACTATGTTGGGGTCCGCTACATGAATCCAAGTATGTATACGACCATTAAAATTTGAGCCCTTAAATATATGGTTAGGGTTGTCAGGTTATTCTGATTTCTTAACCACCTCTATCCACGCTAAGACAGTCCAATCCCACCATAACCTGGTGATTGGTGTACATCCAGGTTGTCCCTAAGGTGTCGTTTGTTTATGGTCATTTACATATGTAAATGACTCACATGTAAAATAGTTACACATTATTATGTTTGTTTGCATTCATTTACACATCATATGTGTAAATTGCATATGAAAATGATATGTAAACGAGCTCATTTTCGCACACAAATTTTCACACCTCATGTGATGGTAAAAGGTTACACACCAAACTTCATAGGAAAAGGATTCACATCAAAAAAAGGCAGACGGTGTGGGCCGTGTATTTCCGTCACAAAGAGAAATATGGTTCGACACCCCAGTCCCCCATTTCCCTACTTTTTTTCCCCCTTCCTTGTTGCTCCAGCCAAGAGAACATTGAAGCCCACTCTCTTCATCTCCCAGATCCGAGCACTCTCCTCCCAGGTATGGCGCCCTTTCTCTCTGCTTCTATATTTTCTTTGTGTGTTCCCCCCTCTCTCTCGTTCCCCCTCTCGCTCCTCTCCCTTTCTACAGGGATTCTTTGCGCTGTCATGTTAGATACCAAGGTCTGTAATCTGGGTTCCTTTCCATTTTCGATTTCATGGGGTTTTTCTGATATGGGTCGTTTTCGATGGGTCTGCGTTTGTTGCTGTTGTTGGGTTGGTCGGTTTTGATTGGCTTTGTTCTTCTCTATTTTTCACTTGGTGTTTTGTTTATAAAAGCAACGAATGTGATGTGGGGTTTCGTCATTTCTTGATGATATTGGGTTTTTGTCTTCTGGGTATGTTATGTGGCAAGGTATCTTTCATGTGTCATTTTTTTTTATTTTTTATTTTTTATTTTTTTTTTATTGTTTTAGAGTTTTTGCTTGTGTTTGATTTTGTTTCTCTCTTTCTTGTAATGGGTTTGTATCTGGGGTTTTTATGTGGTTCGTTAGTTTTTGCTTGTTGATTTTTCCCTTTTTGCCATGGGTTTTTTTTTTTAGGAAAAGTTTGTTTTTGTTCTTGTTTAGTGTTTTGATGATCTTATTTATGCTTCTCTGTTTTATGTTTGGTATTGGTTTTGGTCTTTAGATCCGTTTGATGGGCTCTCTGTGCTCTGCTTTGTTTTTAAGCTTTGCCTTTTGGAACTTCTTTCACAATGGTATCATCTGTGGTTTTCCGTTTTCTATGCTTCCTCTTTTGCATGCCTTTTTACTTTAATGTATGATTTCACATAACATTTTGATCTTTTCCCCTCTTCTGTTTGAATTGTGACTAGATTGTATAATGAATTAACCTTCTAAACAAGTGTGGGTAGAAGATAACTTGTATATAATCAAGCATCTGTTTTTGCACTTATTAGTTAAGAACTCCTAAAAAAATTCAAATGTCTTTCTGATATATGCTTATCTGTTACTACTTACTACCCATGATAGCTCCTTGGTTCTGTTAAGGTGTTGGTATGCTACCCATTGAAATGCTCTCGTCTTGATATTAGAAAACTGGTTTAGGCAAGGCCAAAACCAGTACAACCGGTCCAGACCCAATTCCAGAACAATAATCATACAGATTAGGTGGAAACACACTTGAAGACATCATGTATATAGTCTTCAAATTTTATCTCTCTTGCTTCTCATGCATCTATAGATCCAACCTATCTGGACTGTTCTACAATGGTAGAAGAGGCCATCGCTAAATCCAAACAACAATCGCTTGTTGCAATACTCTTCTAAGTCCCCAAGCCATTATCATCACTCCTTGATTGACAGCTTGAAGACCCTGGAAAGTAAACTTGTCTGTTACAGCCCACCTAAAGATAACCAAGTAGAAAGCAATACTGAAGAGAAATTAACACAAATCAGATAAAATCATAGCCTGTGTGTTTGCACAGAGTACATAAGAATTCACTCCATAAGTGGATAAAAATGAAGCTCAAAAGTGAATATACCTACGAAAATGCCCATCAAAGAAACCCTCCTTTGGAAATTGAATAAATAGAGGATACGAAATGAATACTCAGCTTTCATCCTAATAATTCAATACATCTAAAAGTCAAGGTCCCATCTACATCACCTTATATATATCCTTCACTCATAAGGTCCCATCTACCATTGGCCTTATAGTTTTGTGGATCCTTAGGGCCTGCTTGTTGCATAGAATACATAGGAATTTATACTCACCTCATGTCTTTCATCCATCATCTTTAATAATCCTTCAGTGATGCTCATTTGACCATGAGTTCCGATATAATTTATGCAAACAAACAGGCCAGCAGTTCAGAGAAACAACACATTCGAGGGATGGGAGCTAGAATGGTTGGTTCAAGATGATAATGGAGAAAATAAGCCAAAAGAGCTAAGCTGTCCCTTTACTCCATAGGATTTTTATCTTTTAAGCATAAGAAGCCTTAAACTGAAACTAATTCCAGCAATAAAACCAGGAAAAGAAACACAAACTCACACCACTCCTAATGAGGTTTATAAAATAACAACCACCACCACGTCAACGAAAAAAACAAAACAACAACAACAACAACAACAATAACAATGACGACGACGATGATGATAAGAAGAAGACTGCTTAGTACGCCTGGTTCAACCAGCCATATAATTTTATAGTCTTGTTTGATCAACTAGGCTTTCCAGCAGGGCTGGTGGCTAATTAGCTCCTAGCTAATCTTCTAATTCAAGTTATTATAGACTGTCTGAACCCTTTTCCCCGCTCCCATTGGACCATAGAGTCCACCACCAAATTCATCAATATGATCCATCAAATCCATACTACTGGGTCCCACTGAAAGTGTGCCATTTCAAATCTCTCCCCATTTGGAAGCTCTTCTCAAGTTATCTGAGGCCTCATCATTATTCATTCATTTGCAGTGCTACCTTACTTCCACGCCTTCCCCTTCCCATATTTGAGATTATACCAAGAAAAAAACCAAAGGGATTCTTTTTTTTACTGTAGGTCATTTTTAAGTCTAATAATGTCTGACCTGTGGGACAAAGGCTGTATTTATGCTGATTTTGAAACCCTTGAGTAAACCATCTAAAATGATCATCCAGTGGAAATGCTATCTGGCCCACACTACATTCTGTCAAATCCTTCCTATCCTATCCTGCCTATGGACAATTCCCTCCCATTGGACATCTCCATGTATGTATTTCCATAGGCGCCTCTAATTCAAGTGTTCTCAATTTTTTTACTCCCCAGCCTTTTTTTTTTTTTTTGTCAAATTGAGACATCTGCATGCAAGCAAATGTTCCTGCAGGAGAAAAGTCCACACTACCTAGGGATGGGAATCGATTATTTGAAGCCTGACCAATTTACTAATCAAGTTGAAACTCTCAGCCCAAATCCTATCAAAAACTTCAAATACATCAACCTGAACCCTTGGTTATCACTCTGGATTGTTTTGTTCCTCATGCAATTGACTAAATTTGGGTCTAGTAATTGGCTGGTCAAATTTGAATAGAATTGCTCTGTTTCCCAAATTTGAATAGAACCCTTGGTTATCCCAAACCCTGTGACTCCCATGTTTCCAGATATGCTCCACAAAGAGTGCCCCACAAGAATTGCTCTCATTTATGAATAAAATGATCAACACATCAGCAGATATAAGAACAAACACCTCACCACATGATGTCAAAAGACTCAAAAAAAAAAAAAAAATCATAAAAATCTAACATTCTTAATCAGGGTTAGTCTTAGAGAATTGAATGATATTGCAAGCATTGAATTCCAAGAATTCAATGTTTGGGAGAATTTCAAACAATTTCAAATAACATTCTCCAAATATTGTCCCCTTTATATTGCTATGCATATTAAACTCATCCCCACATTTAAAGTTCTAATTGTACATTAAACTTTATGATATTTCCCTCAATCTTCATCTGTTATACTAATCCTAGTTTTAAGATTTGCAAATGATTGCATTCTCATGTTGTTTTGATAATAGGTTTTGAACATGTTTGGAAAATATTTTTTAAAAACTTGAGACTTGTGTACTGAAACAGAATTCAACTTGGCATAAATTATCAACGATAGCCATTTGCAGAATTTGAAAATTTTCTTTTTATATCATTGTTGGCCTTATCTTTTTACTCATCTAGTTTTTGTGGTATCATTGCCACAAGGGCCGTTTCATTTTTACTGCCTTGGCTATAGTATCTCATTGCACCCTCTGTACACTGCACTCTTTTCAATTATATATTATTAATATCATATATTTTGTATCTAATTAGCTTTTTTAATAACTCTTTATGCTATATAGAAATGGATAATGAAATATGCGGCGAAGATGTTGAATGCATTAATGTCGGTACATCTTCTGGAAAAAAACGTGGTAGGAGGGAAAAGAAGAATACCACATGGTCGGAGGCTGGATATGAATACTTAGCTGATATATTAATAGAACAAATCAATCTCGGGCGAAAGGATGGAACTGGATGGACTACGGAAGGGTGGAGGGAGATTGAACGAAAGATGAAAGAAAAATATGGCAGTGAATGTGTTAAAGATAAAATCAGAAATCGCTTAAGAACGATAAAACAACATTACAATCATATCAAGACTCTCATGGGATTAAGTGGTTTTGGTTGGGATGACGCTACAAAAAGAGTTACTGCAAGTGACCAAGTGTGGGATGATTATATCAAGGTGAGTAATTATAAATATATCTTAATATTATATTAAACATTGTTAACTCAATAATTGTTACTTTATTTTGATCATATTTGTCTAATCATAGGCACACCCTGACTATGATTACTATCGAGGAAGAAGCGTGGTCAACTATGAAAAGTTTGCTATTATATATGGTGATTCAATCGCTGATGGAAGAGATGTGTTGTTGACTAACCAACGTCCACCACATCCGATGGAAGCCCCCCAGGCAAACATCCATGATGTGGCGGGGGAATCAAGTAGCTCTGATAAGATGAATGAAGCTGTCTCTGAAGCACCACGCGTCAAAAAACGCTCAACTGGTAGTTCTCGACGCAATGTGCAGGATGAAAGTAAAAGCGATTATGAACTTACACATGCAATTAAGGATATAAACACTACTTTGATCTACCTTGCTGACAAGATGGCTCAATCAGGGCCAAGCCAAGCTGACATTGTTGCTGCCATCGAAGAGTTGGATTTAGACCTTACTTCAGAAGTAAGGGCTCTCAGGCTATTGAAGGATCCACAAGTGGCTAGTCAATTTCTTGCATTTTCAACAAAGGATCGACGCCATGCATGGCTCATGGCGGAGCTAAGTGGCTCTATTTAGGATCGTTGGTTTGCTGATCTTGTTTTTGTGTGGCTTTGAGTTTGCTTTTTTATCATGGGACTCAGTTTGCTTTTTTGTCATGTTATAATTTGAAATGACTCTATGTTATTAGTGTTGTTTCCTTTATGATGAATGTTATAATGTACTCATTTTGTCATTTTTCTTATTGTGATCCATGGATTATGCAGATTAATCATGTTGATATATAGTGTGGATTATTATGCTATGTTAGTTTTTCTATTCTAATAGCTGTCAATCAATTTTCTAGCAGTGCAAAAGTAATGGATATAAAGAAGAAGATCGTATTTTTACACGCAATAGCAATGACAATGATTACAATTTTACTTTTATGGGACCATCACTGTAAACAAAAGAGGATAAAAAAGAGGAAGCGAGTACATGAGTTGTCTCTGTCTGGCCATGATTTTACTCAGTACCTCATTAGGAGTAATCCCCGCAATTCCTATGATTTACTACGCATGAGGACTAATGTGTTTTTAGAATTATGTGATTTACTAAAGAGAGAAAGGCTACTGCGTGCAACTAAAAGAGTTTCTGTAGAAGAACAGGTGGCCATCTTTCTAGGTGGCCATCTTTCTAGCTACTGTGGGTCATAGTCAGAGAAATCGAGTAATGCAAATTCAATTTCAACACTCGGGCCAAACAATTAGCAAGTATTTCAATGCTGTTCTAGACGCGCTTTTATATATCTGCCCAGATTATGTAAAGCTTCCTGGACCAGAAATGTCTACTCCAGCTCAGATTGCACTCAATCCAATATTTTACCCTTTTTCCAAGGTAGATAAATAATTTATAAGGTAGTATCTTTTACTCCCTATGATGAATGTTTAAATTGTTATTGATAACAAATGTTTTTGCTATATTGGGATAGGACTGCATCGGTGCCATTGATGGCACTTATGTTCCAGCATGGGTATCAATTAAAGATCAACAACGATATCGATGTAGAAAAGGTTTTATTGCACAAAATGTAATGGCAATAGTTGGTTTTGACATGATGTTCCAGTTTGTATGTGCTGGTTTTGAAGGATCAGCCAACGATCAAAAAGTTTTATCCAATGTACTACAAAATAGGGGACTCTACAATCTTCAAGTTCCCGAAGGTAAATATTTATTTCAAGATGTAAATTTGAAAGTTATTATAATTTTTGAAAACTAATTAAGCATGTTGCAATCTTCTGATAATTGTCATATTGAATCTTTATAGGAAAGTATTTTCTTGTTGATGCTGGATATGGTAATAGGCGAGGTTTTATTGGACCATATTGTGGGACCCGATATCATCTAAAGGAATTTGGAGCTCAAGCATTGGCTCCCAGGACAGCTAGTGAGCTTTTTAATCTTCGACATGGAAAGCTGAGAAATGTTATCGAAAGGACATTTGGCTTGTGGAAGGAAAGGTTTCCAATTTTGACACATATACCTCGTAATTATCCTATCAAGACACAGGTGAAGATTGTAAATGCATGTGCTGTATTACACAACTTTATCATGAAGAGAAGTCCTAGTACGGATGAATTATGTGAACGTCATCGTCATGAAAGAATATTCATTGATGATGAAGATAATGATGATCGTCAGGATGATCGTCAGGATGAAGTGAACAATGAAGAATCTGATAGTCAATATGCTTATCGCTTACGAGATGCAGTGGCATTAGAGATGTGGGATGCTAATGCTAATAGAAGAGCTCGATGAACTGACATTTAGAAATTCTCTCCTTTTTTGCACATGGAGGGATATTCATTTTGAAAATGTGACGTCTGTTTATTTTGTAAAGGGCACATGGTAAATTCTTTTTTGAAACACCATTACTTCATTGATAGAAAAGATGGGTTACTTTATTCATTTGAGATTGAAACACCATAAAACTTTTTATGGTTTGGACTTTTTTGTTTATATGGATTTAAAAAGTATATATAGAAATGATCGAAAAGTTACTATTTTTGGTATAGAGTGGAGATGCATTAGAATATTTTAATTGTATATCTTGTGCAGTTGGTCTTGGTCCCACTTTATTGACTAATCATGGAGGGAGTTAACTGGGGACATGTGTTTTTTTCATTTTTTTTTTATTATAGCAACACTTCATTTTTGCTTTTCCATGTTTTCATGGTTTGACAATCATCCAAACAATTACATGAGCAAAAGGTGGTGATCATTTTTAGTGCTCCTAACTATTGCTACTATCAATTAATTTACAAAAATAAAAATCAATCATTTTCACATGTTAGTACAAACAAACGTGGTAAAATGATTCACATGCGTAAATGATATGAAAATGACAACAGTGGACAAACGTTGCAAACTGAAACGCATGTGTAAAGCTTACATATGTGAAATTTACATATGGAACATTTCCACATGTAAACTGCATTTACGCATCTCATGTGTAAAAGGCAAACGCCCTCTAAAAAATGGTTCTTGATTATAAATTGAGGCTGGTTTTCACCCAAAAATTTATTTTTTTTTCCAAACTACAGATATTCTAACTGTCAAGGATTGAAAACAATAGTGATTTTCAGCATATAGTAGTTCTCCTATTCCTTCTGTAGGCATAATTAAAGAATAAATAAAAGCAATTAATGGTCATGCATTAATAGCATGCCCTTGTCCTTCTCCTATTCTCTGGTTCAGCACAATCAACTACCTTCAATGGTCCATTTTCACTAATACATGTATGAAAGCTCAAACATGAAAAGCCTAGAGTCGTTGGTCCAGTCAACTACGCAATGGTGTGATGATATGGTCTGAATAGAGGGCACTAGAGTGGGATATTAACAACTTTTTTCCATAACGACTAATCTTTATAATGCACATACCTGTATTATATGGTAATGTTGCTTGAACGATCCTATGTGCAAACAGAATTAAACCATTTGGAATTATAAGGTACTACAAAATCTAAAGACAAGTATGAAAAAGTTAAGCTTCTTAATCTTGCCTTTATCCAAAACATCATTACATATGAAATATAAAAAATGATATACTTTATGAAAGAGAATTTTTAATGCTCTAAAAGAACATACCCATCAGGAAAATGGTAACCTTTTCCTGGTCCTAAATAAGCCAAACCAACATTCTTCATGCAGATATCCAACAAATGCCCTGCTGAATGCAGCCTACATGCAAAGAGTCAGAGGACCAAGGCAATAAGTTCGTTTATCACACACACACACACACACACACACAAAAAAAAAAAAAAAGGAGTTACATGAACTGTACACAATTGGAGAGCATATGAAATTCAAATAAGACTGTATATGAAGTGATCCTTTGAATTTTGAAGGGCATGCATTTTATTGAAAATTTAGAATAAATATATTATGATCTACATAAATTAGCATTCAAGGACTTCCCCTTCTAAATGCTTTCCATTTATACCAAGTGAGCTAGCTAGGTTCAAACCTATGATACCATTTTACAGCCTATGATACCATTTTACAGCCTTACTACCTGTGACCTATTAAAATCTAGGGATTGCTTGGGAACTTTGCAGAGCATGGAAACCTTGGCTGCCACATCATCCAATTCTGCGAAGAGCTGAGCTCCCAATCTGATCCCTCAGTTAGAAACTTGAATTCCATTGCCATGGAGAAGAAAAAGGAATGCCATGTCAAGTACAGTTTGTTACTTTTCCATTTCCTTGTGTTGCACCAAATTTGGGAGTATAGGAAAAAGAATCTGCTTTTACAGTTTGCACCAAGTACAAAAACAAACTAGCACCATACGAGTTTATTTTTCACATTTTTAATAACTTGCCCTCTTTCATCTGTCAAAGATATCTGCATAACAAGAAATTCCTCCTGAAAGATTTCTTTCCATTACCTTTCCAACGAAAGGAAGTTAATACAGCTCTAACAGGTACTGGGGAAGTTATAGCCTTATTGATAGGTTATAAAGAGCTCTGATCTTCAGGAGTAACTAATCATTTCCTTCATATCGAGTATGTATCTTTAGAACTAAAACATTTATAGATGAATAGAGTTGTTGAGATAGTGTTTCGGGCTTCTTTGGATGCAAGAACATATACAACCAACAAAAGCGCTGCGAATCAATAGATTTTTGTTGTAGTAAGTAATGTTTTGGTAAAAACAAACAAATAAATAAAATAAATAAAAATCCCAATGACTGGGAATGTGCGTATGCACCCATTTTGATTCGACGTAATATCAATTTATAAATGCGTTTCAACTTGTTATTTGCTTATTACTTCCAATCATCTATTGTGATTTATATTGTAGGTAAGTCGAAAAGATCAAGAATACTAGAAACCATTTATCTCTAATTGTTGTCCAGGTAGTGTCAGACAATCTATGCTTTGTCAAAAGGCTTTCCAGCTCTAACAATAAAGTGAAAGACGATCATGTGTATCACTTTGATAAGTCCAACTTGCTAGAACCTTAAGAAAATTAAAATAAGTAAATATGTGTCCATGTTAAAATCATATCTACTTTTGAGAGATCACTGATCTTTACCTAGAATTAAGAACACGTCGCTGTTCATCGACCTGCAAGCAGACTTCTTGCCCACTCTCAAGATTTGGGGTGAATCCTTCCTGGGTGTTGAAGATTCCATAATGAAAAACCTGTAGAACACCTTAAGACAATCACTCCATAGAGAACTTCCCATTAACCATAGAAAACACTATTAACCCCTAAAATGAGAGAAACAAAGCGAATTTGAAGTTGAACTTGATTCTTCTTACGATTCCATCTTTCAAGCGAACGTCTTGCACGACGAACTTCAAATTGCAATCTACATTTGTGATGAAACCAGTATCGGATGGCTGCCCCCCTCCTTGAGGATGGAAAATGGTTGAATCCAATATCAAAGCATGCCGATTCTCCTCCCCCTCCTTTACATTGACTGATTAATCAGAAGGGTTTCAACAAAGGAATGCCATAAACACATCTGATTCTCTACATTCTTCATTTGATTGCAGATTTTGAATGCTAGGGATTTGTTTACCTGGATGTGAGAAAGAATAGTAGCCGTCGATTGCAGCTTTTGCATGTCATCAAAGTAATCCAGCTTCGTCGATTGCAAATCCATGATGAGGAATGATGAATTAACCCTAATTCGATTTAATCAATGAGAGATTAGAATAATGTGAGAAGATTAGGGGTTTGGATGAGAAAGAGAAGGTTTTCTAATGGCGGGTAGTCAGATGACTTTAAATTGACTAAGGCCTCCAAATCTGACTTGAGTCGTCTCATTCTCTCCGCCGTCGGAGGACTAAGGCCTCCAAATCTGACTTGACTCGTCTCATTCTCTCCGCCGTCGGAGGACAGGATGGAGAGGTCAAGTAAAAACGGGATTCTCCACTGGGTTCGCGGCAGTTCTTGACCCGTAACTCTGTGCCGGTTTAACCCATTTATTTTGTCAGGGTTGGTTTGGGTTGTGACAAGAGGTGCAACTTATCCGACGATTTGGCTTTGATGGAATAAAAAAAATAAGATTCGCGTATCCTGAATTTAATATAATTGAAATAAGACGTTGGTATTGATTTTTCTTGATATCCCAGCTAAGAGAGCTAGGATCCCAAAAAAGGGCTCGCATACACATAGAAAAGCCGTCACTCAAGTGGGAAGAAAGCTCATATAAGTGGGAAAGAAGTCTGCACAAGCGAGAAGAGGTGACGAACTCCAGATTTGAACCCCCTAGGTAAAAACTGACTCTCCTTATCACTTGGGTAAGGAGCCACTTTTAAGAAAAGACTTTAATGATCACGATGATGGTTGGATTCGTATTGATATTTATTTTTTCCACATTGTGAGCAGGACCATGGGACCACTTCCGTTTTTTTTATTAATGACTGAAACATGCGACGATGTCGTCGCCACATTCAACGCCATAGCCAACCACCACCACCCCCCCAAACCCCATTTCCCCATTTTTCCTCTTCTTCCTCGGCCCGTTTCTCCTTTCCCTCGGCGGTTTCGTATCCTCCCTCCTCAAAAAAGAGTTATGGTAGTCCCAACTGGAGTTTTCCAACCTATTGGATTGTAGCATTTTTCTTTCCAACGGTGGAAACCCCACTTCCCCATTTCCCCCTTCTTCCTCCATCGCTTTCTTCTTTTTCCCTTGGTGGATTCGTCTCCACCTTCCTCGAAAGGTAGTCAAGGTGGTCTCAAAGGTCGTTTTCCAACCTTTTGGATTGTAGCATAATGCTTTCTAGCGGTTTATCAGGCAAAGGTATTTTTCTTGTCGCTTATCTTTTACTGTATTACGAAAATGATGATTTGCTAGGGTTTCTTCATCTTCTTTCCATTTGCTTCAGATCCTAAAATGGTTAATATTCATGCACTATACATGATTTTTGCATTGAATCAACCCATCACCCAGTCCTTCCATTTTCCCCCTTCTCAACTGTGTAGTCAACCATAGTGGACATATAAAGAGTTCATGCAAATATGTGCGCTATGCTGGAAATGTAACTTTATCCTCACATAATCTAATAGTAATCTAACAAATCCATGATGCTTCTCAATAGGGCCTGGTTTGCATAAATCCATAAATCACACCTTGGTCTACATGATGAAACGAATAGAAATGATGTCATGGTAAATGTTACTGTGGATGGCTAAGAATGAGGTAGAATAAAATCAAGATCTCAAATTACACTTGTGAATACACTTTTGAATTGTGTGGAATATGAAGATTCTGATCTGTTTAGAGCTGATAAGCTTCCTTAGTGTAGAGGAATTCAGAGGGGATTGTTGTGTGGGATGTAATTAGGTAGTGGGATTTGTGCAAGATCGAGTAGAAATGGGCACTTTAATAAGTTGCACTGGTTTGAAAACCTGCCCATTCAAAACTTGAAAACTAATATCTGCCTGATAAATTTAGGATTTAAGAACACAGGTACAGAAAAACTTGTTTTTTTTTTCATCTAATATATTGTGCTTTAAGACCTTGGTTGTAAACGTGACAAAAGACTTTTTCAAGCCCTTGTATACTTCATTTATAGACGGCTCTGTGTGAGGTCTTCAAAAAACAAGTGTGAATGACTTGGATCATGTTTGGCAAGATTGTTGAAAAGCGACATTGTCGATTGTCATAAGGTTCTTCTTTTTTTCAAATAGAAAGCAAGCCCAAATGAAATGCACCCATGGTTTTTTTTTCCCCAATTTTTTATATTATTTGAGATGGAACATCGAGGAGGAACATCAATAGGAGGAAAGCAGTATTTAAGAGGCCATTTGGATATTACACCAACACAAGATAAATTCATGACTCACGATAGTAATCCAGCCATTTCAGGTTTGAACTGGAGCAATCCAAGAAGGAAGGTCAATGGAACCATGAATCATGTATGAAGCATACAATGTAGGATCATACCATTACATATGCTTAGTCCTACAAGCTCTACATATAAGGCCAACCATTTGGTGACCTACACCATCACATGATGGGCCTTTTATAAATTAAGAATAATCTAAAATCTCTTAAATGATCCTAAATGCCCATGTCTAGCCTTGTTTTGACTTCATAATATTGCATTTAATTAAACATATTCTATTGTATTTGCAACCAAGAAACAATGTTTTGCATAAGCATGATACAAAGCCACTCATTGGTGTCAGAATTGACCCACTCACCAGGTTCACTTGCCAAGAACCCCACCAGAGACGCCACATCCATAGGACACCCTATCCTCTCCATAGGACTCTCCCTCCTCATATCCATGGCCTCCTTCTCAGTCTTCCCTGCATAAAACGTGGTACAATATGAAGGTAAACTCGAGCCATTGATGCATGTTGAGTCATATACATAAACTTAACTAGCAACATTTTGAGGACTAAAAGTAAGAAAGTCTGGATTCTATTATGCTATTCAAGAATTTGATGACATAAACTAAACTTGCAATAAAGTTAAAAGGGAATCAACAATTTGAGGACTAAAAGTCTAGGTTCTCTTATGCTATGCAATTCACTACTTTTAATTTCCTTCGTGGTTAGATTTACATCTCTCCCTTGTTATGTTTACATCTCTCTCTATCTATTTTTTTAGATGGCTGGAAGTAAGGACAACGGAAATAGGCTTCTTTACGATCAAGCCAATCACATTTCAGAAGCCATTAAGCAGGGAACTGTATATTCTTAGCCACCCTTTCATCTATACATATATTATTGAGTTTACCTTTTATTAACTGTAGTCACTTGAAAATGTCTAGCAGGAATTTGAAACTTTTAGATGCATACCAATGAACCTTGACAAAGATGTGTGGTTGTTAAATGAAACCCAAAAGGAATACGTCAGGCAATCGGGGTTGCATAATTTGTCGGAAATGGAACATATTAGGATAGATCATGCCCTCATTACGGCCTTGGTAGAAAGATGACGACCTGAAACTAATACCTTCCACTTCCCATCAGGTGAGGCGACTGACACTCTCGAAGACATTGCTTATATCTACGGGCTACCTATCGATGGCCCAATTGTTACCGGGAGAACTTTCCCGTTTTCGTTGGTTAGTGAAGTATGTCTTGAACTACTTGGGAAGGCCCCCCATTCAGGCTGTTGATGTAAACGGGATTAATATTAAATTCACCTGGTTGGAATTCAATTGAACGTGGAACTCAATGAGCCCACCAACACGTACATGCACGCGGCGTGAGTCTTCAGCCTCTTGGCTCATTAGTTTCTCTGCATAGGGCGTTAATTGCGACGTAATATTGAGTGACTCAAGATGTCTTCTCTAGAAGAAATCCATCAACTTGGCACGGATTTCTTCTTCTTGCTTTGTAATGGGAAGCACTCTAATGTCCTTTAAAAGCGCATTCGTACACTCAGCAGCGTTACTAGTTATCATGTCATAGCGCCAACCTTCAATATACGCATTTGACCAACGTTGTTTTCCAATGACATTGATATAAGTGTGCGCCCCTTGGTCTACAGCAAGGATGTCATTCATATAGGCCTCATACTCACATGGTCTAAAAGCTTTTGCAGTCCGCCAAAATTTCAATACAATGGCATGATCACAGAAGGCTGCTTTAATGTTCTTTGCAATGTGATGACAATAATAGCAGTTCCTCGCACTTTGAATGACGTTGGACAATGCCGGGACAAGGCCCTTTTGTCGATCAGACACAATAGTTATGTTTGTTGGACTTCCCAATACAAGAGCGAGATTGGCAAGTAACTACTCTCTAACTGTCACGACGCTCGGCCTCTGCGAAAGCGAAAGCTAAAGCCATAGGAAATAGCTTATGATTACCATCATAGGTGACAGTCATTAGCAGCACACCTGGACACTTGCTCCAAAGATGTGACCCATCAACAATGATCATGGGCCTCATTGATGAACAAAATGATCGGATGCAAGGACCGAAAGCCCAAAAGAATCTTCTAAACCTGTCTTTAACTGTCGTGTCGATATTAGTCACAGTAACTGGATTGGTCATGTGTAATTCTCTATAATAAAGAGGTAGAATCTTAAAAGATTCTTCATATGATCCCCAAACTACACGCAACGCCATCTCTTTTGCAATATGTGCTTTTCTGTAAGTGATACGGGTGCCAAACTCCTTTTGTATTCATTCATAATCTCTTTCGGCTTCAAGTGATTATTGCATCGAACTTTGTCCTCAATGAACTCTTCAATCAGTTTCGATGATGCTTGGAGATGTGTCATTCCCATCATTGGTTTTGAGCAACAATGTCGTGGGTTATAAGTCCGCACCTTAAACTCCGGGACTGAATCAACAATGGAAGCATGTATACACTAAGGACAACAATCATTTTTACAACGTGTTGAGACTTTTTTCATCTTGGTCAACACATGTCATAGAGTAAAATTGTTATAAATTGCAAATTTCGGAAGAGATATTCTGAAGCATTCACGATCAGGAAACTGATGCCCTATCCACATTTCTCGTGCTGAGTCTATACTAATTTCGGCTATAACATCTTGAGGGGCCATTGTGTCAACAAAATTGACATCTTCCATAGCAACTGAATGATTCCCAGTATGAATGGTTTCAGCTCCTTGTTCATTACCAACAAAATTGACATTTTCCATAGAAAATGAATGATTCACAACATAAATGGTTTCAGCTCCTTGTTCATTACCAACATAATTGACATTTTCCATAGCAAATGAATAATTCACAGCATGATTGGTTTCATCTCCTTGTTCATTACCAACAAAATTGATATCTTCCATAGCAAATGAATGATTCACAGTATGAATGATTTCGGCACCTTGTTCATTACCAGCCATCATCCAAGAGGGAGTTCCATGAACCATTGATATATCAACAGTAGCACAGAGAGCATCATGTGCATCAACAGACTCAGGATATATTCCATCCCCATCAAAACCAACTCTTGTAGAACAATCTTTTGTATGAGAATCCCGTGCGGAAGAGAAATTTATATCAACGTCTTCACGAATATCCACGATAGGATACACTAGACCAAGCGTGGGATTTATAATTTCGCAAAACCCTTTGCTCATTTTCTTCCGGGCACTTGAACAGCCAACCATAACCCTTTCAATACAAGACATGGGCAAGAATTAAAGTTAGGCACGACAAATGCAACTATATAGATGTTAAAGAAATAGAACATAGATACGTACTGAGAGGCTTTCGTGTTTCTTATTTACAGCGTGAAGTTTCCTGTTGACATACACGTGTAGTCCATCTTGCTCACTTCCAGATGCCATCAACATTCCCACAATATCATTTTCGTCTTCCATACTAATCAATGAAAAAACAAGTCCATTGTGATTAAGGTATTTCATGCTTACATCCTCAATATTTCCATCCCAATTAGACAAAGCAATGGCTTCATTCAGCAATGCACCATATGCTATGCTCTTAGGTATAGACCTCATCTTCTGTCTTCCACCATTGTACACCGGACGTATAATGTCAAAGACAAACTCTCCATCATAGTGAAATATGATAGAGATCCCATACTCAGTCATGCTACCGACACAAACAATCAGTCATATGCGTTCTACTGTTCATTTCTATTTCTATTTAAAAAGGAAAAAAAATCACAAGAGAAGTTGACTCTCCTGACACTGTTTTCCCTCTAGGGTTACAGACAAAGGAGAGTGAAAATGAAATCATTTATTGCGTGTTTGCTCCAACCTTTATATAACAACCCTACCATGTAAATAACCGTATTCATCATTCTTTTGTGCACGTATTTGAGTACCCATCTTCTATTACTTAAAAGGGGTAAATCCTAATATGCAAATATGTTTATTCACCATCTTCATATGCCGTCAATTAGGGGTTGTGACAATAAACAACCTTGGAACAACCAAAGTTGTTACCTTGTTGATTTAGCCACCCAACAATAATTAGAAAACAAGATAATGCCATGAAAATACTGTATATCAAAAGCCCTAATGAACTTTTCTCAAAAAGGTAAAACAAGAAACTTAGAATCTATGGTAGTTAATGCATAAAAGAACCATGAAATTGTGTTATGCCTACCTCTTAATGGAGATCAACAGCCTCCACAGGGAATATGCAAGTTGGGGGAGAGTTCTTGTTCATCATGTATTCAATCAAACATGAAAAAGGAAGGAGATAAGGCAGCTGTGACGGGGAGCACGCACATATATATATATATATAATACTAGCGACGACATCAATACTAACTCTCGATATTAAGTGACGACGTCGTCGCTTGTTGAAAAAAGGTAAAAAAAATAAAAAAAAATCTGGCGGGAATACCGGTTCCATGCCATATATGCTATTGTTACCTGCTCTAGTTAGTGGCCATATAGGGGCCTTTTTTAGGTAAAATTCTCTTTTTTCTTTGTTTCTTTTTTCCTCTTTCCTTATTTTCATGTGAATGTTTTCGAATATCAGCCACCATTTGTAGAACTTGGAAGATGATCTTGAAAGAAAATATGTAGAACTTGTTTAGAAAATTATAACCCAAGTCCTGTGAATTGTTTCCATCAATGGTCAAGATCTTATTCCCTGCTTGACAGCATTTCATCATGATATATAAGCAGTGAAATGTTCTAAGAAAATAAAAAATGGAAGGCTATGATAAGCAATCACGAATAAGAAGTCCCATCAAAATAAAAGTTCAATTCCAAGTATATGCAATTGGTCCATCATTTCAATATTCTACATCCTCTTTTGCAGCAAAGTTGATGTTCTCAACTCTCTCATTTGTCAGCCATCACACCCACATGTTGCTAGTGAGAATAGAATCATACACCCAATAGGAGATTCGGTTTCAACCATCACAGATATCCCATCAATGGCAGGAAAGATGCTCTAAATTCCATTAGAATTTCTCTTGGAGGAATAATGAACATGTGCATGTATGGCATATATGACCAAGTGATTTGTTACCTCAATCTCTCAGTGTACAACAAAAATTCCTCAATCTCTTTCAATGTTTTGAGAAGTATCATTGATTTTAATTATCAAACAAGTATATTTGAGGGTACTTTTTTTTTTTTTTTTTTTTTTTTAACCCCTTTATATGGGGCTGGGACCCTACCTTTGGGTGAGGAAAGTAGACATCGGGTGAGGTGAAAGAGCCCTCCAGTAAGGAAAAGTGGCATGCTCAGAGTTTGACATCTTATCAATCGGAATATTATGAGATTTTTCTCTATAACTTACCTCTAGAGATAGAGATGACTTTTCCCTCTACCTTCCCAAAGTTTAAATATTTCCCCATGGCTACAATTACTCCATTTTAGGATTCAAATACCTATATTGTGGGCTATAACTTAAGAAAAATGCTTTCTTGTAAATAGATTGGGATTTAGTCAATGAAAGCAGTCAAACTTGTATTATCGCATTTGCGGGTTGAAAATGCAATTGTGTAAATGGGTTTAGATGAAAATATATAGAATTATTATATAATTGAAAGTAGTGATCTAATATACATTTTCTTATATTTTTTTTAAATCTTACGGAGTATTTGGATGGATATGTACAGAATAAAATATTGCTAGATTTAACTACTAAAAAAATAAAATATTTTAATCTTAGATATTTCAATATTGTTGTTTTTTGGCAATTTCCAAAACATTCAATAGATTTTGAACTAACAGTTTGACAATTATCCCATATATATAATACACTAAATTCAAGATTGACCTTAGTTTTCAAATGAAAGAAATGGTCAATAACTTTATAATTTTTTTTTCAATATTTTTTTAAATGACAAGATGACGATACCATTTTCTAGGAATTCAATTCAATGAAAATTAAAAAAAAAAAATCTCTAATTATATTTCCAAGATAAGGAATCCATGGTAAAATGGTTTTCTTTAATTTGACTTTCTCGGAATTATATTCATCCAAACAAAAATGTTATAAAATCTTAAGAGAAGGGGCTTTTATAGTAAAATAAGTTCCTTTGAATTTATATGAATTCAATTTCATGTGAATAAATAGGTCATATATTTCATGACATAATGGGTTCTTTTGAATTCTTAGAAATTCAGATCCATACTAATAGATCGAAATTTTAACAATGATGAATTCATTTCTTTAAATCCTTGATAATTGAACTCCATATAAATAAGTAAGCCATGTTATATGTTCGGGATAAGATATTAGTGGTAAGGTGGTTCCTTATAATTTATAAAAAAATATTTTCATGCAAGAAAATTGGCCCTAATCAAGAAAAGCAACTAAAGTTTCACGAGCCTTCCATCCTTATTATCTATCAATTAATATGATTTTTGGTGTTAGGACCCGGAAAATATATGGATCGTGGAAAAAATATCAATTTGTATAAAAAGAAGAAATTGAGATATAATTAATTTCTCCTATTTGAGGCCCACCTTTCATTGTTTAAAGTTTTGATCATATGAACAACCACTCTCAATATCTTCATTGTATTATATTTCACTTTAATAAGTAAACGTGGAATCTACAGATAGAGGTAGGCCACACAGGGTGCAATGATCAAATGTTTGATAAAGAAAGAAAAAAATAGAAATCATACCAAGTGGGAAAAAAAAAAGTAAAAATCAAGGAATAAGGATGCCTTTGGAAAAGGTTTGGGTAATTTTGACATTTCCCTTGGCATTGAGAAGGTGTAGGGAAAATTAGAGTTTTTGGGAAGGAGGAAAGAAAACTTATCTCTAAACTAAAGGTAAGCTATTGGCAAAAACCTTGAATATTATTGATTTTAACCACCAAAAAAGTATCATTGAGGATATACACTTCATGTGTGCATAGTTAAGTTATCATCTCCAGAGCTACCAAGCAAATTTTTTTAGGACACAATTTTTTCATGGATACAGAGATAATTAAAGGTATTTAATTATAGACTACAGTTGAAGTCATGTCACTCAAATAGCACACTTGGGTCTGTTTGGGTAATTTTCTTTGGATGCATAAAAAACAAGTGGACAAAACTTTTCACATCATAATTTTGATAAGTCAAGAAAACCATTAGTTGAGTGAATAATTTTCTATGCACTGCAAAGGTATGTTTGGATGAAAATAAAACAGATGGAGAGAACAGTCCACACTGAGATTTTGATAGTCTTTTTCTTCATCTTCATCTTCTACATTTTTCTCAATTCATGAGGAGAAAAAGGAAGAAATTGAGCATAGAGGAGATTTTTCAACACTTTATCCACCTCCCCAATTCCTTATTTCTCCACATCATTAAAGTACCAATTGATCGTATCTCGCGCCTCAAATTAAAAAAATAAAACACCATTAATGAGCGCAATCCAATCCCAAGAAAAAAAAACCATTTTAAGTGACAATAATTGATCCCAATGAGTATAAATTATGCACTAATATCATCCTTTCCTTTGAATAATAGACTGAGAACTGAGGTCCAGCTTGCCTAGCAAATATATAAAAGCAGATAACTTACATATGCTATCAATGACAAAGACAAATAACAAAGAATCTTTGGACCACCCTTTCGACTGTTTGTGCTGATTTGGCATCCACAGCCATTACATATCCATCCTATCCTAACAGGACATGATGGGCCTGACCTTCCACATGATGGCCCGCCATGTCAGCGGTCCATATTCACCCCCCCTTCCCACCTATCATGAGTGGAGCTTCTCCTATAAATACCCCTCCCAGGCCCCTTGAGTCACAAATCCTACACCAAAAACTCTCACTAAGCAGCCATGGAAACACAGCAAGTTCCTGCTGAAGGCTCCCTGGGGAGGTTCAAAGAGAAATTGAAGAAGGTTCTCGACAATGCGGCGACGATCTCGGTGACGGGCCATATGGGCCAGTCCCCGCCTAACCGGAAAGAAACTAACAGACGGCGAAGATCCAGCCCAGAAGACCCAATAAGAACAGTCATGTTTTTGGGGTCTTGGAGTCACACATAGGACTTAAAATGTATAGCAGTGTATCTTGTGCCAGCTGACTGCCTAAATGAATATGTATTGTTAATCTATGGGGGGGAAATGGTTGCCCAGTTGGGTATTTTGGCCTAGTGATTTGATCTGCTGGTAGCTTTTATGTAGGCCAAAGTCATCTATTGAAAGATGTCTCAGACTGCGATTGAGATATCAAAAACACTTGTTGTATGAGAAAGGTGCATCTATGAGAATCTGAAGTGGAAATCATATGGTTTGAACATGTTTTAACTTGTTTGTAGTTGTAATGGATTCTACAATAGATTGCCACTGACTAAAAGCTGTGTTTTTGTGGTGGTGTAATAATGTCAATGACTAAAAGCTGTGTTTTTTGTGTTGTCCTTTTAGGAGAGGATAAGATTTTGGACTAATATTATATATGAAAGGGACTGATTCCAATTGAAAAATCAGCGGCGTCATTTCAATTTCATTTCGCTTAACACAAATTTGACCATATTTAATACCTATTTAAATTCCTCTTAATTTCCACCTTACCCTATTATTAACTCTTAAAACCATTATGGAGATTTGTAAATGAAATTGGCATATATGGACCCCTCTTTTCCATAACTATTTGAGAAAATGAATTATTACCTTCTCTATGAAGAGTCTTCTTCACCACGGGTATATTTTCAGTGCGGCTTTTTTTTTTTTTTTTTTTTTCCTTTTTTCCGTGTGATATGGCGGCTAGTTTCATTGGTCTTTTCTTCTCGACAAGAAGTTAAGGTATTTGTATGTTTTTTACTCTTTTTTATGATTTTAGTTTCCTTTTATGAATCTTAGTCTCAATTTTTGACATGGATCATTATGCAGAGCACCTATATGCGGTAATGGAAATAGATATATTATTTTTCCCTGATTGACATATGGCAACCAACTCACTACCAAATCTGTCTCTAATTGGAAAATCTCATATTTTTAAATATCTTATAATTTTTTCCATCTCAATATTTCATATTTCATGTTTCTACTAAAAATTCTAAGTTTCTATATTTATTATTTATTTAAATTTTCAATTGTATGGTTTTTAAGAAAGCCTATAATTTTTTTTTGTGTGTGAGAAATACATCTATTTTAGATTTTATAAAATATAAATATATGAAATCAAAATTAAAATTTTTATTTATATCATAAAATTAAATAATATTTTTTTATAACTTTTAATGCCCGTGCTAAGCAGGGGGCATTTTGCTAGTTCTATAATTACTCGAACTACTAATACAAAAGGCATGGTTTAAAAAACTGGCAGTAAAATTGAACCTTTTTCTTCCTTTGAACAAACCATTAGTATGAAGATTCAGGACATGAAACTATTGTGTTGCTGTGATATGTTCAAATCCCAAAGCTGAGTTTTTGAACAAGTTTTTAAAATTGATCGTTATCAGGTTGTAGTAATAAAAGAATAATGATCAATATGCTGCCATTTTTTATGCCATAGGCCCCACCATTTGGCATTGGCCAAATTTTATAACCAATTGAGAAATGGGTGTATAGTTTTTTTTTTTTTTTTTTTCAGCAACCAGCCAAGGGGGCTAGTACCCAATAGAGATCCCATCCATGGGACATTGTATCCACTCCTGCAGGAAGAAACTTTGTCCTTGAAGATAAAACAGTTAGGGGTGTTAATGGGCCGGGCTTGGATATGTAATTATGGCCCGATTAATAATTGGGCTAGGCTTGGATTAAGTGATATAGAACACATAGCTTGGCCCGGCTGTGTAAGAAATGCATCTAAGTTAATTTAATTAGTGCTAGAACACCCATAAAATGATAAAAAGCTCGGTTTGGCCTGGCCTGATTGATTAAATGGGCGGGCTCAGGCCTAACTTTTATGGCCCGTGTCAGACTTGGACCAGGCCAGGCCTGTATATATAGCCCAGCCCATGATCACCCCTAGTAACAGTCACTCTGGCGCAGGGGTGCTCATAGGCCGGGCTAGCTCAAGCCTGATCCAAGCCTAAAATGCTTTGAGTCACTTGGACATATAATCTGGGCCCGGCCTGGATATGCCTTAGCCGGGCCCATGAACACCCCTAGTAACAGTCGCTCCGGCGCAGGGGTGCTCATAGGCCAGGCTAGCTCAAGCCCAATCCAGGCCCAAAATGCATTGGGCCACTTGGATGTATAATTTGGGCCCGTTTAATGTTTGGGCCGGGCTTGGATTAAGTGATAAAAGGCCAAACCCTTGCCCAACTCAGCCGCTTCAGATTTAGTGATGAACTTATATTAAAAACTACTTAAAAGCTCGATTCAACCCAACCTGATTGATTAAATGTGTGGGCTAGGGCTCATCATTTACAGTCTGTGTCAAACTTGGTTCGAATATGGGTTGTGCTTCCAAAGTTAGGTCAGGCCTACATGTGTCTCAGCCTAGCCCATTAACACCTCTACTCCCACTAGATACTCAGGGTTTGATCCTTGGCATGTTTCTTTAGCAAAACTCCGTACCACGGTGATGTTGGGACTTCTAACATTGGTAGTATAGTTGTCCCCTTGGCATTTAGAATTGCTATAATTCTTCGAACTCTGAATACCAACCACCTGAAAAAGGTCACAAATGTTCTCTTGATATTTACCAACTCCAACCTCCTTAGTGTGTTTGGCAATTAAAGTACACAATTTAAAAAATAGGTTATATTAAAAGTACATAATTTTGAAATTTCCTCCGAATTTTTTAAAAAAAAGTCAAAAAAACAAACTTCCTTTATCCACTAAAAGACAAAAAAAACTCCACTTTTCTATATAAAAAGTCAAAAAATTTCATACCAAACAAATAAAAACAAAACACTATCATAACACTTATATTTTATTCTCTCTTAATTTGATGATTCACCTCACCATACTTCAATCTACCATCCATCCAAACAGGCCCAAAAAGCATTTCTAGCATTTAGAAATGCCTTTTTTGTCATGAGGATTTTGCAAGACAACATTTGGAGAACATGTAGGTTCCCTATGCATGAATTCTTTGAATTCTATAGAAAAACTTAGCTTAAAGGTGGGAAGCGGGGCTAAACCAAACAAGCAACCTCTTATTCTAAAATCATGCTTTATTTTCTCTTTCTTTACCAGCACCTTCGTATTTGAAGAAGGGGAAACGGTGAGGTATAGATGCACGTGAACACTCATCTTTCGTATAAAAAATATATATATGGTTTTTCCTCTTTCGCACACGAAAATTATTTATATATATATATATATATATTAAAGCAAATGAGGAGGTGGGCTGTGAGGGGTGCCACCTCATCACCCAATTATTCTCCTTTCAGAAAAATACAAAAGAAAAAAAAGGGAGGGAGCCTTTGCCTTTCAAGTGGGGCCTTCTCAATCTCCTCAAATCTCTTGATCCCCTCCGATCTTTCTTTAAAAATCTCTCATTTAGATTAGCACCATATCATCTCACCTCTTCTCGCACGACATGCTTCCAATAAGAAGGAAACTTCCTTAAAGGATGGGATGGTAGCGATTGGATCACATGAAGCAGGGCAAAACATATTCCAAGATCTTTGTCTTCCTTGACTTCTGACTGGCATGTGGAAAGGGCTGAGATGGTGAGATCCTACTTTTATCCCTATCACAATACAATTTAAGGGCTGAGATGATGAGATCTTACTTTTATCCCTACCAGAATGCAAATGATGTGCAGGACTCCATGCTCAATCCATGCCTTTCACGTGGGACCTTCTCAATCTCGTCAAATCTCCAAATCCTATCTAATTTCCAACTCACACCATATTCCAATTCCAATTCCAATTCCAGCCCTGATGCTTGAAGATAAAAAACTACATTTATCAATCACGGGCCTATTTATGTACATAAATCACCGTCTGCTTTCTCTTACTTTTGTGAAATGAAACCATGATGGAGATTGGGTCAGGAGAGAGAAATATTAGATGTCCTCTTCTGATAATTTTATAAAAAGAAAACAAATTGGAAGAAACTCAAATGTAGAAAAAATAAAATAGTGTTTTTTCTCTTCTCCTCTCTTCTCTTCACTTTCTTTATTAGTGAAACCTCTTACCATGTTATGTGGATGTACCCAACATCCACCAATCCAAATAAAAATAAATTGCAATCAATCCACACCTTCTAAATTATGGGCCACACCATGGATGAGTAGCTACTCCTCATTCACTGGTACTTTTGATTTTTACTAATCAAGTTTGATCCCCAACTGCAGCCCTAGGATGAAGAGAAATGAGCAGGTATATCCCCACTAGAACTCTATAGTGGACTCATTTATCTCAATCCAAAAGATTAAATTTAACACTGGATACTATTTCATGTATATTATTTCTCTGTGCTGAAGAAAAATAAAGATTGGTGGGGTTAAGCACGAGGCGTTGTTGCTATAACTAATAGTATAAGGGTTTTAGCTTTTGGCCAGATCCGGATTTACTGGACCGTTGGATCGACTGTGTACCGATCCGAATGTATTTTTTTTAAAGAAAATATAAAATTTCATTTTCATGAAGAAATAAAAATCTGTATAAACTAAAATCATCTTGTTGCACAAATAAATCCAAATGGTGTGGCTTTATTTTATGTGGCTTTGAAATTATCAATAGATAACAAAAACTTAAATGCATTTCTTATTACTAATACTATATATAATAAATCCGCTTTTTCATATCTTCTTTAGTAATTATTGCTGTTATTATTATTTTTATGTTGCTTTTGAATGGAATTTTTTTAGCTTTATCTTTGTAATAATTTATTATTGATGTTGACTACTTGTATTTGTGATAGAAGATGTGTTGACTTTTTTTATATAAATATGCATGAATATATGTTTATATATTTATAAATATCTTTATTCGAATTAAGCACAGCGCGTTGTTTTTAATTTTTTTATTACGAAAATGTCCTCACTCCATGGCCAGGGATGACATGAACCTTTCCCTTTGAGAAAAGTTTTCCCAAACCCATTTCACATAAAAGAGAAAAAAAAAAGAAAGTTGTCAATCTGAATTACCTGGTCAAGAACTGCCCAAGCGATTGTGAATTTGATCGGTCTGGATTTAAGGTGGCCCACCCAAGCGATCGCAGACAATTCGCATACAGCTGTGTATGCACTTGAATCTCTTCTTGCTGCCACGATAGAAAGATTAAAGGCTGCACTTTGAGTTTCTCTGTGTATACACCAAATTACGGTGTATTCTCTCTCTCTCTCTCTCTCTCTCTCTGCTGCAAGCAATGGCGTCGGAGGAGCAAAAAGAGGCAACGATCATCGACGGCAAAGCCATTGCCCAGACAATCCGCAATGAAATCGCGTCAGAAGTCCTTCTTCTCTCCCAAAAATACGGCAAAGTAATTGATAGCTCCTTTTGTTTTGATTTCAGTCAATTTCATGGATTGAAATGTTCATGTCTTTTGCTTCTATTACTTATTTGTGGGGTCACTTGGATTCTGGGTTTGATTTCGTTTGTTTGTCCATTTCGATTTAGAACATGTCAGTGAAAAAAAAAATTTTTTTTTTTTTTTTTTTTTTTTGGGGTTTGTTTGATTGGTAATCTCTTGGTGGTATTTGAGTTTGCACTTGCCTTTTACTGTAAAAGGTTGGATTTTGGCAACTGGGTTCGATTTCATTTGAGTGCTCATTTTGATTTAGAGCTCGTTCAATGAGTTGGGTACATTTAGATCACGTCGGTTTGATGATTTTGTAATGTTATTTGATTCTAATTCTCCCCTACTTAGACGTACGAGTGCGTTTTAAGATTTGAGCTGCACCGAAGAATTGAGTTTGTGTAATTGTTTTTGTCATGCTTCTAATTGAAAGCTGGGGTTTTGGGATCTGGGTTTGATATTGTTTCAGTGCCCATTTGGTGTTAGAGCTCGATATATGACCAAGTTCTTAAAAAATTGACTTCCAAATTGATGATTTTGTGATGCTTTTTGTTTACGATCTTCTGATTTAATGCTTCCTGCTGTGAAAGAAGGTTTAGATTTAGATCTTGGTTGATGAGTTGATTTTGCTCAAAAGGCTTATGTGTTATCAGCATAAATTATTCCATTAGAGGGCACTATTAGAGTATTAGATGGGTGGAGTCTTCAAATTTCTGTAGTTTAAAGCTGGAGTTTATTTGGAGAACAGAGGGAATCAACTGTCAAGGGTGTGTGATTTTCCTTTTCTATGATTCTTGTTTTGGGAATCCCAATGGTGTAAAGTAGTTACATGGAGTTTTAAGTGGGTATTTAGGATTAAAAAAAATGGAAATATGGAATGGGACAGGTGAAGAATGTGAAAGGAAAGTTCATTGAAGCAGCTAATTAGTTTTTCATATCCTTTTGTACCAGTTACTAGATTTGCTGGAAACAGACTTTAGCATTAGGAGACAAAATGCATATACAGCAGTGGCAACATCTTTCCTCCATGGAGAGGACATAAGAGTTCTTTGATCAAAAAAAGAATGTTAGAAAACCAAGTGGTTTCTTGTGTGATTATCTTAATTTTCTTTTGGTGCTTATGTTGTTTGGCCTTGTGTAAATGATCAACAAAGTCTGCAGAGTTTCTCTCCTTTGTTTATTATTATTTTTTTTGGTGAAATAAAATTTTTACAGTTGTTGTAAAAAAAAAAAAAAAAAAAGATTTTTTTTTTGTTGGAAAGGGATCCTATTTTTTTAAATAAAGCACTAGTCAGTTGTATTGATTGAAAAAGAAATTAAATATAATAATACTAACAGCGCAGCAGCAGGAGTAATGGTAATAGTAGTATCTGATGTTTCTCTCTATTTTTTGGCTCAGGTTCCTGGACTAGCTGTTGTCATCGTGGGCAATAGGAAAGACTCTCAAAGTTATGTAAATATGAAGAGGAAGGCCTGTTGTGAACTTGGCATCAGGTCATATGATATCGACCTGCCAGAGGAAGTTTCTGAGGAGGAGGTGGTGAAGAAAGTTCACGAGTTAAATGATGATCCAGATGTCCACGGTTGTAGCCTTGCTTCTCATACTTTTAATTTAATCAGCAGAAATGCATTGGTTTTAAAGCAGCTATTTGCATATTATTACCTTGTTTACAATTTTTTCCATAACGTTTCTCATTGTTATTATCATTTCCACACTTCTGTGTATTCTCCTGGAGGTCACAAAGTTGGCATTCTCATAGGCTTCACTTGAATCACTCCGTTTAAGTGCATGCAACATTTCTTTTATGAACCTGTTACCACAGATCAAATAAGTGTTGATTTTTAAAAATTATAATAATAATTTGGGTGCATTCAGAGGTATTCATATTTCCATAATTTAAATATTTTAGCAGAACTAATGGTAACATTTTCCACCATGCATATGAGCAGCATGAAAATGAGAACCAACAATTGGCAGGATTTCATTTCTGGCTCAAGTTGTTATCAGTGCAGATCAACATTTTCATTTCAGCCACTAATGTCACTGCCAGGTTTCGTAGCCCTAAATCACAGACTAGTTAAGCAACAAGAGTCAAACCCCACTTGAAGAGTGAGGGTGAAATCTTGCCGGAGGAGCTTAGGTCAAGCCAGCCCATTCCGCTCTGGGAGCTACTGCCAGAATATTTGAATTATTCATGATTTATCGAATTATGGGACTCGGACTTGGGCGAGTCGCATCTGACTCGGCCGGCCAAGTTAGAGGCGGAGTCATCCTTGGCCAGCTATTTTATTTTAAATTGGGACTCGGCTTGACTTGGCCCAGTCTCATGCGACTTGGCCAAGTCGACTTGGACGCGGCCCCAACCAAGTCGGGTCCCGAGTCCGATTTTGTTTTTTTTTTTTTTTTCCATGCTTCCAATCCAAAGCAGCCTTAGGGCATGTGTGGCATATGTAGAAAGAATTTCTAGGAAGTAGGAATTCATAAGTGGCCTTTAATGGAAGGGTGGAGAGGATTAGAGTGGTGATCTGCAAGGGGCTTTCAGATTCCTAGAATTTAGAGTGAAGGGTGCAAAATCATTTCCTATCAGGAGGAGAGATGCGATGGTGGATATTTGAAGGTCCTTGTAGATCTCCGCCATCATTCACTCATCCCTTTGATAGAAGCCCAAGTTTTAGGGAATCCTAGAAATTCAATAGATTTAAGCAAAAGGATCCTTGATAATATTAGGCCTGATGGGATAAAATGTTTGATGATTCCTAATTTCTTGTATCTTAAGAGGCGAAGCACTTGATGGGACCAAACATTTTATGGTTCTGTTGTAATACAGATTTTCGAGTTATTTCATTTAATAGTGGTGTCAGAACCACAATCTTTTATGAAGAAAAAGTAGATACAGCTCCATAATCTATGCTGATGAACCTTTGCTGACAGAGCTAAGGACAGAGTAATTAATCTGCTTAATCCTGGGTTCAGGAGTAGTTTTATCACTTGCCACAGATGGGGAGTGAAAAAAATTTGGGAGTAGATGATGTATATGGTCATTAGTGTTATTCTTCTGTATTTGGGCTCTGTTGTCCTCTTTTTGCTGCTTTTTTGAAGCTTGATAAAATCGATTTTCCAGGGGGAAAAACCATTCACTTAGCTTTCCCTGGAGTTTTGACATTTCATTTTGACACATGGAATCTTCATCCCTTCTTGTGTCAAAATGGCTAAATCTTATATGAAGGAGTTGCATTTGAGTTTGGCATTCAATGGATTTCTTTTTTCTTTTTTACCATGATAGATGTTCAATGTGCTAATAGAGGCTGTAATTTTTCCGTCGACAGGAATTTTGGTTCAGCTACCCTTGCCGAAGCATATAAATGAGGAGAAGGTATTGACAGAAATTAGTATTGAGAAAGATGTTGATGGGTTTCATCCTCTGAATATTGGCAAGCTTGCAATGAAAGGCAGAGAACCACTATTTCAGCCTTGCACTCCAAAGGTATGTTTGTCATGATATTTTTGGGGAAAGAACAATTGTTTTTGGTGCTGTCTGGTTATTGATTTGGGCAGAAAATTTAAAAAAAAAAGCCTATATTTGGGCAGAAAAAGGTCATTATGTAAGAGTGAATGGTTCAACTTTTCATTTCAAAGTTTCTGCATTCACTAGAGAGTTTGCAAGGCCTTTGGAGTTGCTTTCTTTGTGTTGATGCTTGACATTTCCTGATACATTATTCTGGCATACTTCATTTGAATTTGCAATATTCTTCTTTTTTCTTTTTGTTCCTACAGGGATGTGTTGAACTTCTCACAAGAAGCGGTGTAAGTATAAGAGGCAAAAAGGCAGTTGTAGTTGGCCGCAGCAACATAGTTGGATTGCCAGTAGCACTGCTGCTTCTGAAAGCAGATGCTACTGTAACTGTAGTTCACTCACATACTCGTGATTCCGAAAGCATCATTCGTAGTGCAGACATCATTATTGCTGCAGCTGGACAACCAATGATGGCAAGTAACTGTATTAATTATTTTAGGGGGAACAAATATATATGAAAGTAGCTTGAACCTATCTTTGTTTGTACACTTAGAGAGCTCTTTGGAAGTTTCACTCTTGAGTTTGTAAGAATAGGTATTGTCATTCCTATGATTACACTATGAAGCCTAGTCTTTAGTGTTACTGTTGTCATTTTTCAGATCAAGGGAGACTGGATTAAACCAGGTGCGGCCGTTATTGACGTGGGGACAAATGCCATTGATGACCCAAGTAGGAAATCAGGTTATAGACTGGTAGGAGATGTAGACTTTCAAGAGGTGAAGAAGGTGGCTGGATTGCTGACTCCTGTTCCAGGAGGTGTGGGCCCAATGACTGTTGCCATGCTTCTTAAGAATACGTTAGATGGTGCTAAGCGTAAGATTGAGCAGTAAGCTGGTGTTTTAATGCCCAGCCTGGAATTATGGCGTGGCGCATTTTAGTTTAAAGTTTTGTTGAATAAAGTTGCATTATTCTCTATAGATCTTGTACTTTGGAAATCAGTTTGATTGAAGCCATGTAGCTGTAAATGTGCTGGTTTCAGCACAAACACAAGTTGTCATACTAATACTGGAAAGTTCACTTGCTGCTTAGTCTGTATAGAAACAATAGTATGAAAAACATATTATTGTAAAATGGGTTGAATGAAAAAGTTGAAATCGCAAATCCAACCATGGATAGATGGGATGAGAACTAGATCAGGATGATGATGAGCATGTAAACATATCTCTGTACAAGTTTTGGTTCATAAGTGCGACAGTTGCATATTACCAAATACATGTGTTGTATTAGTGGAAATAGATTAAATCAATATCCATTGTGGCAAATGAATGCTTGCTAAAATGTATGAAAAGAAATTGCAATAATTAACTTACTGACCTGTCTGGTCGACCCTTCAAGTCTCATGTTCAACTAGGACCCGATGGCCAGCCAAAAACTGAGACTCTAATTACTGAAACAAAGGAGGTGAAACTGCTTGAGTACAAATATCCAAGTTGCAAACATCTTCACCAAATCGATACCAACTGGTGTGTTTTGATTTTATAGTCTTTTCGGGTGCCATCTATGATGCCCCAGATACAGGCAATGATAGGGTCATGGATACAGGGATCAAGGTATTGTCAATACTTTTGGAAATATAGGACACGGACACGGTTATGGATATGGGGCTCCAGAAATTTTCTTTTTCGTTTTTTGAATGTTAACCTTCATTGAATAGATTTAACAGGACATGAGGGAAATGCTGAAAAGTAAAAAGAAAAAAAAAAGAAACGCAAACCAACACCGCCAAAATCTGACCCACAGACACAGCCCCGCGGGGGGGGGGGGGGGGGGGGGGGGGTTTGTTACACTAACAACCCCAGCAACTAGAAACATTAAAGAAAGATCGGGGACACTAACTACCCCAGCAACTAGAAACACTAAAGGAAGACCACCTCCCTCCAATTCCTCAAAATGATGTCAATAGAAATCCCATGAAATTGAGGAAGGATGGACACCCATAAAGCGTTAGTGAATTTAAGCTTGTACGCAAGATCTTTAGCCAAGGTGCTGGAATCCTCAAAGCATTGGGAATTCCTCTCCTTCCAAATGATCTAACTGTCCAGAAATTTTCTTTCAAATGTTTCTGAATTAATAATATCATCATTATTTGTGTGTGTGTTGAAAAGTAACAAACTAAAAGTGAAATTTGAGATTCAAGAGAGAGCGCACACACACGAAAAGCCAGCCTGCATAAGTATAGGTGCCTAATTGAGTACCAAAATGAGTGTTCAATTTCTCTACGGCAAGGAAATATGTTTACTAATAAATGGAAAATGACTGATGTCCTGATCGACGCCAGAGATCAATGTGCTCTTTCAATGATGTATCATGTGTAAGGATTATAGGCGTCGATCAATGTGCTCTTTCAATGGTGTATCATGTGTAAGGATTATAATCCTATTATAATTAGTATTGGTAAATTGAGTGAGAATTGGACAAAATCTGATATTTATTTATAATTATAATTTTAGTAGTACTGTCCAAGGAAGATAGCTACATGATTCGTGCTCGGAGTTTCCAATTGTAATCACATGTGGACTATCGTATGCGAATTTGTCATGATGACATCACATGTCGAGAATTTTTGCCATGCCGTCACACGTGGTGGACTCTTGCCATCATATGCAAACTTTTTCCTTATATGATTACATCACGAGGAAAAGTAAATGGTAAACAAGAAAGGAGAACTTGTGTCATCATATTAAGGATTTTGGCATGATGTCATCTCTTGAGAAATAAAGGAGTAAACAAGAAAGGATACAGACGGCGTGAAAATCAGCCTGTGAGGATGGGCGCTCGACCGCACGAGAGGCAGTGTACTCATCCGCTCGAGCACTCACTAATGCGCTTGATCGGCCAGTGCACAGAACTTCTTTTTTGTTTGGATTTTACTTCCTAAATTTTTTCGGCATACTTATTGAAGTTCTACTTACTCTATAAGTGTTAAAGCACGAATTAAAGTTAATATATTGTCTTCCTCTCTCAATTTTAAGGAACTACTCTTTCATCCAAAAACCTAGAGATTTATTGAGATACTGTTTTCCTCCCCAAAACTTCAAGTTGCTGCACTGAAGTTTAATTCTTTGGAGGTTCTTTCTGCTACTTTTTTCAAGTAGATTCATCTTGAAGAGGATTTCAAGGTGGTTAGTTCAAGCACGGTGAAGGTGTACGGCGAGTAGTCGGCAAGATCAAGGCGGTCCTTAGATTGAGTTAGCAACCGGAAAAGGGTTGTGAGTTTTCTTGTAACTTTTGATTTATAGTGCTTGGTTGTCTGTTGACCTAGACGGTAAGGCCCGTGGTTTTTTTCCGAGTAAGGTTTTCCACGTATACATTGTGTGTCATTCTCATTGTGTGATTGCTTGATTTTAATCTCGATTATGGTTAATTAATAGATTAATTACTTGTTCTTGAAATCTAATAGAGATCTTGTTATTGGGACGTAAGCCTGTGTTAAGGCTAGATTTTTCAATTGGTATCAGAGCGGGTTACACTAAGTTATTGTGTGATCTATTTAGAAATAGTCACTAATAGATTTTAACAGAAAAGGAACGTCTACCACTAAGCCCCCTCTCTTAGATGGAACCAATTATGTTTATTGGAAGGTAAGGATGATTGTATTTCTTAAGGCTATAGACGATCAAGTATGGGATATCGTAGTGGATGGATACTCTGATCCCACTGTTGTTGTAGATGGGCATATTAAACTCACACCCATGAAACCCAAATCCCAATAGATCGTTGCTGAAAAGACCAGGTCTAATTGTAACAATAAGGCCATTAATGCAATCTACAATGAAGTGACTCCAACAGAATTTCATAGATTTTCTGCGTGCCCTAATGCCAAGGCAGCTTGAGATCTATTCATGACTGTCCCTGAGGGAACATACACTGTCAAGCAAATTAAACTCAAAAACTTGACAACCGTTTTTGAGACGATTCGGATGAAAGATTCTGAAACTTTTGATGAGTTCAATTCTAAATTGAGTAAAATTGTGAAATCAAGTTTTAATTTGGGAGAACCTGTACCTCAACCCAAAATTGTCAAGAAAATGTTGAGGTCTCTCCCAAAAAGGTTTTGTCCAAAGGTAGTTGCCATCGAGGAGTACCAAGATCTAAATTCCTTCGGTGTGGAAGAGTTAGTTGGTAATTTGCAGACATACGAAGCTAACTATTGTCTTAGCAAGAATGGTAAGGAGGTTGCACTCAAGTATTCAAAATATGTGGACAGTAGTTCTAAATCAGAGTGTGACTTGGAGGACGCTGAGTTTGAAAAATATTTTATTAAAAAACTCAAAAAGATGTTAAAAAATAAAAAAGCTAAGAAGGATGGTAACAACAAGGCATCCTACAAGACCAAATCTGCGATTGAAAAGAACCCATCTAAGGGATCCACCAAGGCTATCCAATGCTTTGAATGTCAAGGTTATGGTCACACTGCTGCTAAGTGTGCTAATAAAATGAAAAACAGCAAAGGTAAGGTTTTTAATGTGTCTTGGGAAGCAGATACTGATGAGGAAAAGAGTGAACCTGAATCTTCTGATGATGGATTTTAAAAATTGTGTTACTTTCAAGGCTTTGTCTACTGTCTCTTCTATACAGGGTTTATATGACAGGGAGTCCCAAGTTCGATAAAAATTCAGGTTCTAATAACTTTTCTAATGATGACAAGGACTGTGAAACTGCATACAAGAAATTGCTATAAGATTCCATACGCATGTCAAAGATCAATAAGAAAAGAGCAATAGAGATGAAAGAAATAGAGCTCAAAATTCTTCTTTAAGTGCACAACTAGAAGAATCACATGCTAAAGTAAGTCAGTTAGAAAATCAGCATATGATATTGTCTAACAATCTGATTGCAGCAGGTAAGGAGACTGAGTTAATTAAACAACAAGAGCTAAAAGCAAAATCTGAGATGGACAATTTGAAGAAAGAGCTGAGCGACTGTAAAGCCGAAAAGGAAGAGTTAAGAGGAAAGTTGAAGATGTTCTCACCGACCTGGATTCTGCTACAGCATCAATCAAGCGGATGAATGCTAGGTCTAAAAAACTTAATGAGATCCTTGGAAGCCAAAAGACTGACAAGTTAAAATCTGGAATTGGCTATACTTATGGAGCTTCATCCTCAAAAGATAAAGGAAAATTTGTATTTGTTCGAGGGCCAACTTTGTACTCCATGACACGCTTAATTCATAAGGCTCCACCCTTGAAATCTGTAAATGCTAAGAACGTACTTGAGCGTAAATTCTCCTCACATGTCACTTTTGTGGAATTAAAGGGCACATTAGACCACACCGCAATAAAATAAGAAATCATATTAGAAATCAGACGAGGAAGAAACCTTCTTCTCCTCAACAGGTCAAGACTAATGTTGTTTGGATTCGTAAGACTGACCTGAGCTGTAATGTGGTCTACACTGCACTGTCTATATCAATTGAGAATGCTAGAGTTGATCCCCCTCTCCGTAATCCCCTAGGCATTGGCCTACAAACATGACCCTCCAATTGTATTTTGGATTGCACATGCATACTTTTTTAGGCTAATTTTTGAGAATTCTCTAGCAGTGATACACTTTGATTTGTTTGACTTAAGAACTGAATTCATTTATTGATGATTTAAGGATTTTGATCATATTCACAAGTACATGATGACTTACTTTAACAATCACTTAGGGTCAATGGGACACTATAATTGACAGGATTCATGGTCTTAGTGGTTTTGCACTTGTTTGGAGCATCGATTTTGATTTTCCTTTTCCCTATGCTCCCATCTTAATGGTGCCTTGTAGTGACCCTGAGTGTAGAAATTTATGTGATCCGCCGAGCTGAACTGTATAATGACTGTTTTTGCTCCGTAGGACTTATTGATGATTGTTTCATAGGGTTCGGAAATTTCTACATTGTTTTAAAAAATGATGAGATCTTGAGAATTTATTGTTGTCCAGGGTTGCTCCTTTGATATTTAATACCTCAGATATTGTTGGAACTTGAGCATATCTATATGTGAAAAAGTTCATGAGGGGTCAATGAAGGTTCCTTTTTTTTTCTTTTTTTAAACAATGTGTGCCATTAAGGGGGAGCCTCACACCTCATTGCTGATCGGGTCGAATGACTTTAAAAGGTGTGAAGTTCACTTTGTATCTATTGATTTTTTATTTGTGGTTAATCTGCGATTTCTTCGTGTTTTTCATTTGAGATTATCTTACACACAATTAACACATATGACAAATTCCCTAAAATTGTGTTGCCTCATGCATTGCAAATCATCGTGTTTGATCATCGATGATTTTTGAATTTTGGTCTGCTTGAGTTTTGCATTCATGCTTTTTTTTTTTTAGGGTATTGATTTTATGATTTAGGGGGGCAAACAATTTGTCAATTCTGAACAAAAAGGGGGAGAAGCTGAGATGGCTCATGAGATTTCGAGCTGATTAGTGTCGCTGAACAAGCTGATTATGTTATTGATTACATCTCAGAATTAATTTTCAAGATTTCACGCTTGTTTTTTTTCTCCAACTTTCGTGAATAGGATTTGCAGGACTGAACTGAAGAAAAGATATTGAAAGATATTGCAGGGACTATTATTGCTGATCAAGTTATATTGTTTGGGTAGATTTTTTTTTTCTTATAGGGGAGATTGTAAGGATTATAATCCTATTATGATTAGTATTGGCAAATTCATTGGGAATTGGGCAAAACCTGGGATTTATTTACAATTATAATTTTAGTAGGACTGCCCAAGGATGGCTACAAGATTTGTGCTGTGGAGTTTCCTATATGTGGACTATCATATGGGAATTTGTCGTTATGACATCACATGAGAATTTTTGCCATGCCATCACACGTTGTGGACTCTTGCCATCATATGGGAACTTTTTTCTTTCATGATGGCATCATACAGCTTGGTTATCGTTGGCCTAGACGGTAAGGCCCCTAGTTTTTTTTCGAGTAGGGTTTTCCACGTATACATTGTGTGTCCATCTCATTGTGTGGTTGCTTAATTTTAATCTCAATTAGGGTTAATTACTAGATTAATCACTTGTTCTTGAAATCTAATAGAGATCCTGTTAGTGGGACCTAAGCCTGTATTAAGGCCAGATTTTTCGCCATGCAATCCTAACTTTTCATGGTTAGAGAACATGAATTCTGGCAGTGCAAAATGTATGTATTTGGATTTGGCATCTGCACCCTTCATTCTTATTTGTAAAATTCATGTTCCTGGATTCATGAGGTGTCCTTCCTGCATCCATAAACTTATGCCGTGTCTGGGCGTCATATTAAAGTTGCAAACATCTTCACGTTTACGCTATTGATTTGTTGTGCTATTAGTCTTCTTTTGAGTTAATGTCTTTTCATTCTACACCAAACGAAACTTAAATTGCTACTTCTTTTTACCAATTTCTTTACGACAAGCAAAAGACTTGTTTATAATAGAATATGACAGTGACTGATGTTTTCATTTGTCCTGAAGAACAATGGTCTCTATCCGAATGGTTTCTATATGAATGGTTTATATGCATTCTAGGAGTATCTTGTCCTAGAGCATCGTTTTGAACCCCATATATATTATTTCAGAGTAGGCAACATGCCTATATATTGTATGGTGTGTCTGATGCTTCATTTTCAGATGTAAGATTTTCATTGTCTGTATTCATGACACGTCCTTTCAGGTCCACAATCTTTGTCATACACAAACATCAGTCCTAATCTCCAACTTCCAAACATGAAGCAAAAACAAAATCTAATATTAGATTCACTAATCCAGAAGTAAAGAATTTTAGAACACTGGTTTTACACAATATCAAACTCATTTAATTCCACCTAGCTATACCAGTGAATTGCAAGCATGGGGCTTATGTGTCACCTACGTCATTGTGGGGCTTTTTTCCTATATAAAGAAGAGTCGGATCCCCTTTTTCGTCCAAAAAGGGGGCGACACACGAGGGCTCGAATGAGGCGGCTGACAACCTTCTCTTTTCTTGTCTTTATTTCAACCTCAGCATGTGTCGCCCCCTGATTTGTCCAAACAGGATTTGCTTGTTTGGACGAAATGGGAGATTCGGATTCATATAAAAAGGTATCCATCGGCATGATTGGTCATCGATTCATCGCATATTGGTGATTGTCCTTAACAATGTATCTGTTAAGCTTATGTCTCTCTTTCTTCCTCCTCTTATGCGAGTTTGCTCATGCTTCTCTCTCTAATGCTACGTGTTCATCAACTCCAACTAACAATACAGTGCCAATTTATCCTGAAGATGTAGAATTGTTGCAATTTGCACTGAATCTAGAGCACCTGGAAGCAGAATTTTTCTTGTTTGCGGCTCTAGGATATGGACTAGATGGCATCGCTCCAGAGTTGGCGATGGGGGGACCGCCTCCGATCGGAGCTAAGAAAGCCAATCTTGACGAAGTTACGCAACGGATTATCGCTGAATTTGGCTATCAAGAAGTCGGCCATCTGAGGTTCGCTCTCATTTTATTTATATGTGCATGGGCAGTTCCATGGAAATGAAAATCAACTTCAAACTTGGTTCATGTGACTATTAGTTTGAAGATTGGTGCAGCAGTTTTTCGCAGATTTTTATTTCCCTTGTCATGCTGTTTTTCTACTCTTTTAATTTTTCATGCTCTTTTCAACTCACCTGAGCTACAGCAAGCCAACTCGACTGATAGATCACTGAGTCAGATGGGTCAAAAGGGCCTGTCTAAATTCAAATAAGTACTCGGTCTTAACTCATGATTTTCAGAGTCTGAGTCAAGTTTCTGTGTTTATCAAACACATTTCCATCTGATATTGAGCTTGTTTTGTTTTTCAGGGCTATTACATCGACGGTTGGAGGATTCCCAAGGCCTCTATATGATCTAAGTGCTAAGAATTTTGCAGAATTGTTCGACAATGCATTTGAATCCCCTCTTGTTCCTCCCTTTGACCCTTACCTAAATAGCCTCAACTACGTCTTAGCCTCCTACGTGATCCCTTATGTGGGCCTGGTTGCTTATGTGGGTACTAACCCAAACATCAACGGCTATCAATCAAAGAGAGTAAGTAGTTATATATCAGAGCTCCTAACAAGAGGGTCCCAACTCCATAGTTGCATACATGATCGACAGCATCTAGATATGAAAAAGGGTCACCGAATAAGCATTGGTCCTATGGGTCCTGGCTTGGGCCTACTCAAATTTGGGATGGTGTCTGGGTCTAGCGCACCTGGTTTTTGTTGGGGTGATTGGCTTTCATTCCTGTGAAGCCAAACCCAACACCTATCTTTTGATTGGAAATAAATACCCAGCCAACACCATAGTAATACAAATCCTATGAAAGGCAAAGTCCCATCTATATGGCAACCTTCTATGCATTCAGCCTTCACCTCTTAAATAATCATTGGTACAGCTCATTTGACCATAAACTCCTACGTCTTCTATACAAACAAACTCGCCTTAATCCTTTGTTTGGACTGGGGGATGGTACTAGTTAAAGGAAACACATGATGATCTTAAAAACCGAAATGGGCCATTGAAACACAGCCAGCAATTGTCTTCCTTAATTCAAAGAGCTTTACCTCAGACTATGAAATACTGATGACCCTCTTCCTCTTTAATCCCTAGTCTTGGAATAGCTAAAATAACAGTGAAAGTACTGGTATTTCACTTTACGACCATTACATATGCTTTTATGTATGGCCACCTATAATGAAATTTTTTTTTTTCAGCTGTTAGCAGGGCTCTTAGGTGTGGAATCAGGGCAAGATGCAGTGATCCGAACCATACTTTACGAGCAAGCTGAAGAAGTTGTACATCCATACAACTACACAGTAGCAGAATTCACAAATCGCATCTCTAATCTGAGAAATGAACTCGGAATGTGTGGCATCAAAGATGAAGGACTAATTGTTCCAAAAAAGCTAGGGGCAGAAAACAGAACCACCAGTAACATTTTATCGGCGAATGTTGATTCTATTTCATATGCGCGAACACCTGCAGAGATTCTGAGGATTGTTTATGGAACAGGCGATGAGCACAAACCCGGGGGCTTCCTTCCAAATGGCGGCAACGGAGCAATTGCTAGATCATTTCTGAAAACGCCATGAACTGAAGAGCATTGTTTTAAAACTCAACTCAACTCAAAAGGCCGGGTTGTTTTAAAACAATGTTTGTTACAAAGCATTTTGCTTCTCTTCCATGTGAAAAGTATATGATGAAATAAGACTTGCAGGAATTTAGCATGATCACATGCTAAATGAGCAATATGAACTTGGTCTTGTAATGTTATTCTTGTTCTTTCTCGTTCAATAAATATATGTGTGTAAAACGATATTATGGTATCAGACCGAGCCGTGAGATATTTTCGTTTCAAATTTTATGGAGCAGGTGACAATTCATGACCCAACTAACACACTAGTCTAACCAGTTCTGGCCTAGTAATTTCGGATTTGGATTGAACTTTTATTACATTCAAATTGGGTTGGTTGAGATTTCCAAACTTATCAATAAATGGACTCAGCATGGGTTGGGACCATACTTGCAACTCAACCACTAGCTGTACTCTCACCCACCAACCTGACCAAAACTTGATTTGGTAGTTCAGGTTCAGGTCAACCCTTTTAATTAATGAGAGATTACTCAAAAATCCTATGAGGGGAGGGTCCAACCAGAAAATCCTCAATGGTCTAAATCATCAGTTACCAAACGTGGATTTTGCTTCTACTTTGATGGGCGTGGAATCCCATAGCAGTTGATCAACAAATGTTACCAACATTTGCCAATGAATGCAACATTTGTGGATTTTAGTTACATTTACATAATCCTTTGTAAAACAATTTATTATTTTCAGTCTATCAATTGACTGGTCCCCTGACATATATACTCCAATTCTTATATTAGATCCATTTTGTTTTTCCATAGACAGTTACATGCAATGATGTAATATTTGAGTAGAAGAAGAATCTAAGTGGATCTAGATATAGTGACCAGGTGTTAGTCACAACAAGTTTTGTTTAGTGCCTCCATGTTTTAGATTTCTCAATTGAAAATGGCTAGAGCACAAACAAGATGGCTTTCATGTTAGATTACAGGAATCCTCAAAGCCATCTACAAATCTCCACCGTTTGATCATACGGCTAGGGATGAGAGATTCTCTGAATCTCTTAAGCATCTACAGGGGGCCTTTCTAACCAGTCCAGATCAGTGAAGTGTGGGGCCGTCATATATAGTATTGAGGATAAGTTGCGTTTGCCTGGAGGTATCTCAGTTGGTGAGACACTTCCCTTGCTATACAGCGCTGATGGTGAGGGACTTGTGTGAGTCTGTGTGTTGGTACGTGAGCACGTACTTTAAAAGATAACCTTGATGTTGAAGGAAAATGGGAATAATTTGCTGAAACAAAGTTTACAAGTCAAACCTATCAAGAGGCAAGTTAGAAACTTTCAATAATCAAAACAGTATCTGGGACTAATATTCAGAGATAATCCTGCAAGCATTTTTACTATTTCAGCCCTCTCTCTCTCTCTAGGACCATGTCCATCCCTACTCCTGCACGCCACCATCCAATTGATCAAATCCACACCATCCAAATCACCTATGCTAAGTAGGTGGATCACACCCTCATAATCAGACAAACTGGGCCATTTTTTAACCTCAATTTTAATAGGCATTTTCTAGGACATTGAATTCTCATTTCGTTTTCAACTTTTTGGGTGACTTGGTTTGATCTGTATGATTTTGGGTTATTCACAATCTACTACGGCTTTTAAATTTTGGACGGTTAGCTTGATCAGATCAAGCTAAAATGATGATGATGATGATGGTGAATTTTTTCTCCAGTAGTACTCCTCGAGCTAGACTACAAACTTATATTATGAACTCTTCTTAAAGTGAATTTGTAACTACATCTGGTATGATTTTGACCAGATCCAAGAAATCCTGCTTAAACTGCTTTTCCATCCAAACACTCAGTGACAAATTTAGCAAATTTTCAATTATAAAAAGAGGGCATTGGAATCTGTGCAGAAACAGTGGAACAGGTGTCATACTAATGCTGGAAAGTTCACTTGCTGCTTAGTATGTATGGGAACATTAGTATTAATTTTTTTTCTTTTTGCGATCAGAGGGTTCCCAACTTTTTGGGCTAGACTAATCTCTTCGGGTCGAGAGGAAAGCGGGGTAAACTCCCATGTAGATCTAGTGTGGTAGTGCAGTTTTGAAACCTACAACCTCCGGGTGCAAACCATGGTTCTAGGCCAACTAAGCTACCTCTTAAGTTATAGTAACAATAGTATGAAAAACATATTATTGTAAAATGGGTTGAATGAAAATGTTGAAATCGCAAATCCAACCACGGATTGATGGGATGAGAACTAGATCATAATGATGATGAAGATGAAGAGCACGTAAACATATCTCTGTACAAGTTTTGGTTCATAAGTGCAACAGTTGCATATTACCAAATACATGTGTTGTATTAATGGAAATAGATTAAATCAATATCCATTGTGGCAAATGAATGCTTGCTAAAATGTATGAAAAGAAATTGCAATAATCAACTTACTGACCTGTCTGGTCGACCCTTCAAGTCTCATGTTCAACTAGGACCCGATGGCCAGCCAAAAGCAGAGACTCTAATTACTGGAACAAAGGAGGTGAAACTGCTAAAGTGCAAATATCCAAGTTGCAAACATCTTCACCAAATCGATACCAACTGGTGTGTTTTGATTTTAGTCTTTTCTGGTGCCATCTATGATGCCCAGATACCGGCAATGATAGGGTCATGGATACAGGGATCATGATTTTAGTCTTTTCCGGTGCCATCTATGATGCCCAGATACTGGCAATGATAGGGTCATGGATACAGGGATCAGGGTATGACTATCTTTCGAATGTTTCTGAATCAATGAAATCATCATTATTTGTGTGTGTGTGTGTTGAAAAGTAACAAACTAAAAGTGAAATATGGGATCCAAGAGAGAGCCCACACACAAATATAGGTGCATAATTGAGTACCAAAATGAGTGCTAAATCTCTCTACGGCAAGGAAAGATATTTACTGATTAATGGAAAATGACTGATGTGCTGATCGACGCCAGAGATCAATGTGCTCTTTCAATGGTGTATCATGCAATCCTAACTTTTCATGGTTAGAGAACATGGCTTATGGCAGTGCAAAATGTCCGTATTTGGATTTGGTATCTGCACCCTTCATTCTTATTTGTAAAATTCATGTTCCTGTATTCATGAGGTGTCCTTTCTGCATCCATAAACTTATGCCGTGTCTGGGCATCATATTAAAGTGCAAATATCTTCAAGTTTACGCTATTGATTTGTTGTGGCGGACCCAAAAAATAGAACTAGGGGGGGCCAAATGAAAATTTTAACAATTTCAGGGTCAAAATAAAAAATTATAAAAAATTTAGTGGTAAAAAATAAAATTTTGAAAACTTAAGGGGGGCCATGGCCCCACTAGGCCTATATGTAGGTCCGCCCCTTGTGCTATTAGTCTTCTTTTGAGTTAATGTCTTTTCACTCTACACCAAACGAAAATTAAATTGCTTGTAGCTACGTTTTTTTATACCAATCTCTTTACGACAAGCAAAAGACCTGTTTTTTTTTTTTATCGGTAACAATAACTTATATTAAAAGAAAAAAAATAATACAAATAAAGAGTACAACAAATAACTTGTTGATAATAGAATATGACTGTGACTGACGTTTTCATTTGTCCTAAACAAGAATGGTTTCTATTATCTTGTCCTAGAGCATCGTTTTGAACCCCATACATATTATTTCAGAGTAGGCAACATGCCTGTATATTGTATGGTGTGTCTGATGCTTCATTTTTAGTTGCAAGATTTTTATCCTCTATATTCATGACTTGTCCTTTTCAGGTCCACAATCTTTGTCATGCACAAACATCAGTCCTAATCTCCAACTTCCAAACATGAAGCAAAAACAAAATCTAATATTAGATTCAACAATCCAGAAGTCAAGAATTTTAGGACACTGGTTTTACTCAATATCAAACTCATTTAATTCCACCTAGCTAGAACGGTGAATTGCAAGCATGGGGCTAATGGGTCACCTACCCCACCCACCCTTGCATGTGGTTAGCTAACAATTGTTACATGATTATGAGCTTCTAAATCTACGTCATTGTGGGGCTTTTTTTCCTATATAAATAGGTATCCATCTGCATGATTGGTCATCGATTCATCGCATATTGGTGATCGTCCTCAACAATGTATCTGTTAAGCTTATGTGTCTCTTTCTTCCTCCTCTTCTGTGAGTTTGCTCATGCTTCTCTCTCTTCTGCTACGTGTTCAACAACTCCACCTATCAATAGAGTGCCAATTTATCCTGAAGATGTAGAATTGTTGCGATTTGCACTGAATCTAGAGCACCTGGAAGCAGAATTTTTCTTGTTTGCGGCTCTAGGATATGGACTAGATGGCATCGCTCCAGAGTTGGCGATGGGGGGACCGCCTCCGATCGGAGCTAAGAAAGCCAATCTTGACAAAGTTACACAACGGATTATCGCTGAATTTGGCTATCAAGAAGTCGGCCATCTGAGGTTCGCTCTCATTTTATTTATATGTGCATGGGCATTTCCATGGAAATGAAAATCAACTTCAAACTTGGTTCATGTAACTATTAGTTTGCAGTTTGGTGCAGCAGTTTTTCGCGGATTTTCATTTCCCTTGTCGTGCTGTTTTTCTGCTCTTTTAATTTTCATGATCTTTTCAACTCACCTGAGCTACAGCAAGCCAACTCGACTGATTAATCACTGAGTCAGATGGGTCAAAAAGGCCTGTCTAAATTCAAATAAGTACTCGGTCTTAACTCATGATTTTCTGAGTCTGAGTCAAGTTTCTGAGTTTTCAGACACATTTCCATCTGATATTGTGCTTGTTTTGTTTTTCAGGGCTATTAAATCGACGGTTGGAGGATTCCCAAGGCCTCTATATGATCTAAGTGCTAAGAATTTTGCAGAATTGTTCAACCATGCATTTGAATCCCCTCTTGTTCCTCCCTTTGACCCTTACCTAAATAGCCTCAACTACGTCTTGGCCTCCTACGTGATCCCTTATGTGGGCCTGGTTGCTTATGTGGGTACTAACCCAAACATCAACGGCTATCAATCAAAAAGAGTAAGTAGTTATATATCAGAGCTCCTAACAATAGGGTCCCAACTCCATAGTTGCATACAATGATCAACAGCATCTAGATATGAAAAAGGGTCACCGAATAAGCATTGGTCCTATGGGTCCTGGCTTGGGCCTACTTCAAATTTGGGATGGATGGTGTCTGGGTCTAGTGCACCTGGTTTTTGTCGGGGTGATTGGCATTCATTCCTGTGAAGCCAAACCCAATACCCAGCCAACACCATAGTAATTCAAATCCTATGAAAGGCAAAGTCCCATCTATAAGGCAACCTTCTATGTGTTCAGCCTTCACCTCTTAAATAATCCTTAGCACAGCTCATTTGACCATGAACTCCTACGTCTTCTATACAAACAAACTAGCCTTAATCCTTTGTTTGGACTTGGGGCTAGTACTAGTTAAAGGAAACACATGGTGATCTTAAAAACCGAAATGGGTCATTGAAACAAAGCCAGCAATTGTCTTCCTTAATTCAAAGAGCTTCACCTCAGACTATGAAATACTGATGACCCTCTTCCTCTTTAATCCCTAGTCTTGGAATAGCTAAAATAACATTGAAAGTACTAGTATTTCACTTTACGACCATTACATATGCTTTAATGTATGGCCACCTATAATGAAAATTTTGTTTCAGCTGTTAGCAGGGCTCTTAGGAGTGGAATCAGGGCAAGATGCAGTGATCCGAACCATACTTTACGAGCAAGCCGAAGAAGTTGTACATCCATACAACTACACAGTAGCAGAATTCACAAATCGCATCTCTAATCTGAGAAATGAACTCGCAATGTGTGGCATCAAAGATGAAGGACTAATTGTTCCAAAAAAGCTAGGGGCAGAAAAGAGAACCACCAGTAACATTTTATCGGCGAATTTTGATTCTATTTCATATGCGCGAACACCTGCAGAGATTCTGAGGATTGTTTATGGAACAGGCGATGAGCACAAACCCGGGGGCTTCCTTCCAAAAGGTGGCAATGGAGCAATTGCTAGATCATTTCTGAAAATGCCATGAACTGAAGAGCATTGTTTTAAAACTCGAATTGGCTCAAATCAACTCAGAAGGGTTTTAAAACAATGTTTGTTACAAAGCATTTTGCTTCTCTTCCATGTGAAAAGTATATGATGAAATAAGACTAGCTGGAATTTAGCATGATCACTTGCCAAATGAGGAATATGAACTTGGTCTTGTAATGTTATTCTTGTTCTTTCTTGTTAAACAAATATATATGTGTGTGTAAAACAATATTATGGTATCAGACCAAGCCGTGAGATATTTTCGTTTCAAATTTTATGGAGCAGGTGACAATTCATGACCCAACTAACACACTAATCTAACCAGTTCTGGCCTATCTGCTGATACTAGATCTCTTGGGTATGCTAGAACTACTGCAGAGGTTCTGACCATATTGTCTATGGAACTGGAGAAGAAAGCAAGCCAGGTGGCTTCCTTCCAAATGGTGGCAATGGAGAGATTGCAAGAGGATATCTGAAACGAAATGATGAAACCATCCACAAATAATTACATTTTGATATTTTTGTTTTCATGGCTTACTTTCAAGCCAGTTTGTGAATAAAATTATGGTTTAGTTTGGTTTGGTGAATCTTCTGTCTTATTAATCTTTTTCTTTTATGTGATGGGTTTTCAAGACCTGAAAACTTTTTGGGCTTTTTCTTTTTCTGTAAAAAAACATTAGCAATCTTCTTCAAAATAAAGGAAAAGTCAAAGAGGAAAATAAACTGCATTTTAGGATGTACTTCTAGGCTTCTAGCTCTATGTGTTTCCATTTTCACGAGAGAAAGGAGTCCTACATTTCTATCACTTCTATTACCGAACGATAGGGTTTCGTGAATGATAGAAAAACCACTTCTATTTTCCATATAGCTCAATTTTTCGCCTGACATATTATTAATCTATTTTTTCCTTGTGATGGAGGGAGGAAGATTTGGTGGGTTATGGGGTGGAAAGCAAGCAGATCTATTCATCCTTTTTTGACTAATGAATATGCAACCTCAGTAAGGTTCCTTATATCTAAAAGTAAGTGTCCATCTCTTTCTTCCACCATACATATGCCTCAACATGTGTCAGTCGCCCAAGCATGAGTATAATCTAAATTTGCGTGATAGAGAGAACAATGTTTGATGAGGTATGGGTTGGAGAGTGCATGAGTCTACTCATTCTATTTTTGGCTAATGAATATCCAACTTTGCTACTGAATCTTATGTCGCTTTTGGACATGTGCCTCTGCCTATCCTTAGCTTGAGTAAAGTAGTAGTATTTCATATCAACCAACACTAAAAAATCTGTTCATCTAGTTTCTTGCTATAAAGAGAATAATATTTGATTGGGTAGGGGGTGGAGAATCTGCATTCTCATTCCTTGCTTAGGAAATTGGTTTCTATAAAAGTGAAGGCCCCACCTCTTTTCTCCTCCACATCTCTCTCCTTTACAAGTGTTGGTCCCAAGCTCAAGTAAAGTTGGATTATTTCATATTAACCAAGAGACTATATAACAATTTATTGATCTGTTTTTTCTTGATAGAGAGAACAATATTTGATGGGGTATGGGTTGGAGGCACACAGGTTTATTCATTCTGATTCAGCTGATGGAAGGGCTCTTAGCTATTGAATCAGGCCAAGATGCAGTTATCAGGACCTTGCTCTATGAGAGAGCAAAAGAACTAGTCCAACCTTTACAACCACACAGTTGCCAAATTTCCCATCTGAGGAACCGTTTGGGTGGCTGTGGAAGGAAAGATGAAGGCCTGTTTGTTAGAAGAAAGGCAGGTGCAGAATGGAAGATATCCAGCAACATATTATCTGCTGATACTAGATCTGTTTTGGTATGCTAGAACAACTGCAGAGGTTCTAAGCAGTGTCTATGGAACTGGAGATGAAAGAAAGCCAGGTGGCTTCCTTCCCAATGTTGGCAATGGAGAGATTGCTAGAGGATATCTGAAACAAAATCAGTGAAACTATCCACTAATAAAAAAAATTTGGTATTGTTGTTTTCATGGCTTACTTTCAACCCACCTTGTGAATAAAATTATGGTTTATCTTTTGTCTCATTCAATCTTTCTTCTTTTTTTTTCCCTTTTATGTGAGGGGATTTTTAAGACCTAAATACAAATCTCAATAAAATAAAGGAAAACAAGCTGAGCCCTGGGGATATTTCGAACTCATTTGTTCAAAGATGGGATTCATCACCTTTCCACGATCGAGAGGAATTCTGAATTCATAACCCTTTTCGTATAGAACAAGAGGATTTCACAAAAGGGAGAGAAACCACTTCTACTTTCCTGAATGCTCAATATTCTGCCATGTATATTATTAATCTTTTCTCACTTTAATCTTTGATGGGGTATGGGTTGGAGAGCACACAGGTCTATTCATTCCATTTTTGGCTAGTTAACCTGAAGCCTCAATTTGGTTCCTCAAGTTCATGTTTGGCATTCAAATCCTCAAAGATTCTTCTCCAGTTATTCTGATTTGGAAAATCCACATTTGGCAATTGTAAATTCTCAAAGATCTTGATGAGGATTGTCCAAACCCCCAGCCATTAGAATTTGAAAATGCTTGGCTTTATAGATTTATACACCTATACCAGTTCTTATTATCCACACACCAGTACACATTGATGTAAAATCCTCAGTGATACAAATCCCCAGCAAGGATTCCTCACTGCCGCAGATTTCACTTTCATGTGTCAAATTAATCCAATGGCATACACCGATTGGATTTGAATTTGGGCCAATACATATCTAGTGAAAGCCATGTTTGATCAAGAAAAGCTCGCTACATGGTCCTGACTCACCCAAATTGGAACAGCAAGTCACCATGTCGGAAGTCAAATTCCTGCAGAATCAGTTTTCCGTGGCATGTACACAAACATGTCGTTAACCCCACTTATGCTCATAACGAGTAAAGGAATTCCTGCAATTGAAATAGATATGCCACATGTACCTGAAGTAGGAGAGAGTAGAAAACACTATCACAGATTCAGATTCAGATATCATATGTATGATTAAAACTAGTTCCTTGTCCTCCTCTCTTTTGGAAGGAGCCCCGACCAAATTGAACATCTGATGGAACATTTAGCATGGGAATTTTGTTGATTATTGCAAGTTTGGGCTATATTCCATTAAGAGGTGCACATAGTGTGGACATTTGAAAGATAAATTCATAGTGTTTTAAGTACCCTTAATACTCTCCAGACAAACACAAACCTTTCATCTAAATCTAATGTCACTAAATCCATGAAACAAAGAAAGAAAGCTCAAAATAGCTACTGTATCTGGGCAACATTACTCTCACAAACAAAACAGTCTGAGAAAAAACCAGAAATGATATCAAATTCTCTACTACTGACGGAGTTCGACTCTCTTCTTCTGCCAAAGCCTATCAAGAGCACCGTCCGCATCCCCCTGGAATACCAACCAAACACACATCAGCTCTAAATAAAATAACAATGTACAAGACAACAACAGAAGCACCATGTGTAACGTTTTTAACGTTAAAAGAAGAAGAGGAGGAAGATAGATCAGTGATGCTCTAGAAGCTACATCCTAGAAATTAATATCTTGGTTTCGGACATGAAGTTAAATAAAAATGATAACACAAACAGAACTAAATAATTTGGCCATGCATTTTAATTAACCTGTGGGTAAGGGCCTGTTCGGATGCCTCACAAAATGCAACCAAATTGAGTATTTTGGTAGCTATGCATATGTCTAACTACTTGGCCAGAACACAAAGCCGGGCTGGATAGAGGAGGGTATCCAATTTTTCTCCATTCCATCCCCGCAACCAATACATTTGCATGCAACCTTAAGATAAAACTGATACTGATTTTGGCAAAACCTTGCATGCTTTGCCAGGGATATCTAAAATGCCCTACACCAAATAATATTATCAAAAACTTCAATGGCAGATCCAGTTGGGAGTCCCATCAAAGATTACAGAGATATACTTTTAGTTGAACCTAAAAGAAATCTCATTTTGATTTAGAATATGGCGACAACGCATAGCATTCGTGCATCCTTCATATGGCCAGTACCAAAATCTGAATGCTGCTAGTAATTTGCTTAATGCGCAGTAAAACATGTTTTAAAACAATATGGGCAAACATGAACCCGAAGAGGGGTCCAAGGAATAACTAGCCTGCAACTCCCACAACTCATGGTTTCAAAGTTAGCACATAAATATCCACAGAGAAATTCAAAATCAAAACTAATGTTCCTATCAATTAAGTTCTGTGGCAAAAGGCACCGTTATTAAGTAAACATCCTAATATAGCAATAACAACAATGTAGAATCTGTAGGATAGACTAGAACCTGAGCACGGACAAATCCGCAAAGGGCAAAGGTAGTGAAGTGGCCAGTATACACGCCACTCTCATCCAAATGTCCAATGTTTATCTGAACAGATGCATGATCCTTTGAAGTAATGAGTCTGTTCGTCGCAGAACTGCAAAGTAAACAGAACACATCAATCACATCAAATCAAAGAATGTACTCAATGCAGCACAAACAAAAAAATTTCAACATCATTACAAGATTAAAAAGCAAGGAAGATTATACCATTTCCTGGGGATGTAGAGATCCATGTTCTGTCCTTCCTCGTTCTGCATCTTGGTATTTGGTTCAATAAGACTATAAAACCGAAGAAGAATAAAAAACCTGAAGGCATGAAGATAGTGCATTTTTCATCAGATCAAGAACAGTAGTTTAAGTGATGTATTTTATTGTAGACCATTCAACAGAGCCCAGTTGACATGTTTTAGGAAATTCAGGAACTTCACACATTATTACAGATCCTAACAAGGGGGCTGGTAAATGTTAGCCAGATCTTTATTAGGGCTGTTGACAGGGAACCTTTTGGCCGAGTCCATATGAAATTCAACAAAGAGAGTAGTAGGAAGCCAAATGCCTCATCACCTTAATAGTGCTGCGCATAAATGGATTATCGATGGTTTGCTACCAATTCATTCAATTGACTGCCCTAAGGGCGGTCCATTCCTGTTCACTACCTTTCAAGTTGCATTGTAAAATCCCCATTGTGAAAACCCATTCCAGTTACCATTTAGTGTTGCAACTGATTGTGATAGTCAGTTACTTCTGCAGCCACTTCTTTCTACTAACCAATGATAGATTAAAAAAAAAAAAATCCATTCGCCATTCATACGTCTCTTTATCTTAGCATTCTCATAAAAATCTCCCTAATTCCAACACCTCATTTTCTATCAGGCTCAACCCATCAAACACAAAGCCAAAGTATATATGGATTAACTACAAAATTTAGCTCCATTCATAGAAGAAGTATCTTTTGTTTTGAATTTCATCATCTGGGAATGACTTTTCCAACTCATCCCTAACAATGTTGTAATACCTTTAGATACAACTGCTGCTCACTCCACCTGCTCATATTCAGCTCAACATTGAAAAACTCAGCGAGTTGACTCTTGACTCTACCGAGCCACCTCATTTTATTTTATTTTTTTGAAATGGTTATTTTCATTAATGGAGCAAACCGTACAAGAGAAAATTACCGACTTGCTCAAACAGAAGCACAAGAAGAGGACAAAACAAAACAACGAGACTCCTCGGACATATCTACATGGACTCAACACAAGAGGAAGCAAGCTCCTTCCAATGGTGCATAATCTGATCTAAGGAGAAATCTTTGAATAACGGATTGATAGACACCCGCAGAGCGACCAAAAACTTGGTTTTCTCCATCAAACATCTTTGACTAGTTAAAACCCCTTCAAAACATCTGGAATTCCTCTCCTAATCACTCCCTTTCGAGCCACCTCATTTTGACAAAAAAAACCAAGTCAATTATACGTGATCCATTCTTGAGGCTTGGAGTTAGCAATCTAAAAATGACTGATCAAAATGCAATAAATTTACTGACTTGAATCTATTATTATTAGTACATATAAATATACATATTTCTAGATCTTAGAAGTGGTTATTCTACTTTCTATTGTTTCAAAAAAAAAAAAAAAAAAACCATGACTCTCCCGGGTCTCCAAGTTAGACTCTGTGTCAATATTTTAGATCGGGATGAGCGAAGTCGAGCCTGAATCATGAGTTTTCTAACCCTCATTCAATTTACAGTCTATAATATTCTAAAGTAGAATTCTAAAAAGACAATTTCTCTCCTTCAAAATCTAACGTTTCACACAATCGAAGATTTTCAGTTGTTATCTCTGAGTTGGAAGCTACATTCATTCACTACCCACCGAAGAGAACCCAAGATTGATTAATACCCTCCCATATCGAAATCATCGATTTAAGAAATGCGCACTTGCAATTATTGCGATTATAACTACTTCCACTATTATCATCTGATTGCAAACCGTTTATGGAGATTGTAGTTTCGTTTCAGCTCGATGATTTCTTTCAAGAAGGAAACAATTAAGATTTTTATTGTTGAGAATCACAATCCGAAGCAAGAAATCGAAGGAATGAAAGATAGTAACGATTTTTCATGATTGATTACAATACGAGAGAATCAGAGATTTTGAGAAAAACCCTAGAATGGTGTTTACAGAAGGAACGATCTCTTACCCAATATTCAACTGCTGCTGCTACGAGATGCGAAAGAAAGAGCGGAAGCAGAAAACCCTAAAACGGTATATATATATATATATATATATATATTATAGTTACGAATGGTCTGTAAGTTTATCCCGTTCAAATGGGAACCCGGTTAGGTTCCGCTCGGCCCAGCCCAAGTCCGATAATACAGGGTAGCGGGCTGGGCTTGGATAATTATTTTAAAGCCCGGCCAAAATGAAACTGGAAATTGGCAGAGCAAGCCCATCTCGTCCAAGCTTGGTCCGACCTGCACGTAAAAAGCATTAGTTCGTGCCTAAGATCGGTTTAGTCATGACCCAACTAGTGATGATGATTTAGATAATTTCACCAAGCGCAAACGCTTCTGACCACTTGGAGAAATAATCCGCAGCGGCGAAGATAAAGCGATTACCTTTGCTTGATGGGGGAGTGATAAGACATGTGATGTTCATACCTCAGGCTTTGAAAGGCCATGAGATCGTTATAGGATGCAGCCATTCTGGAGGTAGATGAACATAATATCCATGAACTTGGCATTGTTGGCAGCGCTTAGCAAATTGCATAGCGTCGGCTATCACGGTAGGCCAATAATAACCCAATCTTTTTATTTGTTGTAGAACTTAGGACCAGCCTTATGGGCTCTACAAAGAACAACAAGAACTTCTTTGAGTGTTTATCCGACCTTTTGCTGTGACAAGCAGCGTAGAAGTACTTCGTTGAAAGATTTTTTGTAAATGATTTTTGAAGGAATATAAAAATCAAAGTTTGGGGCTCATCTTTGAATGCTTACCCATTTTTTTGGATATTCAGGTAGCATTTTGAACATAGTGTAATCGTTGAATGGATCCCTCCAATCGCCGATTGGAGTTCTAAGGATGGAGATCCGACTTTCAACCACTCGGTGGCATTTAACAATTACTTGGAGTGTGTAAAGAGGAGGGAGGATCATTCTTTGATAATTTGCATATTTTCTCTTTCCTTGATTGTCATAGATGCAACAAGTCTAGCTAGGGCAATTGTACGGTCGTTTTCACCTTTGAAGATGTGGGTGATGTGACAGATGTTAACTTTTTGCCGAAGTGACTAAGCTTTATTGTAGTAGAGCAACAGATTAAGCTTCCTGACTTCATGTTTTTGATTCATCTAGCTGACGATCAGTTAAGAGTCTCCGAGGACTTCCAGCATGGTGATGCTGGACTTGAGGGCGAGTTCCAATCATAATATCATAACTTGGTTTTTAGCAGCATTGTTTGAACACGGTTCCAGTAGCGAAAAAGCATGTAAAATCATGTATTTGCTGGGAATAACAACGAAAATGCCAACTCTCGATATCAACTTTCTTTTTTCATTTGTCCTGGTTGCACTATGAAAATACATGTCCCAGGAAGCACTTAATGAGGAAGTCTCCACGTTGTAGACGGATTCGTCCGGGAGATCATCTCTGAGTTGAAAATATTCAGGCAATGGATGTCTGCGAGAAAGTCTGCTAAAGCTTAGTATTTGATTGCATTTTGTGGTACTTGCGATTGAAGGATAGACAATTTTCCCTGTCGGGCATTGAGAGAACCTGCTTTTATAAAAAGGACCTTCAAGAGGTTGATACTCGAATTCAGGTAGCCAACGAACTTGATGCATTAATGTTTATAAAACCAATTTTATTGGACATTTCTAAAAACTGATTCAAAATAACAAAATTGATTGTCAAAATGGAAACAAATTAACCATCTAAGTGATTGTCCTAAATTAGATTGTTAGGAAAGCCCAATAGAGTTAATTTTTTCGAGGATCCCTAACTTGTAACTCACTATAAATTTCATAGTGCTAATAGACACACCGAAATATCGTGTGTTGGTTAAAAAATTATTGTTTATATATTCACTTGTCTATAATTGTTCAAGAGACATTACATTTTTCAATAATATATTTCATCCTTGATTAATATGGTTCCTTCCATCACTCTTTCTTCATTCTTGATTGAATGAACCGGCACTGGTCTCAATCAAGTAATATATGCACCATTAGACTTATGTCAATATGTGAAAAGCAAATTAAATATTGATGTAGGCATCTAATTTTAGATATAGATCCATCCAACGTTCTATATATCATATCGCTGAACACGGCGCTCACGTTGTCGTAAGCACTGGACATGGTGGGCCCATCTTATAATCCATTTCATTGGACAATAAAAACAGGCCTTTTCTAATAGTCACCCACCGAAGTTAGTTTGAAATCCATCTGAATGGACTAAACTATTGAATCAACCGTGCACTTTAGATGATGAAAATTCATGAGCTATTGATCAAGTGGTTAGGATGATGATTTAAGCCTCCGTCACCATACATAGGGCTAACAGATCTTTTGATCCCTCGGGAGCGTCCCATCTCCAGGTGGGCTCTACAGGACCGTGATTTGCATATGGGGGCCCCACTTAAATGAAGTGAAAAATTAGGAGGGAAGGCTCACGAATTTAATGGATTTGATCTGCAAATACGCGTATAATATACGCCCCCACTTCATGTGTGGATACGCGTATAATATCCGTTTATAATATTCCGCGTATAATATACGCGCGCACACATATATATACCCCTAACGCGTAAAATATGCAAACCCCTTCAGCTTTCGCGCGCGCGCGCGCTCTCTCTCCGGTAGATTCAAAAATATTTTCTTGAGTGGCACGATTTCTCAATCCCGCGAAGAGATGGAGACAGAAGATGGAGAATCGAAGGCATCTTCGTCTGTCGGTATGTAATAATCTTCAGCTTTGGTTTTTAGGGTTTTCTTGTTTATGATGTTTCTGCTTTGTTTGTTATTGTGGAGTTGCTAGGGTTCTTGTGGTTGTGATTTTTTTTTTTTGTCGTCTTCGTTGTTGTTTGGGAATTATAGGGTTAGATGGAAACGCGAATTTTCGCATGGGTTTGTTACGAACTTGGAGAATTGAAGGCCTCTGTTTTGTTTGATTTTTGATTGTGAGATTCTTGTTTAGAATCATTTGATTGACATTGGTAGCTTCGTTCTTTGGTTTATGGGGATGTTTGCAGTGCATGCATTCTTGATATGATGGTTTCTTAAGAAATTCTCTTTCTTTCTCTGAGGGTTTGTTCAAAACCTAAACCATCTGTGTTCGTGAAATGGGTTTCTTCAGAACACTTTCTATTCTTTATTTCTACCTGCTTTTCCTTTTCTTTTTTTTTTCTTTTGATGGGTTTGTAAAGGATCCGTTCATTACATGTTGATTTCATGGGTTTCCTCAAATCATACCTACAAACCCTTCGGGGGTATAGAAGAAGGGCATACCGTGAATTGCACAGTGAGCAAATGTTAATTAGGAGTTGGATATCAGTTGGATTGGTGATAATCATTTTGGTAGATTTGGTTGAAAGGAAATAATACTGCTTAGGGATAAGGTCAGACCAATTGAGTTGGTTATTGAAAGGGTGACTTGTTGACCTTTTGAACTAAACTGGGAAAGATAAAAGTAAAGGCATAGTGGTTATTATCAAGGTTTGTGATGTTGATTCTTGATGATGCTTAGATAGAAAATCCGAGGCCTTGTGGAATTCCTGGATCACTTAGAATGAGAAGGATGAGGATCTAATGAAATACTGTGTTGATGAAGGAAATTGATGTGAATTAGGTGAAGATTAGAGCACATGGAAGGCATATTGTTCAATATTTGGTTCTTGTTTGAGTGATTGCTAGTGGAAGGACGTTTGATCTTTTCTGTTAATAGAGCACTTTGTAATTTTGTTCTTCTTCGATGACATTATGGTTATTGTTAACAACTCCATGTATAAAGTAAAGAAACTGACTCTTAGCTAAAGTTTATGGGTTTAGAGACTACTTCAATTCCTCATTTCATTTTTTTTTTTTTTTTTCATATGAATAGTAGCTAGTATCTTGTTTTTTTCACCATCATCTCATTTATGAATTTGTGCTGTTCTTTGAAACTTTGTAAATTTGGAAATTTCCTAGGCTTCTTTGGTTCTTTCTGTAGATTTGATGTTTCTTAACAAAAAATGATATGTTGCCTGACAATTTTCATGTGCTATGTAACTATGGAAGTAGGCATGTTCTCTCTATTTGGAGCTGAATGTGCATTTGATTCAATGTAATAGTTTTCTGCTCTGTTGGGCAGATTTGTTGGTTTTATGTTGTGAAGGAATGCTGAGAGGACTGCTTTGCTTGACTAGCTTCTGTGCTTGGCCTGAAGCTTGCAAATTTTGAGATTTCATAGTTTTTTCCCAGATTAAATTGTGTTATTGTATGAATATTTCAACTGTGAATCCTTGTGGGAACATGAATTCTTCTGCAATATGGACTTTGAAGGTGACTTTTTGACTCTGAATGTGGGATGAGAAAGAAAACATTATTTTGGATTAATAATATCTGTTCCTTAAGCATCTTAGAAAATTTGAAGCCTCAATGAAGCCCCATTGTTCCTATTAGACAATGCTATATCTTCGCTGTAAAATGTCACTCCTTGTCAATACCAGGGATTTGCGTATGGTTTATTTTCGAGTTGGGCCGGTGGGTTGGGTTTGTAATCAACACCAGATGTAAAACAATCACCCACAATTTTGACAAAATAACAATAATAAAACACACTAGATATAGAGTAGTTTTCAAATTTTATCTGTAAAAGTGCATAGCATGTTTTTAGTATTAAAATATACATAAAGAAAAAAAAATCAGAGGATGTTTGTTGTCATGACAAAATAGCTGTGGGTTGTTTGCTGATGCAGTGTTCTTGGAATAGATTTGGGTGTCAAGTTTCCTAAAAGGAATGAAAAGATAACTAGCTGAAGAAAAACGGGGAAGAAAAAAATTAAAAATTGTGGGCAGGATGGAAAATTGCAACCTTAAAATATAAAGAATAAAAATATTTGAATGCTGAAGGCTGGCCTGACCTTAACTCAACTGTCTTTATGTTGAATACAAAATAGAAATGGAATTGAAGAAGCTGTGGTTATGAATGTTGGCAAGATATGGTTTCTACATGCAAGGTGGAGCCTTGCAAGAGTGGGTAGGCTACATCATACAGTGGGCTCCATTAGTGGTCATTTAAGAAGTTAAATCAAGTAATAATCATTCCTTAACGCCTAGCAAAAAAAAAAGGTTAAGCATTAACCAACATATGTAATTGAGAACTCCAAGTAAGAAAGGAGCAAGATTTCTTACTCGTAAATCAATGTTTAATTGGTAATAGACATTCTGGCTGCCCTAAATATCTTATGAGTAGGTGTTGATATGAGATACTGTGTACTTCCATTTCCATAATCATTGCAAACTGCACATTCATTTATACATGAGAGCCACATTATAGGGCTGTCTTTTTATGCCAAATGCTTAATATTGTTGCTTTCAGCAGAACTTAATTTCCACTTGTTCAAAATAATATAATTGAGTAATTGTTTACTAACACTGATCATGCTCTTTTTTGTTACTACTCTTTTGCAATTTGCAGCTTTATCCTGTGTCATATGACAATTACTTTCTATATCACCTAGTGGTTTATACATTTTGTGGACGACTTTTTTTTCTCCCCCATCTACACTCAACTTGGGATCAATATCTTTGGTATGTTCCATCATCACCTCTTCCATTATGATTTAAATGGTCAACATGGAGTGACAGAACTTGTGGGGAACTATATTAGGGAAGTTGTGGTTTAACTCTTATATTAACACTTGAAAAGTTGATCCTTTTTAATGCGTCTTATTTTACACATGCATTTTATTGCTTATTTGCTACATATGGATTTGCATATTGACCTATGGGCCTATGCAGAACTCAATGGCCTAGATGCTTATTTATGAAGTAAGAAAACTTGTTCTTCTTTCTTTTTTAAAGATCCACTAGACACGTAAATCATCTTCACATGCAGCTAAGCTATTTTTAGTTCTTCTGATATTTGAGCTTTTTTGATAGTAGATAACTTTGTAATTTTGTTCTTCTTCAATGATGTTATGGTTATCCCTACAAATACATGTCACTTGTTCCTTGTATTTAGTGAAGAAATTGACTCTTAGCTAAAGATTATATGGCTATAGACTACTTCCTGCAGTCTTCTCATAATTTTCATATGAATGATAACTTGACAGTGTCTAGTTATAAATAAGGAATTTCCAAGATATAGAGTATTTTTCAAATTTTAGCTATAGAAGTGCATAACATGTTATTAATAATAAAAAGAAAAATATATAGAAAAAAATTCATAGGATGTTTGTTGTCATCCCCAACCAGCCGCTGGGTAGTTAGATATACATTAATCTGACATTGTATATCACTTCAAAAGAAGTGAAATTTGGGTGACTGCATAATTAGGGAAAGGAAGGGCTGAAGAATATAATAATGCCTTTGATCAAGTAAATATGGGCATCTTACCAACTAGGTAGTCCTCTCGTACTAAAATTCAATTCAGTTTTATATAAACCTCATTTCCTTTATTCTTTGTTTTGCACAGTCAACTGCACAATCTAATGTCATGCAGTCAAATCTTGAATCTGCTGTAACTGACGTTGCCTCTAATTCCACGTTATAAATCTTGAATCTTGAATCTGCTGTACTAACCTTGATCAAATGGATCTCTGAAGTCATAAATCTTTCCTTGTGGGATCCTGACATTCCTATTTCTCCAAGAATATGACAATCATATCCGTCACCATAATTTTCATTTGGTGTCGTTCATCCATAGTTGAACCCTCTAATTCCATGTGTGCGTACGTAATTAAAATTTGGAGTTTCTTCTTCAAAATCTTGATCAACATTGAAATCAGTTGGATCATTGATGCCTTTATTTGGATGTGTCAAAGGCTGTCACCATGTTCATAGGTATCAAATTTTAGCATTTCATCCACATCTTGATATTGGAGTTGGTACACAATGGCGCAATCAGATGGCCACTAACAGGAAAATATGATTGTTTAAGTGTCATTTTATAGTCAGATTCACCTTAATTCCGAAATTCAATCTTTGATCAAATCCCTGATCACCTATTGATAGTGTATGCTTATTACAGTCATTATCTTATTTTGGCTCATTAACATGATCCTTGTAATCATCAACTATAGTCTGAATGAGGAAGAAAGAAGAGCACAGAATCTAGTTCCTTTCAAAACGATATTGGGAATTTATTCATTTGGGTAGTGGAACCCCAGTAGCGGTACTTGTAGGAAATTGCACGTACCTGGTTTTGTGAAATGGGCTTGGGCGCAAATTATGCGCATGACTTGGGTTGTGAATATGTAGGTTCCACCCCGCGTATTGCTGTGTACTTAAATCTCCTGTGACTAACTTGGCCATTCATTCCATGTTTTAATCGGAATTTGTTGATGTTGACCTAACATGGATGTTTGAATCATTTGACGCGTCAGGACGATCCAGATGATCGTGCGTTTGATCTGTCGCATTAGATAGTCGTTGCTAAGTACTGAGGAAAGAGATCAATTTTTTCCTTATTACATCGATAATGAACTTTCCAAAAGAAAAAACAAACAACATCATTGATTATTCTTCACTTGGAGTCCACATGTTGTTGATATTTGGCCCCTTGTTTCTTTCTTCGGACTTGCCCATTTAATTTAGGTCCCTGAGTAGCGAAGAAATCGGTGCACTGAATCTAGCTCCTCTTAAAGCAATATTGGGCATTTCTTCAGTGGCGTAGTGGACTCGGATTGGCGGTACTCACAGACAAATGCTGGTTCTATGAACCACGTTTGGGCGCTAACTGTGGTTTTGGTTGGGTCGTGAAAATGTAGTTCCCAAACCACGCGTTGCAGTCTATTTAATGATGCAGCGATGGACTCTTTTGAAAAAAATTGTGGTCGACGGATGAGCGTGAGTGATCCGATAATTTTTTGATTTGAACACCAGATAATCCTATATATCTTGGCCTTAATTTGGAAGTCGAGCTTGCATCGAACTTCTCTATTCATTCCATGTTTTAATCGGAATTTGTTGATCTTGCCCTAACATGGATTTTTAAATCATTTGATGCTTACAGACGATTCAGGTGATCTGTCGCGTCGGATCGTCATGGCTAAGTACCGAGGAAAGAAATGTGTTTTATGGATTCCTTGTTACACATAATGAACTTTCCTAAAGAAGAAAGAAACAAAATTCCTCGAGTATTCTTCACCTGGAGTCCACATGTTGTAGATAATTGGCCCCTTGTTTCTTTCTTCGGACGTGCCCAATTTATTTAGTGTTTGAATGAGGAAGAAGAAGTGCACTAAATCTAGTTCATTTCAAAACGATATTGAGCATTTCTTTATTGGGGTAGTGGAGCCCCAGTAGCGGTACTTGGGTCAACCCTAAGTACCTGGTTTTGTGAACAGGGCTTGGGCGCAAATGATGGGCGCAACTTGGGTCGTGAATACGTAGGCTCAACCCCGTGTATTGCTGTGTACTTAAATCATCTATGACTACATCGGCCATTCATTCCATGTCTTAATTGGAATTTGTTGATGTTGTTTGAACATGGATGTTTGAATCATTTGACGCGTAGGGACGATCCAAATGATCTCGCGTTTGGTCTGTCGTGTTAGATCGTCGTTGTTAAGTACCAAGATTAGTTTTTTCCTTACTACATCGATAATGAACTTTCCAAAAGAAGAAAGAAACAACATCAATGATTATTCTTTCAGTTGGAGTCCACATGTTGTTGATAATTGGCCCCTTGTTTCTTTCTTCGAACGTGCCCATTTTATTTAGGTCCTTGAGTAGCGAAGAAATTAGTGCATTGAATCTAGCTGCTCTTAAGGCAATATTGGGCATTTCTTCAGTGGCGTAGTGGACTTGCTCTGGCGGCACTCATAGACAAATGCTGGATGCTGGTTCTATGAACCCGTTTGGGCGCTAATTGTGGTTTTGAATGGGTCGTGAACATGTAGTTCCCACACCGCGCATTGCAGCCTATTTAATTATGCAGCGATGGACTCTTTTGTAGAAAATTGTGATCGACGAATGAGCGCGACTAATCCGATAATTTTTTGATTTGAACACCAGATAATCCTGGATATCTTTGCCTTAATTTGGAAGTCTAGCTTGCATCGAACTTCTCCGTTCATTCCATGTTTTAACTGGATTTGTTGTTCTTACCCTAACATAGATGTTTAAATCATTTGATGCTTAGAAACGATCCAAATGATCTGTCGCATGGATCGTCATCGCTAAGTACCGAGGAAAGAAATTTGTTTTATGGATTCCTTGTTACACAGATGATAAACTTTCCTAATGAAGAAAGAAACAAAATTCCTCGAGTATTCTTCACTTGGAGTCCACATGTTGTAGATAATTGGCCCCTTGTTTCTTTCTTCGGATGTGCCCAATGTATTCAGTGTTTGAATGAGGAAGAAAGAAGTGCACTGAATCTAATCCCTTTCAAAACGATATTGGGCATTTCTTCATTGGGGTAGTGGACCCCCAGTAGTGGTACTTGTAGGAAAATGCACGTACCTGGTTTTGTGAACCGGGCTTGGGCGCAAATCATGCGCGCTTCTTGGGTCGTGAATACATAGGTTCCACCCCGCGTATTATTGTGTACTTAAATCTTCTATGACAAAATCGGCCATTCATTCTACATCTTATCCGGAATTTGTTGATGTTGTCCTAACATGGATGTTTGAATCATTTGACGCGTAGGGAGGATCCAGATGATCGCGTGGTTGATATGTCACGTTAGATCATCGTTGCTAAGTACCGAGGAAAGTGATTAGTTTTTTTCCTTATTACATCGATAATGAACTTTCCAAAAGAAGAAAGAAACAACATCAATGATTATTCTTCAGTTGGAGTCCACATGTTTATATTTTGCCTTTTATTTCTTTCTTCGGACGTGCCCATTTTGATTAGGTCCTTGAGTAGCGAAGAAATCAGAGCACTGAATCTAGCTACTCTTGAAGCAATATTGGGCATTTCCTCAGTGGCATAGTGGACTCACACTGGCGGTACTCATAAGACAAATGCAGAATGCTGGTTCTATGAACCACATTTGGCCGCTAATTGTGGTTTTGGTTGGGTCTTGAACTTGTAGGTCCCAAACCGTGCGTTACAGTCTATTGAATGATGTAGCGATGGACACTCTTGAAGAAAATTGTGGTCGATGGATGAGCGCGAGTAATCCGATAATTTTTTGATTTGAACCCCAAATAATCCTGGATATCTTGGCCCGAATTTGAAATTTCAACGTGCATCGAACTTCTCCTTTCATTTCATGTTTTAACTGGAATTTGTTGATCTTGCCCTAGCATGGATGTTTAAATCATTTGATGCTTAGAGACGATTTGTCGCGCTAGATCCTCAAGGCTAAGTACCGAGGAAAGAAATCTGTTTTATGGATTCCTTGTTACACAGTTAATGAACTTTCCTAAAGAAGAAAGAAACAAAATTCCTCGAGTATTCTTCGCTTGGAGTCTACATGTTGTCGATAATTGGCCCCTTGTTTCTTTCTTCGGACGTGCCCAATTTATTCAGTGTCTGAATGAGAAAGAAAGAAGTGCACTGAATCAAGTTTTTTCAAAACAATATTGGGCATTTCTTCATTGGGGCAGTGGACCCCCAGTAGCGGTACTTGTAGGAACATGCATGTACCTGGTTTTGTGAACCGCGCTTGGGCGCAAATCATGCACGTGACTTGGGTCTTGAATACGTAGGTTCCACCCCGCGTATTGCTGTGTACTTAAATCATCTGTGACTAAATCGGCCATTCATTCCATCTCTTAATTGGAATTTGTTGATGTTTTCCTAACATGGATGTTTGAATCATTTGACTCGTAGGGACGATCCAGATGATCTCGCGTTTGATCTGTCGCGTTAGATCGTCGTTGTTAAGTACCGAGGAAAGAGATCAATTTTTTCCTTATTACATCGATAATGAACTTTCCAAAAGAAGAAAGGAACAACATCATTGATTATTCTTCACTTGGAGTCCACATGTTGTTGATATTTGACCCCTTGTTTCTCTCTTCGAACGTGCCCATTTTATTTAGGTCTCTGAGTTGCGAAGAAATCAGTGGACTGAATCTAGATACTCTTGAAGCAATATTAGGCATTTCTTTAGTGGCGTAGTGGACTCGCACTGGCGGTACTCATAGACAAATGCTGGATGCTGGTTCCATGAACCACGTTTGGGCGCTAATTGTGGTTTTGGTTGGGTTGTGAACATGTAGTTCCCAAACCGCATGTTGCGGTCTATTTAATGATGCAGCGATGGACACTTTTGAAGAAATTTGAGGTCGACGGGTGAGCGCAACTGATCCGATAATTTTTTAATTGGAACACCAGATAATCCTAGTTATCTTGGCCTTAATTTGGAAGTCCAGCTTGCATCGAACTTCTCCATTTATTCCATGTTTGAACCGGAATTTGTTGATCTTGCCCTAACGTGGATGTTTAAATCATGTGATGCTTAGGGACGATCCAAATGATCTGCCTCGTTGGATTGTCATTGCTTATTACCGAGGAAAGAAATCTGTTTTATGGATGTCTTGTTACACAGATAATGAACTTTCCTAAAGAAGAAAGAAACAAAATTCCTCGAGTATTCTTCACTTGAAGTCCACATGTTGTAGATAATTGGCCCCTTGTTTCTTTCTTCGGACGTGCCCAATTTATTAAGTGTTTGAATGAGGAAGAAAGAAGTTCACTGAATCAAGATCCTTTCAAAACGATATTGGGCATTTCTTTATTGGCGTAGTGGACCCCCAGTAACGGTACTTGTTGGAACATACACGTATCTGGTTTTTTGAACCGGGCTTGGGTGCAAATCATATGCGTGACTTGGGTGGTCAATACGTAGGTTCCACCCTGCGTATTGCTGTGTACTTAAATCATCTGTGACTAAATCGGCCATTCATTCCATGTCTTAATCGGGATTTGTTGATGATTTCCTAACATGGATGTTTGACTCATTTGACGCGTAGGGACGATCTAGATGATCTCGCGTTTGATCTGTCGCGTTAGATCGTCATTGTTAAGTACCGAGGAAAGAGATCAGGTTTTTCCTTATTACATCGATAATGAACTTTCCAAAAGTAGAAAGGAACAACATCGTTTATTATTCTTCACTTGGAGTCCTCATGTTGTTCATATTTGGCCCCTTGTTTCTTTTTTCGAAGGTGCCTATTTTATTTAGGTCCCTGAGTTGCGAAGAAATCAGTGGACTGAATATTGCTACTCTTAAAGCAATATTGGGCATTTCTTCAGTGGCGTAGTGGACTCCCACTGGCCGTACTCATGGACAAATGCTGGATGCTGGTTCTATGAACCATGTTTGGGCGCTTATTGTGCTTTTGAATGGGTTGTGAACATGTAGTTCCCACACCGCGCGTTGCAGTCTATTTAATTATGCAGCGATGGATTCTTTTGTGGAAAATTGTGATCGACGAATGAGTGCGACTGATCCGATAATTTTTTGATTTGAACACCAGATAATCCTGGATATCTTGGCCTTAATTTGGAGGTCCAGCTGGCATCAAATTTCTCCATTCATTCCATGCTTGAACCGGAATTTTTTGATCTTTCCCTAACGTGGATGTTTAAATCATTAGATGCTTACAGACGATCCAGATGATCTGTAGCGTTGCATCGTCATGGCTAAGTACTGAGGAAAGAAATCTGTTTTATGGATTCCTTGTTACATAGATAATGAACTTTCCTAAAGAAGAAAGAAACAAAATTCCTCGAGTATTCTTCCCTTGGAGTCCACATGTTGTAGATAATTGGTCCCTTGTTTCTTTCTTCGTACGTGCCCAATTTATTCAGTGTCTGAATGAGGAATAAAGAAGTGCACTGAATCAAGTTCAAGGATGAAAACGATACGAAGCGGGCGATACGTAGCGTAGCGGGGATACGTAGCAGCGTAGCGGTGCGATTTGAAAAAATCGCCAAAAAAATCTGAAAAAATTCCAGAAAATCCAGAAAATTGTAAAATGAAAGAAAATGTAGTTCTTTTGCAAAAGTAAGTAAGAAAAGGGGGCGTAGCGGTGCCCTCAATACATGAGGTCCTGTATCGCTGTATAAATAGAAAATAATAGTAATGATGAGTTTTTTCACATGTTTTCATTTTTCTTAGTCATGTCAACTTAAAAAGTAATGGAAAGCTCATAAAAAAAAATAGAACATGAAATAAAGGCATAAGAATTAAAAAGACTTAAGAGTTAGGTACTTAGGTTAGGTACTTAGGTCATTAGTCATTAGACTCATTACTCATTACTCATTAATGAACATTAAACAATCAAATATAAATACTTCAACATTCAAGGTTCAAATTCAATCAAGTGGATGAACTATGAAGCATGAAGTGATCAACAATCAACGTTCAACGCCAATTTAGAAATGACAAATAATAGAGTTAGTGAAGGAAATAAGAATACCTTAATCACCACCAAAACGAGCGTCTACCAAGATTCAAGGGGCTATGACTATCCTCATCCCCATCATTGTTATCATTTCTAGTGGCACCATATGGAATTTGATATTGATGAGCATTGGGATCCACAAATCCAAAGAAGGCAGCCGCACCCGCATCAAAAGAACTTGGAGGAGGTGGAGGAGGTGGATATCTACTATATTGGGTTTCACCATAGTCACCATATGAGTAGGACCCTGAAGTTGAAGACTGTTCTTCTTCTTGTCGTACTTGACCTGGCTGACCATATGGAAAATAGTCAAAATACTGTGAGGGTCCTTGTCCACTGTAACTAGGGTTCCACGATTCAGCCCATGATGCTGCTTGTTGGCCTCCATTACCTCCACCTTGTTCATTACTACCTCCAGGAGCAGGTGGTCTCTGACGCCGTTGATAACCAATGGTTCCTTCCATTCTTTCCGGAAAGTCGTGTACCTCCTCTATAGGAATGACATCTTCCTGATCATGTTGGTAGTATTCACTAGTAGCACCTGTCCCACTAGTGTCTCCCGCTCCATCTCCCCCATCTCCTCCACCATGGCTACTCGAAGAGACGGTGGTACTCGTCTTCTCAGAAGATGACATAGCATGAGCAGGTTCTTTCCCTCTTGGTTGTGGTTGCGGGCCTTGCGGCTGTGCACTTGAGCCTTCTCCTCCCAATGGGGCACCCTCTGCCCCGCCTATATCTTCATCAAGCAAATCTCTAACCTCCTCCTGAAAGTCCGGATCTGAATCTAGCAATGGATCCTCTATCTCGGCTATCCATGGGAGCAAGGGATCGTCCTCTCTAAATATGTGATCCAAACTAATAGGACAATAGTTCGGATTATCCCTTGCCCTCCTTTCTCTTGTTCTGTTTTTCAACTTCAAATTGTAATGGCAATATACAAGTTTGTTGAGTTTTTGCATGGTAAGCCGATTCCTGGACTTTGTGTGGATCAAAGAGAAAGTGCTCCAATTCCTTTCGCAGTTTGATGAAGTTGTAACTTGACTAAGGATGCGAACAGCCGCTTTCCTTAGCATTGGAGTGTCTTCTCCAAAATTCGTCCACCAATCAGCTGAAATTCAATGTAAACAAATAAAATTAGATATTCCTTAGGTCCTTCCAAGTTCCAATCAATTGAAAGATAAATAACAAAAGCCTAATAGGTCTGGTGATTGGGTACCAGGTGGCATCTTTCCAATCGCCCTCATTGCAAGAGGGTCTGCGAAGCCTCCTCTCCTTTGTGTGTATGTAGATATCTACAATGTGAAAATTCGGAATAAATTAATAAACCATACATGTTTAAGACCTATCTCAAGCATATACATTTGTCATCTCAAGACTTAAATATAAAATTCCCAATCACGAACTCACCTCTTGGATGGCTTCGATTGAATCATCAACTCCCAACAATTTTTTCAACACTTCCCTTAATCCTACCCTCAACTCTGTGTCTATTGTATCGCTGTGCTGTTGGGCATTGGGGTAGTAGAATTCGGGATTAAGGAAATAGCCTACATTGAAAACAGTTGAAATGCATAATGATTAATTGATTAAACGTCAATCAAAGAGAACTAGATAGATTTAAAAGCATCAAATAGTGATATTGTTATTGAGTACCTGCAGCATGCAATGGATGGTGCAGCTGGTCATTCCACCGGGCATCAATAATTTTTATATAATCTTCATGATATCTAACATTTTCCATGATAGCTTGCTTAGCCCGATCCATTGCTTCGTATATATATCCCATTGTTGGCTTGTCACCATCTACAAGCCGCAACACTTTAACTAAAGGCTCATAAACCTTTAATAAATTAGATACTTTTTTCCAAAATTTATTGTCCCTCATCAAGTTAGGGATCTCAAATTCCGGACCACTTGTTGCATTGCCCCATTTCGAACGAAGCCATTCCTCTGATGCAAACATCTGAATAAGCTCTGTTCTAAACCTTACAAGGCTCTCCATCGCAATGAAATGGGTGGCAAACCTAGTTGTTCCCGGACGTATCAAGGCATGGTTATTTGTGAATCTTTTCATCAAGCTCAAAAGCCATGAATGATCATAAATAAATCTGGTAATGCCTCTACATGCCTTGATAACTTCAGCAATTTTCTTCTTCTTTCCAATATCTTCCATAATGAGATCTATACAGTGTGCTGCACATGGAGTCCAAAACAGATGAGGTCTTTTATTCTCCAACATCCTACCGGCTGCCTTGAAATTGGCGCCATTATCTGTAACTATCTGTACAACATTCTCCTCTCCCACACTATCTACAACCTTATCCATAAGAGTGTATATATATTTAGCTGTCCGTCTATGTTCAGATGCATCCACGGACTTCACAAAGACACACCCAGCAACTGATTGTACCAAAAAGTTTATTAATTGTGTTTGTGTGCCGCTGGTCCACCCATCACACATAATAGTAACCCCATTCTGTTGCCACATGGGCCTAAAGTTCTCCACCCATACCTTTATTTCTTTATATTCTTCTTCGAGATACTTAGTGCCCACTTCATAAACAGAGGGCGACTGTATTCCTCGGCCAGCTTCGGCGGCAACATCAAGAATTGTTTGGAAATATGGGGAATCTATTGCTGTAGGCGGTATGTTCTTGTGAATTAGCCATTTTGCTGTAGCTTTGGCTAATCTATCTCTTGCACCCTTCATCACCCCTTTCATAACACTTGATATATTTGGTTGTTTGGCCCCCTCTTTTCTATGTGCTAGAGGATCAATAGAGGGAGGAACTGCTCTTCTAGTAGAAATAATTTCTACATCAACATCCCTTTCCCGGGTGCTAAATGCCCTACGCATGGCCCCCGCAATGCCCTTGCCCCTGCTTGGCACAGCAGATGAGCCCCCTGCATCATAATATTTGCTGCTTCCAGCAAATGCACGACGTTCGTATTCTTCTTGGTGACTCATAAAGGACTCTCGGCGTGCAGCCTCCATCTGTGCATCCTCATCATCAAAACCTTCATCCCCAAATACATCATAACGGGCAGCATCAACATCTTGCTGCCTCTTTTCTTTTATCTCTATTTTTCTAGCTTTGTTTTGGCCAACCAAAGCTTTCATTTGTTCCCTGATTTCCCTTGGTACTTCGGTACAGCCCGCAACATTGCCAGAAATGTGGCCCAAATGGTGCTTGAATCTTGTAATGCCCCCATTGGTCACTTTCCCACAAAACTTGCATTTGATTTTCAACCTGTTGTTCTCAACTGCCTCACCATAGTTCCATGCGGGATCAATATCACGAGGCATCTTCAAAAATCAATTGGCAAACACAAATGCACAATAGAAGACTGAATACCTATAAATATGAACAAGTAGTATGTTAAAAATTAAAAAAACAGAAAAACATGTTAGAGGAAATATATATCTAACACTTAAGAATCATTCTCTTAACATTTGATTGGCATTCAATTACTAAAAATAATTTTTTTTTTTACAAAAATAAAAAAATCCGAAAATAAAAAAAAAGAAAAAAATTGAAAAACAAGCATTACATGTTGGAATGATCTATGGGAAACATAGATCTATAATCTAGGAGCCCTTTTCAAGACATTTGATTGGCATTCAATTACTAAAAATAAATTTTTTTTTATAAAAATAAAAAAATCCGAAAATAAAAAAATAAAAAAATTGTAAAACAAGCATTACATGTTGGAATGATCTATGGGAAACATAGATCTATAATCTAGGAGCCATTTTCAAGACATTTGAATGGCATTCAATTACTAAAAATAATTTTTTTTTACAAAAATAAAAAAATCCGAAAATAAAAAAAGGAAAAAAATTGTAAAAAAAAGCATTACATGTTGGAATGATCTATGGGAAACATAGATCTATAATCTAGGAGCCATTTTCAAGACATTTGAATGGCATTCAATTACAAAAAATAATTTTTTTTTTACAAAAATAAAAAAATCCGAAAATAAAAAAAGGAAAAAAATTGTAAAACAAGCATTACATGTTGGAATGATCTATGGGAAACATAGATCTATAATCTAGGAGCCCTTTTCAAGACATTTGAATGGCATTCAATTACTAAAAATATTTTTTTTTAACAAAAATAAAAAAATCCGAAAATAAAAAAAGAAAAAAATTGAAAAACAAGCATTACATGTTGGAATGATCTATGGGAAACATAGATCTATAATCTAGGAGCCCTTTTCAAGACATTTGAATGGCATTCAATTACTAAAAATATTTTTTTTTTAACAAAAATAAAAAAAATCCGAAAATAAAAAAAGAAAAAAAAATTGAAAAACAAGCATTACATGTTGGAATGATCTATGGGAAACATAGATCTAACAATATGAAGCTATTTTCAAGTTGTTTCATGAGTTTTCCAAAAGTGATAATGGTTTTTTTTTTTTAAATAACATAAATCCGAAAATAAAAATAACAATATTGAAAAAAAAAACCAAAAGATATGCATGCAAGATCAAAAGGAAGCATGGATCTACAATAAAACAAGCCAATGATGCCATTATATTGTGATTCATAGTAGTTAGAGAGTGAAAATCTCAAAAGTTGAAAAAAAATTGCATACCTAGATGAAGATTCTTATTTAGAATCTTTAAAATCCTTTGATTAGTTGTATGTTGTTGATTTGGAGACAAGAAATCTTGAAAAAATGCACTTAGGGGACACTTGGGACCACTTTGGAGGAAGAAATGGGGGAAAATAGCAACTTGGGGAAGAAGAAATGGGTTTGAAACCCATTTTCGTCAAAAGGGGGGGTTTTTATAACCCCCCCGCCACGTAACGGCCGCCACGAACCGTGGCGGCCGATATTTCAATCCATGATCAAGTTCCTTTCAAAACGATATTGGGCATTTCTTCATTGGGGCAGTGGACCCCCAGTAGCGGTACTTGTAGGAACATGCATGTACTTGGTTTTGTGAACCGCGCTTGGGCGCAAATCATGCACGTGACTTGGGTCTTGAATATGTAGGTTCCACCCCGCGTATTGCTGTGTACTTAAATCATCTGTGACTAAATCGGCCATTCATTCCATCTCTTAATCGGAATTTGTTGATGTTTTCCTAACATGGATGTTTGAATCATTTGACGCGTAGGGACGATCCAGATGATCTCGCGTTTGATCTGTCGCATTAGATCGTCGTCGTTAAGTACCGAGGAAAGAGATCAATTTTTTCCTTATTACATCGATAATGAACGTTCCAAAAGAAGAAAGGAACAACATCATTGATTATTTTTCACTTGGAGTCCACATGTTGTTGATATTTGGCCCCTTGTTTCTTTCTTCGAACGTGCCCATTTTATTTAGGTCCCAGAGTTGCGAAGAAATCAGTGGAATGAATCTAGCTACTCTTAAAGCAATATTGGGCATTTCTTCAGTGGCGTAGTGGACTCGCACTGGCGGTACTCATAGACAAATGCTAGATGGTGGTTCTATGAACCACGTTTGGGCGCTTATTGTGCTTTTGAAAGGCTCTTGAACATGTAGTTCCCACACCGCGCGTTGCAGTCTATTTAAGTATGCAGCGATGGACTCTTTTGTAGAAAATTTTGATCGACGAATGAGCGCGTATGATTCGATAATTTTTTTTATTTAAACACAAGATAATCTTGGATATCTTGGCCTTAATTTTGAAGTCCAGCTTGCATAGAATTTCTCCATTCATTCCATGTTTTAACTGGAATTTGTTTCTTTCCCTAACGTGGATGTTTAAATCATTTGATGGTTAGAGACGATCCAGATGATCTGTCGCGTTGGATTGTCATGGCTAAGTACTGAGGAAAGAAATTTGTTTTATGGATTCCTTGTTACACAGATATTGAACTTTCCTGAAGAAGAAAGAAACAAAATTCATCGAGCATTCTTCCCTTGGAGTCCACATGTTGTAGATAATTGGCCCCTTGTTTCTTTCTTCGTACGTGTGCCCAATTTATTCAGTGTTGGAATGAAGAATGAAGAAGTGCACTGAATTAAGTTCCTTTCAAAACGATATTGGGCATTTCTTCATTGGGGTAGTGGACCCCCAGTGGCAGTACTTGTAGGAAAATGCACGTACCTGGTTTTATGAACCAGGTTTGGGCGCAAATCATGCGCGCAACTTAGGTTGTGAATACGTAGGTTCCACCCCTCGTATTGTTATGTACTTAAATCATTTGTTACTAAATCGGCTATTCATTCCTTATCTTAATCGGGATTTGTTGATTTTGTCCTAACATGGATGTTTGAATCATTTGACGTGTAGGGACGATCCAGATGATCTCGCATTTGATTTGTCGCGTTAGATCGTTGTCATTAAGTATCGAGGAAAGAGATCAATTTTTTCCTTGTTACATCGATAATGAACTTTCCAAAAGAAGAAAGGAACAACATCATTGATTATTCTTCACTTGGAGTCCACATGTTGTTGATATTTGGCCCCTTGTTTCTTTTCTTTGGACGTGCCCATTTTATTTAGGTCCCAGAGTTGCGAAGAAATAAGTGGACTGAATCTAGCTACTCTTAAAGCAATATTGGGCATTTCTTCAGTGGTGTAGTGGACTCGCACTGGCGGTACTCAGAGACAAATGCTGGATGCTGGTTCTATGAACCACGTTTTGGGCGCTTATCGTGCTTTTGAATGGGTCGTGAACATGTAGTTCCCATACCGCTCGTTGCTGTCTATTTAATGATGCAGCGATGGACTCTTTTGAAGAAAATTATGGTCGACGGATGAGCGCGACTGATCCGATAATTTTTTTGATTTGAACAAATGATGATCCTGGATATCTTGGTCTTTATTTGGAAGTCCTACTTGCATCGAACTTCTCCATTCATTCAATGTTTTAACCGGAATTTCTTTTATCTTGCCCTAAAATGAATGTTTAAATCATCTGTTACTTAGCGACGATCCAGATGATATGTTGCTTTGGAACGTCATGGTAAGTACCGAGGAAAAAACTCTGTTTTATGGATTCCTTGTTACATAGTTAATGAACTTTCCTAATGTAGAAAGAAACAAAATTCCTCGAGTATTCTTCACTTGAAGTCCACATGTTGTCGATAATTGGCCTCTTGTTTATTTCTTCGGACATGCCCAATTTATTCAGGGTCTAAATGAGAAAGAAAGAAGAGCACTGAATCAAGTTCCTTTCAAAACGATATTGGGCATATCTTCATTGGGGTAGTGGACCCCCTGTAGTGGTACTTGTAGGAACATGCACGTACTTGGTTTTTGTAGACTGGGCTTGGGTGCAAATCATGCATGCGACTTGGGTAGTGAAAACATAGGTTCCACCCCACGTCTTGCTGTGTACTTAAATCATCTATGACTAAATCGGCCTTTCATTCCATCTCTTAATCGGAATTTGTTGATGTTTTCCTAGCAAGGATGTTTGAATCATTTGACTTGTAGGGACGATCCAGATGATCTCGCGTTTGATCTGTCGCGTTAGATTGTCGTTAAGTACCGAGGAAAGAGATCAATTTTTTCCTTATTACATCGATAATGAACTTTCTAAAAGAAGAAAGAAACAACATCGTTGACTATTCTTCAGCTGGAGTCCACATGTTGTTAATATTTGGCCCCTTGTTTCTTTCTTCGGACGTGCCCATTTTATTAAGGTCCTTGAGTTGCGAAGAAATTAGTGCATTGAACCTAGCTCCTCTTAAAGCAATATTGGGCATTTCTTCAGTGGCATAGTGGACTCGCACTGGCGGTACTCATAGACAAATGCTGGATGCTAGTTCTATGAACCCCGTTTGGGTTCTAATTGTGGTTTTGAATGGGTCTTGAACAAGTAGTTCCCACACAGCGCGTTGCAGTCTATTTCATTATGCAGTGATGGAATCTTTTGTAGAAAATTGTGATCGACGAATGAGCGCGACTGATCCGATAATTTTTTATTTGAACACCAGATAATCCTGGATATCTTGGCCTCAATTTGGATGTCCAGCTTGCATTGAACTTCTCGATTCATTCCATGTTTTAACCGGAATTTGTTGATCTTACCCTAACATGGATGTTTAAATCATTTGATGCTTAGAGGCGATCTAGATAATCTGTCGCGATGGATCGTCGTGGCTAAGTACCGGGAAAAGAAATATGTTTTATGGATTCCTTGTTACACAGATAATGAACTTTCCTAAAGAAGAGAAACGAAATTCCTCAAGTAATCTTGACTTGGAGTCCACATGTTGTAGATAATTGGCCCCTTCTTTCTTCGGACGTTGACAATTTTTTCTGTCTCTGAATGAGGAAGAAAGAAGTGCACTAAATCAAGTTCCTTTCAAAACGATATTAGGAATTTCTTCATTGGGGTTGTGGACCCCAATAGCGGTATTTGTAGGAAAATGCACGTACCTAGTTTTGTGAACTGGGCTTGGGTCGTGAATATGTTGGTTCCACCCTGCGTATTGCTGTGTACTTAAATCATCTGTGACTAAATTGGCCATTCCTTCCATGGATGTTTGAATCATTTGACGCGTAGGGACGATCCGAATAATCTTGCGTTTGATCCGTCGCCTTAGATCGTCGTTGCTAAGTACCGTGGAAAGAGATCAGTTTTTTCCTTATTACATCGATAATGAACTTTCCGAAAGAAGAAAGAAACAACATTATTGATTATTCTTCAGTTGGAGTCCTCATGTTGTTGATATTTTGCCCATTGTTTCTTTCTTCGGACTTGCCCATTTTTCATTTAGGTCCCTGAGTAGCGAAGAAATCAGTGCACTGAATCTAGCTCCTCTGAAAGCAGTATTGGGCATCTCTTCAGTGGTGTAGTGGACTCGCACTGGCGGTACTCACAGACGAATGCTGGATGCTGGTTCTATGAACCACGTTTGGGCGCTAATTGTGGTTTTGGTTGGGTCGTGAACATGTAGTTCCCAAACCGCATGTTGCGGTCTATTTAATGATGCAGTGATGGACACATTTAAAAAAAATTGAGGTCGACGGGTGAGCGCAACTGATCCGAAATTTTTTTGATTGGAACACCAGATAATCCTAGTTATCTTGGCCTTAATTTGGAAGTCCAGCTTGCATCGAACTTCTCCATTCATTCCATGTTTGAACCGGAATTTGTTGATCTTGCCCTAACGTGGATGTTTAAATCATGTGATGCTTAGGGACGATCCAGATGATTTGCCTCGTTGGATCGTCATCGCTTAATACCGAGGAAAGAAATCTGTTTTATGGACTCCTTGTTACACAGATAATGAACTTTCCTAAAGAAGAAAGAAACAAAATTCCTTGAGTATTCTTCACTTGAAGTCCACATGTTGTAGATAATTGGTCCCTTGTTTCTTTCTTCGTACGTGCCCAATTTATTCAGTGTCTGAATGAGGAATAAAGAAGTGCACTGAATCAAGTTCCTTTCAAAACGATATTGGGCATTTCTTCATTGGGGTAGTGGACCCCCAGTAGCGGTACTTGTAGGAAAATGCACGTACCTGGTTTTGTGAACCGGGCTTGGACGCAAATCATGCGCGCGACTTGGGTCGTGAATACTTAGGTTGCACCCCGCGTATTGTTGTGTACTTAATTCATCTGTGACTAAATCGGCCATTCATTCCTTGACGTAATCGAGATTTGTTGATGTTGTCCTAACACGGATGTTTGAAGCATTTGACTCGTAGGGACGATCTAGATGATCTGGCGACTGATCTGTCGCGTTAGATTGTCGTTGTTATGTACCGAGGAAAGAGATCTGGTTTTTCCTTATTACATCGATCATGAACTTTCCAAAAGAAGAAAGGAACAACATCATTAATTATTCTTCACTTGGAGTCCACATGTTGTTGATATTTGGCCCCTGTTTCTTTCGTCGGGCGTGCCCATTTTATTTAGGTCCTTGAGTAGCGAAGAAATCAGTGCATTGAGTCTAGCTCCTCTTAAGGCAATATTGGGCATTTCTTCAGAGGGGTAGTGGACTCACTCTGGCGGTACTCATGGACAAATGTTGGATGCTGGTTCTATGAACCCCATTTGGGCGCTAATTGTGGTTTTGAATGGGTCGTGAATATGTAGTTCCCACACCGCGCGTTGCAGCCTATTTAATTATGCAGTGATGGACTCTTTTGTATAAAATTGTGATCGACTAATGAGCGCGACTGATCCGATAATTTTTTGATTTGAACACTAGATAATCCTGGATATCTTGGGCTTAATTTGGAAGTCCAGCTTGGATCGAACTTCTCCATTCATTCCATGTTTTAACCTGAATTTGTTGATCTTGCCCTAACATGGATGTTTAAATCATCTGATGCTTAGAGACGATCTAGATGATTTGTCGCATTGGATCGTCATGGCAAAGTACCGAGGAAAGAAATATGTTTATGGATTCCTTGTTACACATATAATGAACTTTCCTAAAGATGAAAGAAACAAAATTCCTTGAGTATTCTTCTCTTGGAGTCCACATGTTGCAGATAATTGGCCCCTTGTTTCTTTCTTTGGACGGGCCCAATTTATTAACTGTCTAAATGAGGAAGAAAGAAGTTCACTGAATCAAGATCCTTTCAAAACGATATTGGGCATTTCTTTATTGGGGTAGTGGACCCCCAGTAGCGGTACTTGTAGGAACATGCACATACCTGGTTTTTGTTGAATCGGGCTTGGTTGCAAATCATGCGCGTGACTTGGGTCGTGAATACGTAGGTTCCACCACACGTATTGCTGTGTACTTAAATCATCTGTGACTAAATCGGCCATTCATTCCATGTCTTAATCGGGATTTGTTGATGTTGTCCTAACACGGATGTTTGAATCATTTGACTTGTAGGGACGATCTAGATGATCTGGCGTCTGATCTGTAGTGTTAGATCGTCGTTGTTAAGTACCGAGGGAAGGCATCAGTTTTTTCCTTATTGCATCTATAATGAACTTTCCAAAAGAAGAAAGGAACAACATCATTGATTATTCTTCACTTGGAGTCCACGTGTTGTTGATATTTGGCCCCTTGTTTCTTTCTTCGAACGTGCCCATTTTATTTAGGTCCCTGAGTTGCGAAGAAATCGGTGGACTAAATCTAGCTACTCTGAAAGTAATATTGGGCATTTCTTCAGTGGCGTAGTGGACTCGCACTGGCGGTACTCATAGACAAATGCTAGATGCTGGTTAGTTGAACAACGTTTGGGCGCTTACTGTGCTTTTGAATGGGTCGTTAACATGTAGTTCCCACACCGCGCGTTGCAGTCTATTTAATTATGTTGCGATGGACCCTTTTGTAGATTTTGATCGACGAATGAGCGCGACTTATCCGATAATTTTTTGTTTTGAGCACCAGATCATCCTAGATATCTTGGCCTTAATTTGGAAGTCCACCTTGCATCTATTTTCTCCATTCATTCATGTTTCAACCGGAATTTGTTGATCTTTCCCTAACGTGGAAAATTAAATCATTTGATGCTTAGAGACGATCCAAATGATCTGTCGCGTTGGATCGTCATGGCTAAGTACCGAGGAAAGAAATCTGTTTTATGGATTTCTTGTTACACAGATAATGAACTTTCCTAAAGAAGAAATAAACAAAATTCCTCGAGTATTCTTCCCTTGGAGTCCACTTGTTGTAGATAATTGGTCCCTTGTTTCTTTCTTCGTACGTGCCCAATTTATTCAGTGTCTGAATGAGGAATAAAGAAGTGCACTGAATCAAGTTCCTTTCAAAACGATATTGGGCATTTCTTCATTGGGGTAGTGGACCCCAGTAGCGGTACTTGTAGGAAAATGCACATACCTGGTTTTGTGAACCGGGCTTGGGCGCAAATCATGCGCGCGACTTGGGTTGTGAATACTTAGGTTCCACCCCGCGTATTGCTGTGTACTTAATTCATCTGTGACTAAATCGGCCATTCATTCCTTGTCATAATCGAGATTTATCCTAACACGGATGTTTGAATCATTTGATGTGTTGGGACGATCCAGATGATCTGCGTTTGATCTGTCGCGTTAGATCATCGTTGTTATGTATCGACGAAAGAGATTAGTTTTTTCCTTGTTACATCGATAATGAACTTTCCAAAAGAAGAAATAAACAACATTAATTATTCTTCTGTTGGAGTCCACATGTGGTTGATATTTGGCCCCTTGTTTCTTTCTTTGGACGTGCCCTTTTTATTTAGGTGCTTGAGTTGCGAAGAAATCGGTTCATTGAATCTAGCTCCTCTTAAAGCAATATTGGGCTTTTCTTCAGCGGCGTAGTGGACTCGCTCTAGCGGTACCATAGACAAATGCTGGATGCTGGTTCTATGAACCCCGTTTGGGCGCTAATTGTGGTTTTGAATGGGTCGTGAACATGTTGTTCCGACAACTCGCGTTGCAGTCTATTTAATTATGCTGCGATGGACTCTTTTGTAGAAAATTGAGATCGACGAATGAGCGCGACTGATCCGATAATTTTTTGATTTGAACACCAGATAATCCTGGATATCTTTGCCTTAATTTGGAAGTCCAGCTTGCATCAAACTTCTCCATTCATTCCATGTTTTAACCAGATTTGTTGATCTTACCCTAACATGGATGTTTAAATCATTTGATGCTTAGAGACAATCCCGATGATCTGTCGCGTTGGATCGTCATCACTAAGTACCGAGGAATGAAATTTGTTTTATGGATTCCTTGTTATACAGATAATGAACTTTCCTAAAGAAGAAAGATACAAAATTCCTCTAGTATTCTTCACTTGAAGTCCACATGTTGTCGATATTTGGCCCCTTGTTTCTTTCTTCGGACATGCCCAATTTATTAAGTGTCTGAATCTAGTTCCTTTCAAAACGATATTAGGCATTTCTTCAATGGATAGTGGACCCCCATTAGCGGTACTTGTAGGAAAATGCACGTACTTGGTTTTGTGAACCGGGCTTGGGCGCAAATCATGCATTCGACTTGCGTCGTGAATATGTAGGTTCCTCCCCGTGTATTGTTGTGTACTTAAATCTTCTGTGACCAAATCGGCCATTCATTCCATGTATAAGCCGGAATTTGTTGATGTTGTCCTAACGTCGATGTTTGAATCATTTGACGCGTTGGGACGATTTGGATGATCGCTCGTTTGATCTGTCGTGTTAGCTCGTCGTTGCTAAGTAAGAAAGGAACAACATCATTGATTATTCTTCACTTGGAGTCCTCATGTTGTTGATATATGGCCTCTTGTTTCTTCGAACGTGCCCATTTTATTTAGGTCCATTAGTTGCGAAGAAATCAGTGCACTGAATCTAGCTACTCTTAAAGCAATATTGGGCATTTCTTCAGTGGTGTCGTGGACTCGCACTGGCGGTACTCAGACAAATGCAGGATGTTGGTTCTATGAACCACGTTTGGGCGCTAATTGTGGTTTTGGTTGGGTCGTGAACATGTTGTTCCTTAACCGCGTGTTGAGGTCTATTTAATTATGCAGCGATGGACTCTTTTGAAGAAAATTGTGGTCGACGGATGAGCGCAATTGATCCGATAATTTTTTGATTTGAACACCAGATAATCATGGTTATCTTGGCCTTAATTTGGAAGTCCAACTTGCATCGAACTTCTCCATTCATTCCATGTTTTTAACAGAAATTTGTTGATCTTGCCTTAACATGAATGTTTAAATCATCTGATGCTTAGAGACGATCTAGATGATTTGTCGATTGGATCGTCTTGGCTAAATACTGAGGAAAGAAATCTGTTTATGGATTCCTTGTACACCTATAATGAACTTTCCTAAAGAAGAAAGAAACAAAATTCCTCGAGTATTCTTGACTTGGAGTCCCCATGCTGTAGATAATTGGCCCCTTGTTTCTTTCTTCGGACGTGCCCAATTTATTCAGTGTCTGAATGAGGAAGAAAGAAGTGCACTAAATCAAGTTCCTTTCAAAACGATATTGGGCATTTCTTCATTGGGGTAGTGGACCCCCAGTTGCGGTACTTGTAGGAAAATGCACGTACCTGGTTTTGTGAACCGGGCTTGGGCGCAAATCATGTGCGCGACTTGGTGAATATGTAGGTTCCACCCCGCGTATTGCTGTGTACTTAAATCATCTGTGACTAAATCGGCCATTCATTTCTTGTCTTAATCGGGATTTGTTGATGTTCTCCTAACATGGATGTTTAAATCATTGGATGCGTAGGGTCGATCCAGATGATCGCGCGTTTGATCTGTCGCGGTTGATTGTCGTTGTTAAGTACCAAGGAAAGAGATCATTGTTTTCCTTATTACATCGATTAGGAACTTTCCAAAAGAAGAAAGAAACAACATCATTGATTATTCTTCAGTTGGAGTGCACATGTTGTTGATATTTGGCCCCTTGTTTCTTTCTTTGGACATGCCCATTTCATTTAGGTCCTTGAGTAGCGAAGAAATCAGTGCACCGAATCTTGCTCCTCTTAAAGCGATATTGTTCATTTCTTCAGTGGACTCACACTGTTGGTACTCATAGACAAATGCTAGATGCTGGCTTTATAAACCACGTTTGGGCGCTAAATGTGGTTTTGAATTGGTCGTGAACACGTAGTTCCCACACCACGCGTTTCAGTCTATTTAATTGTGCATCGATGTACTCTTTTGTAGAAAATTGTGATCGACGAAAGAGCGCGGCTGATCCGATAATTGTTTGATTTGAACACCAGATAATCCTGGATATCTTTGCCTTAATTTGGAAGTCCAGCTTGCATCGAACTTCTCCATTCATTCCGTGTTTTAACTGGAATTTGTTGATCTTGCCCTAACTTGGATGTTTAAATCATCTGATGCTTAGAGACAATCCAGATGATTTTGTCAGATTGGATCATCATGGCTATGTACCGAGGAAAGAAATCTGTTTTATGGATTCCTTGTTACACAGATAATGAACCTTTTTAAAGAAGAAAGCAACAAAATTTCTCATGTATTCTTCACTTGGGAGTCCACATGTTATAGATAATTGGCCTCTTGTTTCTTTCTTCGGACGTGCCCTATTTATTCAGTGTTTGAATGTGTAAGAAAGAAGTGCACTGAGTCTAGTTCCTTTCAAAACGATATTGGGCATTTCTTCATTGGGGTAATGGAACCCCAGTAGCGGTACTTGTAGGGAAATGCACGTACCTGGTTGGGCTTGGGCGCAAATTATGCGAGCGACTTGGGTCTTGAATACGTCGGTTCCACCTCGCGTATTGTTGTATGCTTAAATCTTCTGTGACTAACTCGGCCATTCATTCCATCTTTTAATCGGAATTTGTTGATGTTGTTGATGTTTGACTCATTTGAAGCGTGGGGACGATCCAGATGATCTCGCGTTAGATCGTCGTTGCGAAGGGGTTGTTTGGCATTTACGCATGAGATGCGTAAATGCAAATTACATATGTTAATGTTAAATATGTAAATGGTGAGTATGTAAGCTTTACACTTGTGTTTTTGTTTACGATGTTTGGCAAATAGCACAATTTTCACATGATTTACGCATGTGGTTCATTATACCACGTTTGTTTCAAACACATGTAAATGCATGAAAGAGAATTTTATGTTTATATTTAAAAGTTGAAACAACTAAAAATGCCTATAGCATTTGGTACCCTATATAGATTGTTCTGCCCACTATGGGAACCAATAGATTGTTGAAAGTTTAAATAGAAGTGATTTATTGTTTTTATATTAAATAGGTCTATCATAATACTAGGAGCTATGCAAAATATATGACAATGTAAATCAACTACAAATAAATAAAAGTAGCTCATTTCAAACACAACCTATGGTCACCCAAGATATACCATTGTCTCTTTACAAAATATAAATTCCCAAAAATATCCTTGTCTCACTTCAAAAAATGAATATATTTTTCCTGCAGAAGAGACACATCTCTACATATTAGTTCATCGAGCTCTTCTATTAGCATTAGCATTCCACATCTCTAATGCTATTGTATCCCGTAAACGATATGCAAATTGTCAGACTCTACATTTACTGTTTCGCCTTCACGATCATCGTTGTCGTCAACATCAATGCTCATTGTTTCCCGTCGGTGACGATTATATAATATATCCATACTGGGATTTCTCGACATGATAAAGTTGTGTAAACACGGCGCATGCATTTACAATCTTCACTTGTGTCTTAATAGGATAATTTCGAGGCATATGTGTCAAAATTGGAAACCTTTCCTTCCATAAGCTAAATGTTTTTTCAATAACATTCCTCAACTTCGCATGCTGAAGATTAAATAACTCACTAGGCGTCCTTGGAGCCAACGCTTGGGGTCCATACTCCTTTAGATAATAGCGAGTTCCACGATATGGTCCAATGAAACCTCTCCTGTTACCATATCCAGCATCTACGAGATAATATTTTCCTATAAAGGTAATATGACAAGTATCAAACATATGTAATATGTTAAATAGGTCTATAAAATATAAATACTTTAATATTGGCATCTCAAAATTTCTTATTACCATATGGAATCTGAAGATTATGTACCCCCTTATTTTGTAGAACATCAGTTAGAACTTTTTGATCATTGGCCGATCCTTCGAAGCCGGCACATACAAATTGCAAAGGCATGTCAAAACCCACAATGGCCATCACATTTTGCGCAATGAAACCTTTTCTACATCGATATCGCTGATGATCTTTAATTGGTACCCAAGCTGTAATATAAGTGCCATCAATGGCACCAATACAATCCTACACCATTAATAATAAGTTAAAAATCTTGTCATAGAGAATAACTCAAAAATATTTATAGTAAAAGTTTATTGAATTACCTTGAAAACTAGGTAGAACACTGGATTCGTAGAAATTTGAGATGGAGTGGGGGTTTCAGGTCCTAGAATTTTTACATAATCTGGGCATTTATATAACTTTGAGTCTAGAACGGCATTGAAGTACTTGCTTATTGTGTACCCCGAATGCTGGAATCAAATTTGCATTCCCCAATTTCACTCACCATGGCCTACTGTATTTAGGAAAATGGCTACTTCTTCTATAGACACATGTTGAGTTGCACGTAGTAACCCTTCTCTTTTTAATAACTCACATAATTCTAGAAAGACATCGTTCCTCATATGAAGTAAACCGTATGAATTTCGGCCATGACTGTTGATAATGTACTGAACAAATTCATGGCCAGATAGAGATGATTCATGTACTCGCTTCCTCTTGCTTATCCGCTTTTGTTTATGGTCTTGATCCCATAACTGTAAAATTACAATAATGGATATTACTGCGAATTGCATAAACATCATCTTCATCTTTTTATCCATAACTTCTGAACTGTTACATGGTAAATTGACAAATATTAGAACATAAAACTAGCATAAGTAAATAACACATATTGGTTATCACATGATTAAAAACCAATAGTCGCACATCTCAATTGAATAACATTTAAATCAAACATGAAGATGTACCCTGACATAAAACTAACATAACAAAATAATGTACCATGACATAAAACTAACATAACATTCAGATGTATCATGGGCAAAAAAGCAAACTCAATCCCATTTCATAAAGTAGTTTTAGTAACCACTATCCTAAATAGAGCTATCTAACTCCGCCATGAGGAATGCGTGGCGCCTATCCTTAGTTGCTAATGCAAGGAATTGACTGGCCACTTGTGGATCCCTAAGTAGCCTAAGCGCCCTTATTTGTAAAGACTGCTCCAAATCTAACTCCAAAATGGCAGCAACTACATCAGCTTGACTTGGCCCTGATTAGGCCATCCTGTCAGTAACAAAAATGAGGTTGTTTGTTAAGTCCTTCTCTGCACGTGCAATATCAACATCAGATTTTGTGTCACCATCTGCTCTATTTTTGTCTCGCACAATGCGTCTAGAACTAACAGTTGAGTGCTTCTTGGTACGTGGTGCTTTGGAAATACCCTCATCCCTTTTTTCTGAGCTAGAAGATTCAACTGCCATATCTATATCATGGTTGGATGCGATGGACACTGATTAGTCAATATGACATCTCTGCCATCTGCAATTGAGTCTCCATATATAATAGCAAATTTTTCGTAGTCAGGGAAAACTTCTTCCTCGATAGTATTCATAATCAGGGTGTGCCTGAGTTGCACAAATGAGACAAACATATTAATTAATTAGTTATTATTAGTTAATAAAAAACTCAAGATATATAATTACTCCCTTACCTTGAGGTAGTCATCCCAAATTTGGTCCTTTGCAGTTACCCTTTTTGTGATGTCATCCCATCCAAAGCCACTTAAGCCCATGAGAATCTTGATATGATTATAATGACTTTTTACTGTTCTTAGGTAGTTTCTAATTTTAGCTTTATTATACGCATCACCAAATTTCTCTTTTATCTTTCGTTCAATCTCTCTCCACCCCTCCGAAGTAAACCCAATTCCATCTTTTCGCCCAAGGGTTATTTGTTCTATTAGCACATTAGTCAAGAATTCATCTGCAATCTCTGTCCCAGTCACATTCTTCTTATCTCTTTTACCACGCTTCACTCCAGAAGATTGTCCAACATTAATGCGTTGAACTTCTTCATCAATCATATCATTATCCATTTCTATATAGAATAAAAAACTTAGTCAAGAAGTTATTAATAGTCATACACAATGTGGAAATTGATATGTTATGTTCTGTTTCAATAGTGATATCTTTAAGACAGGCTGTTATAAAAGATCAAAGAAACAAAAACTCTACTGTTCCGTTAATCAAAATCAACAACTGTCAACAAACATTTCCAAAGATACTCCATATCATGAGATTAATATAATCTGAAAAAGGGAAAAATAGATATCAAATAACCAGAGCATGAAAAGCTAAAACAAGAAACACATTCCCAAACATAAATAGATGTCCAAATCATGATAAACAGAAAACCAAACCCAGAAGAAGAAAAGCTCTCTCTCTCTCTCTCTCTCTCTAGCACATCAATGTATTGATACTGAGAGAAATTATGCATCATCTGTTTTAAGTGGAGAGGATGAGTGCTTCAAAGTTCATCAAATGTGTGACTGTTGGAGATGGAGCAGTTGGGAAGACCTGCATGCTCATATGCTATACCAGCAACAAGTTCCCTACTGCAATTCCCTTTGGTACCCATGTCACAAAATCTGTCCTTTTTGGCTCTCTTTCCTCTTTTTACAGTTTTGGGTTTTTTTTTTTGGCTTTGTTTTGGTCTTCTACTTTGTTTTTCGGCAGATTCTCTTGGGGTTTATGTCTTCTGGAAGGTTTTCATGGATGTGTTTTTATCTTCACATTTTCTGTGTTTTTCGGTTTCTTAACCGACTGTTTGGCCACACTTTTAAGAACCCATTTGTGGGTAAGGGCTCTATTTTTCCCCAAATCTTAATGACATTGTAATTTGTTTTTCAAGCAATCCTTTTTTTTTTTTTTAAATCAAAGCTTTTGTAGGTTTGAATCATTAGTCATGTATTTTTTTCCCTTCTATTTCTCATTTGTCCTTTTGGATTTATTGACAGGATTATGTACTCACTGTTTTTGGGTATAGCATGAAAATAGGCATTCTTCAGTATGTATATGTAGTGGATTGATATCAAAGAAAAATAAAACTAAATAACAAGTCTTCTAATTATGTTAAACTTCTTGAAATTAATTATCATTAACACTCCAAACTGTAGTGAAAAGAACTGATTGTATTTGTTTTTGTCTTCCCTGAACCAATAATGTCCTGTATTGAAAGTAACCCTTGTGTGCTATAGTTGTTCAGGATTGTCCAACTAAAATTGTATGGTCCTTTCTGTTGGAATGTCAATACCACTGTAAATCTCAATGTTTAGTGAAAAAAAGGGAAAAGATGTTTTCCACCTTAGCCTAATTCAATGCAGGAACCAAAATCTACAGAAGAGTGGATTTACCCTGCTGCATCATGCCTTTGCACACTAAAGATTTACATGACAAAACTGTAAAAGTTTTATGTTCCTGTAGGTTTCTCTTCATCTTTAATCAAATGATTCCACACTTTTGTTACATGCACAATATGAAAACATGGGGAGCAAAAACCCATTAAGGTGGAGTGGTGGAGAGGTGGGATGGTTACAGAGGCTTCTTGACCAAACAAAAAAAAACATTCCCAAAAATAAACAGATGACCAAAATGAGAGAGAGAGAGAGAATACCTAGAGTTTTTACGAAGCACCTGCTATGCTGGGAAGACGAATGGGAGAAGAGGGTTAGGGTTGCAAACATATGTTATTTCAAATAAAACAAGAGAGTATAAAAAAAATGAGAAAAAAGGCACTTGGGTTTCGAACCGTTGCACTATTGTGACGGAACGTCACTTCACCACACTGTCCGCCCTTTTTGATGTGATTTTGTTTCATGTGCAAATCACATGGGATTCATTCTACTACCCCCTCACATGTGAAAAATCTAAGTACGAAAATGGCCCATTTTTACCCATCATTTACACATCAAAATTTCACACGTGATGCATAAAAGACCTCAACCAAACATGAAGGTGTGTAAATGATTCGCATATGAGTTATTTACACACGTAAATGCTCTCAACGAAACAACCCCTAAGTACCGAGGAAAGAGATCAGTTTTTTCCTTATTACATCGATAATGAACTTTCCAAAAGATGAAAGAAACAACATCATTGATTATTCTTCACTTGGAGTCCACATGTTGTTGATATTTGGCCCCTTGTTTCTTTCTTCGGACGTGCTTATTTTATTGAGGTCCCTGAGTAGCGAAGAAGTCAGTGCACTGAATCTGGCTCCTCTTATATCAATATTTGGCATTTCTTATGTGGCGTAGTGGACTCACACTGGCGGTACTTATAGGCAAATGCTGGATGCTGGTTCTATGAACCACGTTTGGGCTCTAACTATGGTTTTGGTTGGGTCGTGAACGTGCAGTTCCCACACCTCGCATTGCTGTCTATTTAATTATGCAGCGATGGACTCTTTTGAAGAAAATTGTGGTTGAGGAATGAACGCAATAAATCCGATAATTTTCTGATTTGAACACCAGATAATCCTGGATATCTTGGCCTTAATTTGGAAGATTAGCTTTCATCGAACTTATCCATTCAATCCATGTTTTAACCAGAATTTGTTGTTGTTGTTGTCCTAATGTAGATGTTTAAATCATTTGACATAGAGACGATCCAAATGGTCACGCATTAGATCTGTTGCATTATATAGTCGTTGCTAAGTACCGAGGGGCGAGATTAGTTTTTTCCTTATTACATCGATAATGAACTGTCCAAAAGTAGAAAGAAACAACATCATTGATTATTCTTCACTTGGAGTCAACATTTTGGTTTTTGGCCCCTTGTTTCTTTCTTCGGACGTGCCTATTTTATTTAGGTCCCTGAGTAGCGAAGAAGTCAGTGCACTGAATCTAGCACATCTTAGATCAATATTGGGCATTTCTTCTGTGGCGTAGTGGACTCGCACTGGCGGTACTCATAGGCAAATGCCGGATGCTGGTTCTATGAATCACGTTTGGGCACTAATTCTGGTTTTGGTTGGGTCGTGAACATGTAGTTCCCACACCGCTCGTTGCAGTCTAGTTAATTATGCAACGATGGACTCTTTTGAAGAAAATTACCGCTCGTTGCAGTCTATTTAATTATGCAACGATGGACTCTTTTGAAGAAAATTATGGTCGAGAGATGAACGCGAATGATCCGATAATTTTTTGATTTGAACACCTAATAATCCTGCATATCTTGGCCTTAATTTGGAAGTCCAGCTTGCATCGAGCTTTTCCATTCATTCCATGTTTTAACTGGAATTTGTTGATCTTGCCTTAACATGGATGTTTAAATCATTTGATGCGTAGAGGCGATCCAGATGATCTGTCACGTTGGATCGTCATTGCTTAGTACCGAGGAAATCTGTTTTATGGATTCCTTGTTACATAGATATTGAACTTACCTAAAGAAAGAAACAAATTCCTTGACTATTATTCATGTGGAGTCCACTTGTTGATAATTGACCCCTTGTTTCTTTCTTCGGACGTGCCCAATTTATTCAGTGTTTGAATGAGGAAGAAAGAAGTGCATTGAATCTAGTTCCTTTCAAAGTGATACTGGGCATTTCTTCATTGGGGTAGTGGTCCCCCAGTAGCGGTACTTGTATGAAAATGCACGTATCTGGTTTTGTGAACTGGGCTTGGGGGCAAATTATGCGCACGAGTTGGGTCGTGAATACGTAGTTTCCACCCCGTGTATTGCCGTGTACTTAAATCTTCTGTGATTAACTCAGCCATTCATTCCATGTTTTAACCAGAATTTGTTGATGTCCTAACATGGATGTTTAAATCATTTGATGCGTAGAGACGACGTAGAGAATTTGCAACTGATGCACACGACCTATCAATCTGGTAGACTTTTCATGACTCACTCATCCACAGTGCTATCTATCAGATCACAAATCTGGATCTCTGAACATTAGCCACACTTGTATAAAATTGGGGGGGGGGGGGGGGGGGGGGGGGGTTTGGGTTGGGAATTATGACACTATACATTCTGATGCATCTTCTATAGGCCACAGTCCTCATTGTACCTACATTGCTTCCTGTTGGTCTTTCTGTAAACCAGAATGTTGTCTCCTCCATGATGACACAGAAGTTATCAACAATATCTCAAAAAAAGTAGTAGTCAATTTATTGTTCAGCTTCTAAATGCGAGATGATTTTTTCACTCTCATGCAGCTTCTAGGCGTGGAGAAATTAGTGGAAGCAGAATCAGAACAATACAGAAAAAACAAAAGAAGACTGCCAAAAGGAGTTTGAGGACATTACATAGGATATGAGTGAGGTGGAGTTGTTAGTTGTACTATAATGACTAGCCAATAGGTGGTTCAAGAGTTAACGAATGAATGTTGCTTATATCCAGGGACAAACAGACTCAGCCCTCGTGCATCTTTCAAGTGGATCAGTATGGTTTCCTTATGATTGAGGTGGAGTTGGTGGTTGGGCAGTAGTGACTAACCAATAGGAGGGGGTTCAAGAGTTACCAGATAATTTATGGTTAAATCAGTGACAAACTGACACAGCCCTTGTGCATCTTTCAACTTGATCAGCACGGTTGCTATATAAGCCTTCTATCTATCATAATTGACTCATGCACCTGGATCAACCGGCAACTGAAGTAAGAAGAGTCCATTTGTAATGAAAGGACCCACCTGCATTTTGACTTATTTTCAGAATAAAAGTGAATATTGAGGCTGCAAGATTGGATATAGGATCTCTGAACTAAGGATGCATGGCAGAATTTCCAAGTACCTTTCATTTATCATCTTGCTTTAAGGCCTTTTGGACAAGCCCATGACTTAAATATGGAATTCTCGTCCACTACTGTTGATGACTACGAATGATATAAGGTATTTCCTCTTTTGCTTCACAATCTTCATTGTTAACTTCTTGGTCTTTCAATGGGACCTTCAATATCCAGATACTTGTATATGCTTAGTTTATGTCTCCACAGGACACAATAATAAAATGGGCATACTTGTAATATAGATGATTTTAGCATTTCATACTGTATCAGGTCCACTATTTCATAATGTTTCATTTATTCTTCATACTTCTCAACATAAAATTGTTTGAAAGAAATGTTGTTAATTAGCAGTACCTTCATTAAGTTTGGAAATATTCTGAAGATGAGAAGTAATACTTTGTGTAAAGAACAACCAAGTTACATGCACGGTGTGAGCTTTTTGTAATAGAAGTCAAAATATTGAATATAAAATATCATGTTATGGATAGAATACCTGAATCCATTTTTGTTTCTTTGATTTCAAAGTATGGAACAGCGTCCCTGCTTCCCCTCTCCATGTCCGTACATGTATCTATATCCGGGCCTGATAGGATGGGACTAATGTTCCCACTTCCCCAGAATGAGATGAGTCTTTCCTTATTCATTCCAGGTCCTCACTTTGTTAGACATCCAACTTCCACTTATCTTTCCATGAGAGAGACTACATGTCCCGACTTTGGGACCGGTCCAGGGATCGGTCCCAAAAGTCAGGACATGTAGCATTTTTCTCTTTCCATATTCAAATTTTGGTCACAAAAAGTTCAAGAGCACTGCTACTTGGACAGAATTTGGGACCGGTCCAGGAACCGGTCCCAAAATTCCGTCCAAGTAGCATTTTTGAAAGTTCAAATTTTGCTTCTTCTTTATCAAAGATTTATGATTATTTCAAATAAAAAAACGTTTCATCTTGTTGTTTAAACAGATTTTTGTTCTTTTAAAATGAAACTTATACCTATGCTCTTTGATTTTCATAGGAAGTAGTAACACCCATTCTTTCTTCTTTGGGTACTCGGGCGGTACAAAACTTTGCTGGTGAATGACCAAAACTCCATAGAAAAGCATTTGTATGTGCATGTCCACTTGTGAAATTATACCAACAATTTTACAACTCACTATTTATGTTTTGCAATTTCAGCCATCTTTCAATGTTCCAGTCTGATCTGACTTTCAGAATATTGATTTTAACTTTAACTGCTAGGCTGCTAGCATTCTTAACTGTCTGGTGACGGTATAGATAGGAATAATTAGAGAATGTTTAGCTTATGTTTAATATCGGGCTAAACCCAGGCCCGACCATGGCACAGTCCAAGCCTTCACGGGACGGAATTTGACATAGGCTCGTTCAATTTAGGGCTGGGATTGGATAACTCTCGGCAGGCCCATCTAATATTTGGGACGGGATTGGACAATCCAAGCCCAGGCCTGGCCTATTGACAGGCCTAGTTACTATGAAAATGGGGTGGGTCTTAGCTGTGCCTGATCCGAACCGATTCATCGAGAAAGAACCATACCCGACTAAGTTTGGATCAAGTAGTGACTGCACCGGGTTATGTCTCCAACCCGACTGACACATACAACAACCCGTTATCGTATATTTTTCCATTGTATGCAATACCAAACCCAATCCATGATAGGTACGGGTCGGGTTTGATATTGTCTAACTTTTTCATTAAAAAAATAAAAATATAGTACCTAATATAGTGTAACACGCGGAGTCGAATCATGGGATGCGGTTGTGCCTGTCAAACTACTGGGTCTATATTAAAAAAATATCCAATGAAAATCATAGATACATCCTTAAAATCAACATGAAAAATCTTCTGTTTGCCGCCAGAACCATTGAAGATTTTAGGCTTGCCACAGGGTAAAAGAGAGTTCTTGCCAATGGCGGGCTCATGATTTTCGTTTGAGTGGGGCTGATGATGGTCAATTGAAATAATCCAAATATGAAAGAACTTTTAGATGACTAACAATAAGGAGAAAAAAATATATCTAAAGATAAAAATGACAGCAGCCCATTTATAACATTGGAACTTGAGCTTAAGCACATATAGCCCGACTCAAGTCCACTGAGAATCCAACCTTGTCAAGAAAGTCTAGATGGTTGTACATAAAAAAAAAAAATATCATCGTAAGTAGTTAAGAGAGTGCGATCCACCAATGCGGATGGGCCCATGCCTGAGGGGTAAAGAGGGTGAGAGAAAACTCGTAGTCAAAATTGAGGTTGGGAGAAGACTCGAAGTTGAAGAGGAAAGGGCCTGGTTTAGAGAAGACACAAAGTCCCAAGGCCCCTTTATGTGCTTTTTCGGAATCTGGTGGGGGCTCAAAGTCGACGAGAAGAGAGTTTGATAGGAGAAAGGTTGGAAATCCTAGGACCCCTTATGGGCTTTTTCCAAACCATGTGCCCGCTGAAGCCCCCACCAGCTAATACATAGGTCCGACCATGGTTCCTGCTGGCAATTTTTTTTTTTTTTTTTTTTCTCTCATAGTCTAGAAGAGTTCTTGCAACTACTCGTTTTCTTTCCGTTTTTTCTTTTGCCGTAGGGGCCAGGACCCAGGAGAGCTCACACCAATAGTGTGGAAAGAGGAAACTCACATAGTGAGAAGAGAGCCCACACAAGTGAGATGAGTGGCACACCCAGGGTCAGGGTAGCTGAGTGACAAAACCAACTGAGCAACTCCTGCAGACCCACATTTTTTAGACAAGGATGAAGCCAGCAATTGCTTTGAGACTTGAGAGTCAATGCACGTACATATCAATTGGGTTGAATGGTTTCAGGTGCATATATAGATCCAAATTGCCCTACCAACCCATCGCCCATGTGATTTGACATTTCCAAAGACCAGTAAGAACTGCCACAGGAAGAAAGGAAAGGAGAGGAAGACTCATTGAATGAGAAAAGTTGTTTCCGAAAGAGATTCCTGCATTCATCTTTGAGAATGGCCCACCTCCTATTTAACTTTTTTATGCAGACGGTTTAGATTGATTATCAAATTTTACGAGTAATTGTCATGGGTCCATGCCATGAGTTCTGGTCAAGTGGTTCCGGTCATGAATTGGTGATGTTTTAGTCAAGTGGGAGGGGTTGGGTGATTGATTTTTCCCATGTTCTCCTGTTCCTTGGAATTCCTGCAAAATCCCGCGTGTAACACCCACCATGCCGTCAGCACACCAATGCAGATGTGGAATTCAACAATAGGGCCCACCCATTATAAGTTCGAGTCAGTCAGAGTTGGTAAAGTGGAATAAGACATGAGTTTACTCCGGATGTTTTTTATACAAAACCAAACCTCAGGTTTACTTGGTATGCATGTATTTGTGTGGGTTTAGCGGACACCGTCATCGTAAGATCAATCCAGAGTGGGTCAAATTTTATCACATATTTTAGCCGTATTTTAGCCCCGCATCGTAAAAAAGAAAGGATTCCAAATTTTATTCTATCTGGAGTGGATCACACCGTATGATTGACCGTTTGCTTGTGTTATCACATATTTTAGCAAACGATCAATCAAATAGTAAATTTATATTGGGAGGGCATTTGTTTTCAAGGAGCATATTTTCCTGCGCATGCGGTGCACGTACACACAAACGATGTATTTGGAGGTTCAGATTGAGATTTAACAGGTGGGGTCCACCTGTTGGAGGGATTTCGATTCTTTTAATAAGTGGCTGCCGCTGGATTCCCACTCTCCTTGGACTGGGGATTGCTTTGACCCAAAGCGTAGGTGGATGATCGAAGTGCCTCATGAGCCCTTGGCCCTATACCTGCCTTTCTTCATGGCCGTGCTAATTCGACACGTGGCCTTTGAAGAGGCTTCATTCACCTTCCTTCACGCACACAAGATGTGACTGTACCAATGCATATATACTACATTTTATATTATATATATTAGAGTAAAGTGGGAGGTGGGCTGTGAGAGGTGCCACCTCGGCACCTAATTATTCTCCTTTCAGAAAAATACAAAAGAAAAAAAAGGGAGGGAGCTTTTGACTTTCAAGTATGCCTTGCTTGGTGCCTTTTTTTTTTTTTTTTTCAATCTCCTAAAATCTCTCCCCTTCATCCAAGCCTAAAAACTCTCTCTTCATTGAGAGATAAGAGAATTGAATCTCCTAAAATCTCTCTCCTTATTCTAACGGTTTGCATCTCCTAAAATCTCTCTCAAATCTCTCATCCTACACTTGACCACATAATAAAACAACAATACGTAGGGTCAATCATGGGTTAAGAGAACCCACCCACCAATAAAAACGGGTCAGTTAAGGTCAGCCCACATGACCACCTGACCTATTTAAATGGGTTTAAGGCCCACCTGCATACATAAACTCATTTAAACAATTTGGTGGTTTAACAGTTTGGTACTTTTCCATTCATTTTCTATTTGTTTTGTTTTATAAATTCTATTTTCTGGGCACATGCACATATTTCTTTCTACTTGAAGTAGGCTCATGAATTGTTGAATCATTCCTGCTACTCAATTGACAGTTCAACTTGAGTTGAGATAAAATGTGTTACGACATAATCTAAATCGGATCAAGTTCCAATCTACAGATGTGCACAGGGGCAGGCCCAACTGGAGCCTGACATGAGCCTAGCCCAAATTGTGATTGTGGTTGTAGAGTAAACCAGGCCTTATCCTCTTGCCTTACCGCTCTAACAAAAGCCCTTGTACGCTTGTAGATTTTGTAAATTGGTTGGATCTTGACTGGATCTGCTTTATATTTTGGCATAATAGCTAAATTGGCGAGAGTGCAGTGACTCATGATGATCCCCACAAAATTAGACTTCCGTGGGCTCACGTGGACCTATAATTAAGAGATATATACATTAATCCAAGGTGGGCCAATTATTATTGGGATCAAATAACACTAGCCTGTGGTTTTAAAATCTCATAATTTATGACTTTTAAAGTGAAGATGTTTAAACATTATTTTTTAAAAAATCTAGAGTTAAAAAACGGTTTGATCGATTCTAAAATGGTATCGGTGCTACTTCAAAGGGGTAGAAAAGAAATTTGTACGGAGCGATTGAAATGACCATTGGCCTATGTGAAGATAATACTTGTATTTATAATTGAAGATGTGTTGACTGTTTTTATATAAATATGTATGAATATATTCTTATACGTTTATAATTAATTTTGATATCTCATAAAGCACAGGGCGTTGTTGCTAGTTTGTAAATATAATGTTGCTTGCTATTGATTTCATAATAGGGAGGTTGTACCCGCACTTTGGGCTAGACTAATCTAGGTCTAGGATCGGGTAAATTTCTCGTGGCCTTAATGTAGTAGTGCAGTTTCAAATCCTCAATGTCACGGAGCAAACCATTGTCTTAGACCAATTAAGCAACCCCTCAGGATTAATAGGTGATAATAAATTGTGTTTGGACAAATATACTAATTCAATACTACAAATATATTAACTCAATACATCATGTGCGTAGACAGGTAGAAGGGCAGGGTTCGAATTCAGATGCAGGCCTGAGTTGGGACCCAAATATAATATTATAGACATCTTTAGAAAAAAAGCTCTTTTAAAGTTGATAAATATAGCGAAGGGTCCAAGTTCCACACTTCAAAATGATGGTAGTTGATCTTTATTCCATGATACCATGGAATAACCCGACAAACAAATGCTCTAATTCCATAATTTCATTAAATATTGGATTATTCCATGATATAATGAAATGTCCCTTTATTCACGAGATTTGCAACAAAGTTATTACATGATATTTCCGACATCCTATGAGATAATGGAATAAAAGGTCATCTACCGTCATTATGAAGTGTTACGACCTCCCATTCTATTTCTCAACATTAAGGGGTATTTTTATAAAATCTATAATATTATAGGTTTATATAAATATATATTATTTTTATTAGATTTAATATAATATACAATTAACATTTTTATGTATATCACATATAATATATCCAGTGGTGGATCCGATATTTTCTTTTGTAGGGGGCGGACCCAAAATTATCATAAGAGTTTAGAGGGGGAATCAAGTCCCCATTGTTCCACTATAAGATCATCCCTAAGTCTAACCACACTCCCTTATTAAAAGTGATTGCCACAGAAATCATTCACAAATATTCAGGACATTGGAATCACTTGACCTTCGAGAACACTCGGTATTGGCCCCACAGATCCACGCACCGCACGCACGGCGACCTTGGCCGCGTGCATTAAAATTTTCCAGCGTAGAATGTGGGGCCCACATTTGAATTCCAACGTGTACGTTATGTAGCTCATGCTGACCTCTCTCTATGTACTTGATCCCATGACCATCTTATTGCATTGGAAAACTTGTTTTTGCTGCGACTGCTAGGTATGTATTTTGAAATCGGAGCCTTCGATCCCCATCAAGACCTGATAAAGCTTTTAATATAAGGGTGTTGCTATTTGCACCCACCCTAGTGGCTGTCCTGTGTGATAGGGTGGGTGTAAAAGTACAAGTGCATTCATGGACCGTGCTGAAGCTTATAAAAAGTTCTTGTTTAGCATTAGATGTGATGTGATGTGATATACAGACACAGATGCAGCCCACAAGTCAGAAAATAAGGTCTGGTCTCATCCATTTTCATATCAACGGACGATCCTTCAAATATGAGTAGGCACGGACCGATTCCTCGGAAGGATTGGGCCCAAAATTAGGCTAAGGTAAAGACCACTGGCTTAAAAATATCGCTCAATGTGGGCCTCTCTCAGGTCAGGTTCATCCTGGTCCGGCCCCACAGACACACCCCCACGAATTAAGGACTCCTCCGGGAGTCATAATAAACTAAAAGTAATGCTACTTGGACAAACTTTTTGGACAAATTCTATGGTATGGCTTGAATATCATATCACCTATGATATTCAAGTCATACCATAGGGTTAGTCTAAAATTCTGTCCAAAAAATTTGTCCAAGTAAATTTTTTAATAAACTAAACGGGTGTTGCTATTTGCACCCACCCTAGTGGTTGTGCTGTGTAATAGGGTGGGTGTAAAAGTACAAGTGCATTCATGGATCATACGATGCTGAATGGTGTGAACGACAGTGAAAGTGTACGGCGGTACTCTTGCATGGAGTCAAAATACATGCAGCCAGTGGGCCCACCAAAATTTAAAGAGATAGTGATTGTATCGTCGGGGACTGGAGATTGTCATTCGTGTAACGTAAAGAATTTTCCATAGATTTCAGAAAATAATTCTTAACTTACATAGTGACAAATTTATTTATTTTTTTCACTAGGGAGAGAATTCCAGCACAAAAAGGCTATCTGTCCCGATTCCGATACAGATTCCTGGACAAACCCCCCATTGGGGGGGGGGGGAGCCCCCCCCCCCCCCATGGGGGGGTTTGTCCAGGAATTTGTCCCGGAATCGGGACAGATAGCAGGACTCATTCCAGCATGTCAGTCTTAGTGGGCCAACTTTTAGATTGATCATCCTACTTCACACATTGGAGACTTCTTCCCTTTCTACCCAAGGACAAGATAAAAGTTAAAAAAGAAAGTTAATCTCATGATCAAGACTTTAATTGATAAAATGGTAGCCAACTTACTAATTTGCATATTGATCACAACACTAGATGTAGGGCTAAAATAATTAAAATTAAAATAAAATTAGAGGTTTTTTAAATAAAATTAAAATTCAATTAAAGGTTTTTTAAACTAATTCCCCAAATTGAAAATCCCTCACTCCACATCCCACTCTTCTTCTCCCAGTAAAAACAATATGGACAGATTCACAGAATGCAAGAGTCAAAAAGAAGTCACGCAACGTACAAAAAAAAAAAAAAAAATGCCATGCCATGCCATGCCATGAAATGGACCCCACCAGATTGTAACAAATACCGTACTAGATTCCCCATTTTACCCTAGGTGGGTGTGATGTATGTACAGATTCATAGCCATTCACAACAATCACATCCAGCTGGTCACGTCAATCAGGTCATAGCCTAGTTAGAGTGGGTGCAAGGCTTAAAGACTTGAACATGGTGGAATACTCTTGTTAATCCATCAGCATTAGTGTTCGTTGAGTCTGATTCCCTTCATTCTCGGGATCCAAGCAGAAACAGTTATTCTTTTGGAGTCCCCTACTCAAAGAACATGGAACTCTCAATCTTGCATCAATTTTGACTTTATCGTATCAAATAAAAAGTGTCATACCCATTCGATATCTCTACACAAGTGAGTTCTTATCGTCGAAGATATCGCTCTTGGTGAGATAATACAGTGCAGGTTTTATAAGACATATACAACATATAAATAAAAGAAAAGTCAATATATTACTGACAGTGGTTGCTAACCAAAAACTTTTCTAACCGTTAAATTCGTCAATCTCTCATTGCCTTTATATAAATCTTGTAGTCAGGAGCCCGCAGAGCAAATATATTGTCCATCGGAGCTCACAAGACCCAAATGTCACGTGACAAATTCCAAGCTTCAAAGATTACTTCATCTAATCTAAAAAAATTCTTATCATTGGATCTCAAATCTGTCAACTCTATTGGGTAGTGCTCGTCACCACGATTCCATAGAACCAAACTGCTTGTTTATCGGAGTCGGATGAACCAAATATGGACGGTCAAAGTTCATAATTGACTGTAGACCGGGCCCCGCTTCGTGACATCACGATGATGTCATCCACCTGATCAAAAACCGAGGAACTGGGTTAGGCCTCGACAAAAGCTGCACCTGTCACTTGTTCTCTTTTTTGCAAGTGGAAAAGATTGATGGGCAGCCTATATTATAAAAGCATCTAGAGTGGGTTTAAATAGTAACTAGGGTGGGTGCATTTAAAATCCTCCTAATATAATCCTTCTTTCTCTTCTTGGTCTTGTTAGTATCAAGACTGTGGATGTAAATGGGTTATGATTCTCTGATTATGAGGTGGTTTCAATCGGTTAGAAATTGGGTTTAAATCCTTACTTACTCTTTGGTAAATAAACGGGTTCCCCAGGTTTAAAAAAAGATCATTTTTTACTTATTTTTTATTTGATCGGGTCAGAAAGAAACTTTAGGATTGCTGAATCACAGACGAGATAAATATATAAAGCAACGAAACCATCATAGTATTTTTTTTATTACTCCGAAAGGAATGATGGTAAATGGATCATTCAACGATCTGGGTTTGATAGATTCGACTTATCTCTTTCTTCGATGAAAAAAGAGAAAAAAAAATTTTTCCATTACAGAGCAGTATGCACAAAAGATGCCTATACAGTTGGTTCTTTATATTTTACCCGTGGCCTAAAAATATCCGAATCCAGTTCCACCTTGCTTTCAACCCATGGATCTAGTACCCCACGTTTGTATTACCACAACTCTCAAGAATCACTCCTAAAAACTAGATTTGTTTTCCCCATATCATTCTTTACAAAGACCCGGACCCATTGCATATACAGAACTAGTTCTGGTTCCAGTTAAATCTTTTCATCAATGGTTCTGTTTCTGGTTCCACCCTTTCATTAATGGTTTCGTGTCCACCATGGATCTGGATCGGAACTGACCGGTTACATCCCTAATCACATCAACTAAAATGCCTGCCCATAATCATCATCCCTTAGGCACTGCTTGTTAATGTAATACTTAATGGGTGTATTATGAAAATTCTTCCATTTAATGTAACACCTTACCATGAACCGGTCCAAGGCCTCGGAAAAAGGAGAATTAGGGTTATGAATTAAAGAATTGGCTTTAAAAGCTTCATAAACTAAGTTTTGAGTCTACTTTTGAATGATAGGACTTGAACTATCTCGTATGAATAAGTACTATTATTCTTTTATAGTTTTTTTACACTACAACTGAGGTTTTTGTATTTGGGCTCTGTAGATGGCAATCCTGTTCGAGATGATTTCAGCAACATGGGTACGAGTTGGAGGTATTTGGACCATTTAATCAACTATTAGGGGACAAGTCTCGGGCTTCAACTAGCAGGCCTCATGCTCACATCTCAGCTCAATCCTTTAGATGGGATCCAAACTGTTTTTGATTCTTGGTTAATCTGAAATGTTGCAAAAAGATGTGTTCCTGTAAAAACTAAGTCATATGCACGCAAAAGAACCAATAAGAAATTGAAAAGGGTATTTTTCATGAAAGGTCTCTCCCCTTCCCCACCCTTTGTTTTGATTATCAGCTCCCTTAATTTTTTTTTTTATTATTATTATGGGCAATGTTTTCTCAAGTGTTTTTTCTATAAAAAGTTTAAAATATAAAAGCATCCAGTTAATTCAACACTTGTCGTGATGATGGTTGATGATGATGATGGTAATGATAGAAATAATCTAGTGCGACCACGATGCAATTAGCAACCTAGTCACTTGAGCCCACCTATGATCAATCTGACCTTCTCGATTCTCCGTCCTTAAAAAATTGGCATTCACGACCTTTTTATTATTATTATTATTATTATTATTATAGTTAGTTTTAAAATTGGAAATTCACCACGACACCACCTATTTGATATTCATTCAACTTTTGTTGTGCAGTGCATTGAAGAGAGAGAGAGAGAGAGAGAGAGCATGTAGGGGACAAAGATTGTGAACTTTTTTTTTTTCCAGAGGGAGAGAGACTTTTTTAAGGCAAGGGCCAAAGATTGTGAAAATTTTCTCCTTTTGTTAGACAATATTCTCCTACAAGCACATATGTGGCCGTCCAACTCTATGAGCCCCACTTGAGCCTACTTTTAATTAGTACAGGCCCTTTGATAATCTTGTCATCTCTTTATGTGGCATTAGGCACAATTTCACACTGATTGAACTTTCACTCACTGTTTAATTGAATTTCAAATAAATCTATAGTTAACGCCATTTAATTTTAAGGTTATTAAATCAATGGCTAAGATGATATGGTGGGACTGATTTTTTGGGTTGTATCTTATTAAAAAAATCCTATATTTTCATCCAATATAAAAAATGCTCTCAGATTTGGTGTTCTTTTTTTTTTACTAAACCCTGCCTATTGAACAAAAAGTAATTTTCCTCCATTAATTTTTTATTATTTTCAATTGATTGACCCTTAAGAAAAGCTCAAATGACTTTTCACTTGAGTCAAAAAGTAAAAACAGATGATTTTGTCCTCGTAAACTTTTAAGGACCTAAAATTAAAAGCTATGATCATTTAAATATCATGATATCACATATTTTTTTAATCCACATCTAAGCCTTTCCATCGCTTTACCTCCTTTGGTCGTCATGGAGGTCGGCTCATTTATCCAAAAACACTAACAAGTCATCTGTTACACTGTGAAACCAGGGGCTTTTATTGTAAAAATATAAGACATGGGTCTAATTTTGAGGTTATCTAAAAATATAAAAGCCCTTTTGTGAGAACCATTTTGGCTTCCTGCCGCTGCCCGTTAAGGCAGCCCTACCATCTCATCTCATTTAGTTGTTAATCATGCATCTAAGTAGGGTCTATAAACTGAACTTTGTAGTATATATGCTTGTAGGAGAACATTATCCCTTCTTGATTGGTTGGAAAAGAAAGGATATTTGCTATTGTGTAGTATTGACAGGGCTAAAGCTCTCCAAGCCTGACATATGTGAGTTGCTGTTCCATGAAAACACATTCGACAACGAGGCCACATAGGAATGTATGCATGTTTTAACATTAAGTTGGCAAATGTCCCACTTGTGCATGTGCTAAGTACTGCCAATGCAACAACTATCTTATTATCTCCCTTTTCGCATCCAACATTATTTAGAATATTCTCTATTATCAAACTCGGCCAACTAGCCATCCCTAGTTAGCTACCTCACCTTCTCAATGAGGGCGGAACCAGCTATTGCACTACGGAAAAAAAAAAAAAAAAAAAAGTGACTCTTAGTGGCAGAAAAATCTGTTTTTTAGTAATAAATTTTTTTTAGCTACTAAAAGTCAGCTAATATGAAAGACATTTTTAGTGGCGGAAGTTATTTTCTGCTGCTAAACCGCTTGAAAAGCTTAAACACAACTTTTTCAGGCAAAAACGACACTTTTAGTGGCACAAGCAAATTTATACCGCTATAGGTCACATTTTTTTTATGGTGATGGATCAATTAAATTATATGATTTTAAGACGGGCAGAGAGAGGGAGAGAGATCCATCTGAATTCTTCTTTGGGAATGGCCCTGCCCCTATTTTCTTTTAAAAAAAAATTCGCTGGACCCACCTCTTATTTAATTGGACGGTCAAGACTGACTAACCAATTTTAAAAGTCACGACCATGGGTCCATGCTAGGAAATTTCACGAGGTTCAGTTATGAAAGTCAGTGGGAGCAGTTTCCTGACTGGCTGATCACACTTTCCCGTCCCTTGGAACTTGGAAGTCCATCCTGCATGTAACTCTCACCCTGCCCTTACTTTGACCATTGTATTGTTATTACAACTAAACATAAAAGATGACAAAGGAGTTTGCAGAAGTTTCCGTGTAACATAAGATTAGATATTGCTAGTCATTCAATCTATCTAATAATATTCATCAATGATAATAACATATATTAGGATAAAATTATATAAAATATGATTTATCATGGGTGTAGCAGTCTGTGTAAGCATCTAAGAGTGTAGGGAGGGTTGTGTACGGATTCACTGATTTATGTTGTGTGTAAGTAGGCCCAAATCTGATTGAAACATTGGATTCAATTCAATCCCAAATACAGGCCCAGATATAATATTATATATTACATTTTTTTCAAGTTTTATTAACTTCATTGTAATATATAATTATTATATATATGTTTATGACATATAATATATCCTCATTAAATTCTTATCCCATTAATTTTGGAGTCAAACTTAGAATATAAAATATATACATATAGATAGATAGATTGAAACAAATAATACATCAAGAGCATTATTATACAATTATGTTAATTAGAATGTAAGGATCTTATTTTCTCAACTTGTCTAATGAGGACAGCCCATCAAGCCAACCTTAGATTAGCGAGATAAAGGATGATGATGATGATGATGATGATGGTGGTGGTGGTGGTGGTGGGAATATGGGCCATTTAAATTTTGGCTTTGGCCAGAACAGTATATAAATAATGGGGTGGTGGGGAGTCTCTCAGAAAGAAGATCTTGATCAGACAACCCTAACCTTCCAAATCAGTCTCCTTCAATTGGACAGTTAAAAGAAGGAATTCTGCAATCAATCTAATCCTAAATCACATTTAAAAATGTAAAGTCACTTGACCTTGGCCCCGTTTCTTTACTTAGTAGTGGTTAGAGTTTTTGGGACATGATGTCTAGTGTTTCCGAAGTCCTTGTTTCTTGTGAAGAATTTCTGAATTCCAGCGTATAAAGAGTCCCAATTTTCTTTTGAGAATTCAGGAATTCCATCTTCTTTGCATTTTGGTGGAATTCCTGAATGCTTAAGTCTGGAAATTCAAGAATTCCCCATACACGAGTTCCTTTCGTTAACCAGATGCCCTACCCCACAGCCCACAGACATGCAGTGCACGCACTAATTTATGGCATGCATTCAGAATTCTCCCCAAACAATGTAGGGTCCGCTTTGCATCCCAGCGTGCACGTTATGTTGGCCTCTCTCTATATAAACATGTTCCCATGACCATCTATTGCATTGCATAACTTGTTTGCTGTGAGGAATATAGATTAAGAAAATGGAGTCTTCCCTATCTAGGCCTAGTAATGCCTTTGAGAAAATCCTTCCTCTCCTCTTCTTGGCCTTGTTACTATCAGGGGCCGTCAGCTCAACTGCAATGCGTGCCCATGATTATCCCATAGGTAATGTTTATTATTGTCAATAATTAATGAGTATATTACGATAATTATTCCATAATCCTAAGAGCTGACTACGTAGATATATATTGCTCGTATATAGTCCAGCTCGTGAGGCACACTTGGATGCATGTCTACCAATGAGATAAAGAAAGATGGGAAGGTCTCTTTAGACTAGGGAGAGCGAAAAAACGTGCCCGACTGGATTATCCTAACCCTTCATTTAACAACTTCAAAATTTAACGGTCTCTTGATTGTAAATGCTTTTGAGACTCGATCCAATAGTGAGTAAAAATTAAATGAGTGTAAAATTAGATCCGATGCCTGATCTTGGGATAAAAAAGTTTTTTTTTTTTTTTTTTTTTTTTTTAAGGTTGTAAGGGAACTTTTTCTGTGCGGTCAAGGCCTCAAAAAAGCAGGATTATTCGAATCAAAATTTGAATTTATTTTTGGATAAAAGTACCACTTGACAGTATTATTAGTCAGTCTTTCATTTGATTGATTGTTAATTTTTTGTTATGAACTGAGATTAATGTTTTCGAGCTTTGTAGATGGCAATCGTCTTCTAATGGATTCCGGCAGCATTACACCACAGAAAGTAATCCCAACTATTCCACCTCCGTCTCCCAAACCAAACCCACATCCACCTCGAGGTAATTAAGTATTGGCAGCAGTAGAGGAATATTCATTGTTTTTTGTTGTTACAATTCAATGACCATTGGATTATGATTATCCTGATCCAATGGGTGTAACTGTAACCAGCTTAAGGTGATTTAAAGATGTAGTTATGGGTACTACTAAAGATTTAGTTATGTGTACTACTAAAGATGTAGTACACATAACTATGTTGTATGTTATGCTTTTTTTTTGTTAAGGGCAAAATATATTAGAAGGAGAGGAGAAAAGCTCTAGCAAAGCTAGCCCCCAAAAAAAAACAAAGGGAAAGGCCTTAACGGCGAACAGAAGCCAACAGAAGAAAAGTCCTATAGGAGATTACAAAGGAGTTTAAAGCAAAGCTAGCCTGCATGCATGTTACGCTAACCTCTCTCTCTCTCTCTCTCTCTCTCTCTCTATATATATATATATATATATATATATGCATTATCCCATGACCACCTTATTGCACTGCAAAACTTGTTTGTTGTGAGGTATGGATAGATGAAGAAAATGGAGTCTTCCCCGTCTATACGTACCTAATAATGCCTTTGAGAAAAACCTTCCTCTCTAACTTCATGGTCTTGCTACTATTGGGACCCATCAGCTCAGTTAAAATGTCTCCCCATGATTATCATTCCATAGGTAATTTCTATTATTGGTATAATTAATGAGTAGATTGTGATAAAAAAAATATTCTCCTGCTCGGACTGCTCATTTAGATCGTCCCCAAAGGTGGAACCCCCAATATCATGCACTCCATATAGTGACGATGTCACCAACCCAAATGGACTGCAGAGCTCACAAATTGGAGAAAATCATCCTATTACGTTAATGCAATACCTTAGCCTGCGCCAGTCTGAGTCCTTAGCTGAAATGGGAGGATTAGGGTTATAGAAGAATCAGCTCTAAAAGCTTTATGAACTAAATTTCGAATCTACTTTTAAATGAATATAACACTCAAATATCTCACATGAATAAGTATTATTATTCTTTCAACAAAAAAAAAAAAAAAAAAATTGCTATCAAATGAGGCTATTGTGTTTGGGCTTTGTAGATGGCAATCCTCTCCGAGATGATTCCAGCAGCATTGGATCAAAGGGGGTGAAGTTCTCACCTCCGCCACCAGCTCCCCGTAGAAACCCTCCTGGGAAGTAAGAATCAGGAACCGATGGGGGAAGGACGGTGAAGTACATTCATTGTGCTGTAGTTACCATACAACGACCGTTATGACCGTTGGATTATGATCGTCCTGATCCAATGGGTGTAACAATCTTGAGGTGATTAAGGATTCAGTGAAGGGTTATGCATTGTCTTGTACTCCAGGTATGAAGTAAGATGAATTTAGAGCCTAGTTATGGATACCACACTCTTTCGTGGCATTCCTACTAAATAAGTTGTCTAATCCCAACAGAGTGGCTCATATTAGTATGTATGGCTTCAAGATGTCTGTTTCCCTTTGGTGGAATGTAATAAAGATTATATGATGCAATAAAAGACAATGTTATTATTAATCTCTTTTTGGTTTACATTGTTTATTTCATTCTATCAATTAGTGTTGCACACAGAAGTGGAAACCTAGCTATGTACGATCGACAATCAAAACACACAAGAAAACACAAAAAATAAAGGAGAATTTAAGTTGTTTGGTAATATACCTACATTCAAAGAAAAAAAGAAAGGCTTCATCCTTTTAATCCTTAAATATATGGTTCACAAGTTATATCATATATATATATATTTATATATTTTGAATATTCTCCATATATTTAATATATATTCTCCATATATATATATATATATTTAATTGGAAGTATCCATCAACTTTTGGTGAGGGATGGATGTATATGAATATTCAATGGTTGCACATGAATATTCTCCACATGAATATTCTCTCTCTATATATATACATATATATAGGAGGTACTCCCATAAGAGCATCTCTCACCTTACTATGAGAGATAGAGTGGGAGCTCTCATATTTAAATTGTTGGCATTAGATATTGATGTGCGTGCCCCTACCTTATTTCTTATAGTAGGGTGAGAGATACTCTCATAGAAGCATCTCCCATGTATAAATATATATATATATATATATATATATGCTAAGCCAAAGGACCAATCAATACATGACATCAACCCAACATTTGGAAATGCAATGTATTCGTATATCAGCGATTTATTGTAAAAAGAAATTTTGCTTCTACTAATGCCTTGAGGATTTGGTAGGAATGGTTAACTAAGAATACTTAATATGTTATTAGAGCTAGCCAGTCGAGGGTTTGAATACCATTGAGGAACGACTCAATACAATACAAATACAAATAAAAAAAAAAATGTGAGCGTTGAAAAAAAAAACCCATATTTTACTTGAGGGGAGTATTACAAAAAATATTTCCGCTCCCTCTATTAACACCTTGTGGCTTTGTTAGATAGGAATGATTAGTTAATAAAATTGAATATTAATCCTGAGATAGAAAATGATATATTTCATTTTCCATCGACATCATGTGAAATTGATATAATACTGATACCAATATTTTGTATCTATTTCTTGAGAAAACTGATGCATATGGTCCAATATTTAGAAACATGGTTACAAATCGGGTTGGTAGGAGCTTGTGATGCTCTACAGCTCATCTCCACCATGGATATGTGTTTACTCATATGTGCTCTATTCAAATTTGCTTACTTCTTTTTTTTTTTTTTTTTTTTTTCTCTCTTCTGGTGAAACCAATGTGTCTAGCTACCTACATGTGCTCTATTCAAAGGTTGACTCTATAAAAAGCCTTTCTCACAATTAATACATAATAAGATGAAAGATTTACAATTGACTTATCAATGAAAAGAAGCATTCATCTCATCCTTCCTCCAAAATGTCAGGTTCATCCTTTCCACATTCTTGGAGCCCATGGGTGACCAATATTATGATTTTAATCATTAATAGGGATGGCAAAACATGAGCCCCAAGAGGCCAATCAACCCACATCGCCTAATCTAATGGGTCCATGGTCGGTCAAGAGGTTCAAATTACCTTGGATTAACCAAGTTGGGTTCCCCATTAAGGGATGATTGAGTTTTTGTTTCAGTCCTGTTGTCTGCTACAATGAATAAATCTTATATACCAAAAGAAAAAAGATGTTGGGCTGTGCAGGTTGACCTATGTTGGCCTGTTGGCTTCAAGTTGGAGGTATTTGACTCATATAATGCCGGATGCTGGTTCTATGAACCATGTTTGGGCGCTAATTCTGGCTTTGGTTGGGTTGTGAACACGTAGTTCCCACACCGCTCATTGCAGTCTAGTTAATTATGCAGCGATGGACTATTTTGAAGAAAATTATCGTCGAGAGATGAACGCGACTGATCCGATAATTTTTTTATTTGAACACATGATAATCATGCATATCTTGGCCTTAATTTGGAAGTCCAGCTTGCATCGAGCTTGTCCATTCATTCCATATTTTCACTGGAATTTATTGATCTTGCCCTAACATGGATGTTTAAATCATTTGATGTGTAGAGGCGATCCAGATGATCTGTCGCGTTGGATCGTCATCGCTTAGTACTGTGGAAAGAAATATGTTTTATGGATTCCTTGTTATAACGATATTGAACTTACCTAAAGAAGAAAGAAACAAATTCCTCGAGTATTCTTCACGTGGAGTCCACTTGTTGTTGATAATTGGCCCCTTGTTTCTTTCTTCGGACATGCCCAATTTATTCGGTGTCTGAATGAGGAAGAAAGAAGTGCACTGAATCTAGTACCTTTCAAAGTGATATTGGGCATTTCTTCATTGGGGTAGTGGTCCCCCAGTAGCGGTACTTGTAGGAAAATACACGTACCTGGTTTTGTGAACTGGGCTTGGCGGCAAATTATGCGCACGAGTTGGGTCATGAATACGTAGTTTCCACCCCGCGTATTGACATGTACTTAATTCTTCTGTGATTAACTCGGCCATTCATTCTATGTTTTAATCAGAATTTGTTGATGTCCTAACATGGATGTTTAAATCATTTGATGCGTAGTGACGACTTAGAGAATTTGCAACTGATGCACACGACCTATCAATCTGGTAGACTTTTCATGACTCACTCATCCACAGTGCTATCTATCAGATCACAAATCTGGATCTCTGAACATTAGCCACACTTGTATAAAATGGGGGGGAATTAGAACACTATACATTGTGATGCATCTTCTATAGGCCACAGTCCTCATTGTACCTACGTTGCTTCCTGTTGGTTTTTCTGTAAACCAGAACGATGTCTCCTCCATGATGACACAGAAGTTATCAACAATATCTCAAAAAGTAGTAGTCAATTTATTGTTCAGCTTCTAAATGCGAGATGATTTTTTCACTCTCATGCAGCTTCTAGGAGTGGAGAAATTAGTGGAAGCAGAATCAGAACAATACAGAAAAAACAAAAGAAGACTGCCAAAAGGAATTTGAGGACATTACATAGGATATGAGTGAGGTGGAGTTGTTAGTTGTACTATAATTGACTAGCCAATAGGTGGTTCAAGAGTTAACGAATAAATGTTGCTTATATCCAGGGACAAACAGACTCAGCCCTCGTGCATCTTTCAAGTGGATCAGTATGGTTTCCTTATGATTGAGGTGGAGTTGGTGGTTGGGCAGTAGTGACTAACCAATAGGTGGGGGTTCAAGAGTTACCAAATAATTTATGGTTAAATCAGTGACAAACTGACACAGCCCTTGTGCATCTTTCAACTTGATCAGCACGGTTGCTATATAAGCCTTCTATCTATCATAACCGACTCATGCACCTGGATCAACCGGCAACTGAAGTAAGAAGAGTCCATTTGTAATGAAAGGACCCACCTGCATTTTGACTTATTTTCAGAATAAAAGTGAATATTGAGGCTGCAAGATTGGATATAGGATCTCTGAACTAAGGATGCACGGCAGAATTTCCAAGTACCTTTCATTTGTCATCTTGCTTTAAGGCCTTTTGGACAAGCCCATGACTTGAATATGGAATTCTCGTCCACTACTGTTGATGACGGAATTTCCTCCATCAACAAGCCTTTCAGATTTGAGGAAAAATGGATCTCTCATGAATCCTTCTTCAAGGTCGTGGAGGATAGCTGGGCTACTCCCTGTTATGGCTCTCCTCAATTCATTTTGGCTAGCAAACTTAAGAATCTCAAGCTGAACCTGAAGATCTGGAGTAAAGAAGTTTTTGGAAACTTCAAGATCCGTATAGCAGAGGCAGAGGCTTTTGTCCTGGCTAAGGAAGCAATTTTTGAAGACCAGCCTAGTGACCTTCATCTTAAAGACTTGAATCTATCTAAGGCTTCCCTTCATAACTGGTTGAATGTGGAGGCTTCCCACTGGAAGCAAAGGGCGAAGGTAAAGTGGCTTCAAGATGGGGATAGGAATACAAAATTTTTTCACCTCTCAGCTAAGGCCAGAGGCATTCGCAACCGCATCGATAAGGTTAAGGTCAATGGAATAGAGTATGAAGAAGCCCATCAGATAAAAGACCAAGCAGTATCCTTTTTCTCTAACCTTTTTCAATCTATGTCGATTGTCCCAGACGAAGGCCTTTTTCAAATGGATGGTCCAACCATCTCGGAGGCGCAAAATCAGTATCTAGTAGCTGTTCCATCTCCTGATGAGATAAAGAAGGCAGTTTTCCATCTTAAGAGAAGCAGCTCCCCAGGGCCAGATGGTTTCTCCGGCATCTTCTTCACTAAATGCTGGCCCATTGTTTGCAAGGAAGTGATTGCCGCTGTCACTCACTTCTTCTCTTCAGGCCGCCTGTTAAGAGAAACCAATGCTTTCTTTTTATCCCTTATTCCTAAGAAATCCTCGCCAGATTCCTTCAATGACTTCAGGCCAATAAGCCTTTTGAACTTTACCTATAAAATTTCTTCCAAGATTCTAGCCTCGAGGTTATCAAGTATCCTTCCTTCCCTAATCTCCCCAAATCAATCGGCCTTCGTTTCAGGAAGGTCTATCCATCATAATGTTGCTTTAGCCCATGATCTTCTCCAAAAACTTAACTCCAAGGTTAGGGGAGGCACCATTTGCTTAAAATTGGACATATCTAAGGCTTTTGACAGGCTACAATGGAGCTTTTTATTCAGAGCCCTAAAGTTTTACAAGTTCTCCACTGCTTGTATAAACCTGATTCGGGAGATGATCTGCACTAGTAGAGGATCTGTGTTAATCAACAATAGTCCAAGTGGATTCTTCTCCTCATCCTGTGGTCTTCGCCAAGGGGACCCTTTATCCCCCTACTTGTTCATCTTAGCAGAAGAGATTCTCAGCCTCCACATAAAGCTTCTCAGATCCTCTGGGAAAATTGAGCCTATATCCCCTGTCCCATCCACCCCTTGCCACCTCCTTTATGCTGATGACATCTTGCTTTTCTTAAAAGCTCGCAAGGCAGGGCTGAGGCACATCTATGGGTTACTTCAAATGTATCAATCCTCTTCTGGCCAAAATTTCAACCTTCAGAAGAGTAGCCTTTATCTGGGGAAATGCTCTGCAAGTAGAGCTCACATGGTCTCAGGGCTCATCCCTATCACAAGGGCCTCCCTCCCCTCCGTCTACCTAGGAGTTCCTCTCTTCTTTGGAACCTCCAAGCACTATCATTTTAACAAGATTTTGGATGCTTTCAGATCCAGGCTTGATGGTTGGAAAGCAAAATCTCTCTCCTTTGCAGGAAGGCTGATCTTGATCAAACACGTGCTCTCCTCCATTCCCCTTCATGCCTCCCTTGTCATCCCTTTCCCATCCAGAACCTGCATGCAGATTGAAAAGATCATGAGGAATTTTCTGTGGTCCTCTAGTGCTGAATATAAGAGAAAAAACTTGGTGAAATGGGATCAAGTTTGTGTTCCAAAAGCTGAGGGAGGGCTGGGCCTGCGCAGGGTGAAGGAGTTTAACGAGGCTTGTTTAATGAAGTTGGCATGGTCAGCGGCAACCTCAACCTCCATCTAGGCTTCTTGGTTTAGGGGCAGATACTTCAGGAACTCTCCTATTTGGTCTTCCGGAAACCCAAAGGGTGGGTCTTGTATTTGGAAAAAGATAAGATCCTTTGGAACAATCCTTCAGCAGGGAAGTCGTTGGACTCTGGGAAATGGCCACAATATCCAATTATGGCTGGATAATTGGGTAGACCAAAATCCCATTGCCAATAGTTTTCCCCTCTTCCAATTCTCAGACAAAGACAGGGTGGCAGACCTGATTCAAAACAACTCTTGGTTCATCCCATCTACCATCCCGGCCGAGGTGCAATGCTTTCTTCTGCAGCAAACAAGTCAAATTGTCCTCCCCACTCTCTCAACCCAGGACAATCTTACATGGAAAAGCTCCTCTTCTGGATCTCTTTCTCTGAAACAAGCTTGGGAATCCTTAAGATCTAGAAAAACAGTAGTTCCGTGGCATGGGCTCGTCTGGAACAACCTAATGAATCCAAGACTTTCTTGCTTCAGTTGGCGTCTTCTCCTAAGGAAAACTCCTACCGATGAATGGGCAAGGTGTAAAGGGATCTCCATGGCCTCTAGATGTTATTCTTGTCGCTGTAACTCTGAATCAGATCTGCACATCTTCTTCTCTTGTCCCATAGCTCAGCAACTGTGGTCCTGGATTCTCAGTCTTCTGGACATTTCGTTCGCTCTCCCCCTTTCACCTTCTTCGATTTGGTCTGCCTTCAGCAAGGATGCAGATGCTAAGGGAAAATATTCAGCTGCATCCATCTTCTTCCAACTCATATATATTCTCTGGTTCTTAAGGAATGAAGCTAAGCATCATAGTAAAAAGCTTTCCCTGGTGACAGCTCAAAAGATGTTCATCAATTTTTGTAGTGGCTTATCTTGCTGCTCTTCAGGTAAGCTTACTCACTCTCATCCAATTCTGAGGGCCTTGGGCTGTGTTGAGGCCCCCTCTTAGCTGGTTTGGCCTGCTTTGGTCCTCTGCCTGGGTTAATTGCTGCGACTGGAGTGATGGGATGAAGTGTTTGTGGTTTCCAGTGCTCTGTTGTGGAGAGCAAGGCGGTTTTGATCTTGGTATGCTCTGTTGTGGAGTTCTTCCCCTTCAGTGTTCAGCAGAATTTTGTGTTTGCTCTGGGCAGTGGAGTGTGGAGAGGTGGTTAGAGGTGGTTTGGTGCTGTTTTGAGTGGAGCTTTGCAGTGTGCTGTGCCTCTCCATCTAAGGTTCAGCTGTTCTGTTGGAAAGTGCTTTGCTGGGGTGGTTTTCTCTCTTTGCTGTGTAAAGCTAGTGGTTTTCTCTCTCTGCTGCCCCTTGTCAAAGGGTGTAGGTGTCAATGGTAGAAAATCTGCTGCGACAATCATCTTCTATGATATCTACAGTGGAATTTTTTCATCTTCCTTAGGGAAGTCTCCTCCTTCTCTTTCTCTCTTGAGGTCCTTTGGGTGGGGTGATTAGCTTCATCCCCCTTCTTGGCTGCTTGAGGTCCTTCTTAGCTGCTTCCCTCTTCCTTTGGGTTGGCTCCTTAGAAGCTCTTTCCTTGGAAGTCAGGGAGGCCCTGGGGAAGATCTGTCTGTTGGTGGTGTTGTTGGTGGGTGTTTGGTTCTCGGCAGTTGGGCTCTGTTTGGGCAGTTGTCAGTTGAGCCCTGTTATGGGGGTTGGGCCTTCTCTTTGCTTCTCTGTTGCTGGTCGGTTCTGTGCTCGACAGTTGTTCTTGTGTAGTGCCTTGTTTCGTAGGGGAGCTTTCTCTGTTCTGTAGCTGGTTGGTTCTGTGTTCAGCGAGAGTTGTGGCTCATTGGCTTTTGCTCTGGCTTGTGTTTGGTTTTGCTTTGCTGAGCTGTGCTTCGTATTGTGGTGGTGCCCTCTTTCTGTTGCTGGCTTGCGCAGAGTTTTGCTGTTCTAGAGCTTCGCGGGGTTGTGGAGATTTCTTCTTTCTCCTTGTTGGTTAGCTTTTAGTTTCTGTTGCTTTTAGCTCTTTTTTCTGTTGTTTTGTGTCCTTCTTGTTTCCGGGTTGGCCTTTCTGGTTGTTTTCATTTGGTTGTATTTTTTCTTCTCCTTGTCCTGGGGGCTTTGCCCTTCTTCTTTCTCTTAATTCAAATTTACCAATTAGCAAAAAAAAACTGTTGATGACTATGAATGATATAAGGTATTTCCTCTTTTGCTTCACAATCTTCATTGTTAACTTCTTGGTCTTTCAATGGGACCTTCAATATCCAGATACTTGTATATGCTTAGTTTATGTCTCCACAGGATACAATAATAAAATGGGCATACTTGTAATAGAGATGATTTTAGCATTTCATACTGTATTATCAGGTCCATTATTGCATAATGTTTCATTTATTCTTCATACTTCTCAACATAAAATTGTTTGAAAGAAATGTTGTTAATTAGCGGTACCTTCATTAAGTTTGGAAATATTCTGAAGATGAGAAGTAATACTTTGTGTAAAGAACAACCAAGTTACATGCACGGTGTGAGCTTTTTGTAATAGAAGTCAAAATATGGAATATAAAATATCATGTTATGGATAGAATACCTGGATCCATTTTTGTTTCTTTGATTTCAAAGTATAAAACAGCGTCCCTGCTTCCCCTCTCCATGTCCGTATATGTATCTATATCCGGGCATGATAGGATGGGACTAATGTTCCCACTTCCCCAGAATGAGATGAATCTTTCCTTATTCATTCCAGGTCCTCACTTTGTTAGACATCCAACTTCCACTTATCTTTCCATATTCAAATTTTGGTTACAAAAAGTTCAAATTTTGCTTCTTCTTTTTTCAAAGATTTATGATTATTTCAAATAAAAAATAGGTTTCACCTTGTTATTTATACAGATTTTTGTTCTTTTAAAATGAAACTTATACCTATGCTCTTTGATTTTCATAAGAAGTAGTAACACCCATTCTTTCTCCTCTCGGTACTCGGGCGGTACAAAGCTTTGCTGGTGAATGACCAAAACTAGAAATAACTGGCAACTCCATAGAAAAGCATTTGTATGTGCATGTCCACTTGTGAAATTATACCACACTATTTATGTTTTGCAATTTCAGCCATCTTTCAATGTTCCAGTCTGATCTGACTTTCAGACTTTTGATTTTAACTTTAACTGCATTGCTAGGCTGCTAGCATTCTTTTTTCTGTGCAATAGTATATTAGCTGTACGCCTCACTGATTATCAAAAAATTAACGAGCATTTTTACAGAAGAAGCCTGCTTGGTGTAACATAATCCAATCAGTAAAGAAAATAGTTAAGATGGATCATGGAAATTATTATGAAAGCATCCTTCTGTGTGACAATAAATGGTTTCATGAAAGGTTTTATGGCCCCTCTCAGGTTATCTTCATTGTAGTGATTTGTCATCTTTAGCACTATTGGAATTGCCAAGGAATCAATATTATAAGCTTCCATTTCGTGGGACTGTTTTTCATTCTGTTTCTGAGTGGCTGATTTCAATGGAATGATGACAACTGAATTGAGGTGATGAATCCTAATTCTAACAAATAAAGGATAATTGTCAAAGTTATTCACAAGACTTCTCAAAAACTTTGTGATTGACCTGTTTTACATTTGATACTTATTCCAAAACAAATATGCTGCATTTCAATTTGCTGCCTTCTAATATTAAAGCAATGCCTAATGCTGAATAGTTCAATATAGTATTTGGTAAATTTTCAAATAAATAATATTCTTAACTGGGACAGAAATTGGAAATACTGACAGCAATATTTAGCTGATATATGATATTTTTCTAAGGAAAGGAAAATAGTTGCCTGGTCAAAGGAATAAGAAAAAAACATGAGTATGAAGAGGTAAATGTGAAGATCTATGAGCCATCATCACTGTGGCTTAATCCATCTATCTAGGGTTGGCTTTGTAGGTTCTACATCATAATATGTTTCCATCTTTGTTGAAAGGTGGTTAACCTCTCTACATTTGTTTTGAGATTTATTATTTTCTCTTTTCTTTTTATCTGCAGTGGGATCAATCAAGTGCTGTTAATTTGTTGTGTATTTGAGCATATGGCACCTGGCCTTAGAAGAAAGAAAATGTTTATATACAGAAAATGGTTATGTGAATTTGTTAGGGAATAATTTCCACAAATTGCATCCAAACAAGTTCTTTATTTTATTTGAGAACCGAGTTTAAAATCATGCCAAGCAGGCTAGCTCTCTTACCCCGTAAATGTTCCTACGTACGTAAATAAACTTTGGTACAACTCAAGAAAAAAGTTAAAATGAAGACAGAGCACTAGGTTTGTATGTTTTCATTTTCATATTTGTTGACCTGAAACCCTAATTCCCATAGAGGTCTGTCTTTCAAGCTATATGAGTTTCCCCACAATTTTGAAATTAGGTTAGATCGATTTGGAGCGGAATATTTTTCAAACTTCAAACAAGGCATGACCCTTATTCTTTTTTGGTTGTATTTTCCCCATTGTCTGCATGAGTCTATTTGAAATGTACTTATTAGTGCAAATTTAAGGGAACAAATTATTAAAGCTAATTTGGACTGTTCGAACCTAGGCAGTCACCTTCCCTCACCCAAAGTCAATCAACTTTGATTCCAATAACCCCAGAGTTTCTTAACAATTTCTATTGGAAATCAAACATTAACTTGGAACAGAAATAATCAAAATAAATTTACAAGTAGAAAATGGATGATCTATTTACTCTGTTTCAAACTGAAACCATCCCCTTGATGAAATACAAATAACTTTACCTAAATCTATTGTTCCAAAGGTCAGGGTGACATATCTTCATGAAATTTTTTTTCTTAAGAGCACCAATCACCCAGCCTAATAAGCCCTAAGGTTGATATAATCGCCCATCATCGATGTCTCTCAAATATATTGATGTTTAATGTGCTAAGGGCTGAATAGCTGACTGTGTGTAACATATCATAGCTATTTTTTCTGGATAAATGACATATAGCTTTTGTTTTAGCTTAATTATCAAACTTTAATAACTCAAGTTAACTTTTGTGGTCTATTAATTTTCTGATTTTCTACTGCCATCGGGAAAAAAAAAAAAGAACTCACTATGTTGCTTGTTGCTTGTTGGATTGCATTGCTTGTTGCATTGCATTGCATTTTTTTCTGGTATGCAATACCAAACCCAATCCATGATAGGTACGGTCGGGTGTAACTTTTTCATAAAAAAATAAATAAAAATATAGTACCTAATATAGTGTAACACGCGGAGTCGAATCATGGGACGCGGTTGCGCCTGTCAAAGTACTGTGTCTATATTTAAAAATATCCATTGAAAATCATGTGTCCACCCTTAAAATCCACATGAAAAATCTTCGGTTGCCGCCAGAACTGATGAAGATTTTAGGCCTGCCACAGGGTAAAAGAGAGTTCCTGCCAATGGCGGGCCCAGAATTTTCGTTTGAGGGGGGCTGATGATGGTCAATTGAAATAGTCCAAATATGAAAGAACTTTTAGATGACTAACAATAAGGAGAAAAAAAATATATCTAAAGATAAAAATGAGAGCAGCCCATTTATAAAATTGGAACTTGAGCTTAAGCACATATAACTCGACTCAAGTCCACTGAAAACCCAACCTTGTCAAGAAAGTTTAGATGGTTGTACATAAAATAAAAAATATCATTGTAAGTGGTTAAGAGAGTGCGATCCACCAATGCTGATGAGCCCATGCCTGAGGGGTTCAGAGGGTGAGAGAAAATTCGGAGTCAAAATTGAGGCTTGGGGAAGACTCAAAGTTGAAGAGGAAAGGGCCTGGTTTGGAGAAGACACAAAGTCCCAAGGACCCTATATGGGCTTTTTTGGGATCTGGTGGGGGCTCAAAGTCGACGAGAAGAGAGTTTGATGAGAGAAAGGCTGGAAATCCTAGAACCCCTTGTGGGCTTTTTTCCAAACCATGTGTCCGCTGAAGCCCCCACCAGCTAATACATAGGCCCGACCATGGTTCCTGCTGGCATTTTTTTTTTTTTTTTTTCTCTTATAGTCTAGAAGAGTTCTTGCAACTACTTGTTTTGTTTCCATTTTTTCTTTTGCCGCAGTGGCCAGGACCCAAGAGAGCGCACACCAGTAATGTGGAAAGAGAAAACCCACATAGTGAGAAGGAGAGCCCACACAAGTGAGATGAGTGGCACACCCAGGGATCAGGGTAGCTGAGTGACAAAACCAACTGATCGAGCAACTCCTGCAGACCCACATTTTTTAGACAGGAGTAGTGCTACTTGGACAGAATTTTGGACAAACTCTATGGTATGGCTTGAATATCCGGATATTTAAGTCATACCATAGGATTTGTCTAAAATTCTGTCAAAAAAGTTTGTCCAAATAAACTTTTTGTTCAGACAAGGATGAACCCAGCAATTGCTTTGAGACTTGAGAGTCAATGCACGTACATATCAATTGAGTTGAATGGTTTCAGGTGCATATATAGATCCAAATTGCCCTACCAACCCATCACCCATGTGATTTGACATTTCCGAAGACCAGTAAGATCTGCCACAGGAAGAAAGGAAAGGAGAGGAAGACTCATTGAATGAGAAAAGTTGTTTCAGAAAGAGATTCCTGCATTCATCTTTGAGAATGGCCCACCTCCTATTTAACTTTTTATGCAGACGGTTTAGATTGATAACCAAATTTTACGAGTAATTGTCATGGGTCCATGCCATGAGTTCTGGTCAAGTGGGTCCGGTCATGAATTAGTGATGGTTTAGTCAAGTGGGAGGGATTGGGTGATTGATTTTTCCCATGTTCTTCTGTTTCTTGGAATTCCTGCAAAATCCCGTGTGTAACACCCACCATGCCGTCAGCACACCAGTGCAGATGTGGAATTCAACAATAGGCCCCACCCATTAAAAGTTCGAGTCAGTCAGAGTTGGTGAAGTGGAATAAGACATGAGTTTACTCCGAATGTTCTTTATTCAAAACCGACATCAAATTTATTTGGTATGCATGTATTTGTGTAGGTTTAGCGGACACTATCAAAATAAGAAAAGAAAGGATTTTTTCAAATCTTATCCTATCCGGAGTGGGTCACACCGTAGGATTGGCCGTTTGCTTGTGTCATCACATATTTTAGCAAACAATCAATCAAATAGTAAATTTATATTGGGAGGGCATTTGTTTTCAATGAGCATATTCTCCTGCGCACGCGGTGCACATACACTCTCTGTGTATTTGGAGGTTCAGATTGAGATTTAACCGGTGGGGCCCACCTGTTGGAGGGATTTCGATTCTTTTAATAAGTGGCTGCCGCTGGATTCCCACTCTCCTTGGACTGGGGATTGCTTTGACCAAAAGCGTAGGTGGATGATCGAAGTGCCTCATGAGCCCTTGGCCCCATACCTGCCTTTCTTCATGGCCGTGCTAATTCGACACGTGGCCTTTGAAGAGGCTCATTCACCTTCCTTCACGAACATAAGATGTGACTGTACGAATGCATATATATATTACATGATATAAATATATATATATATATATATATTAAAATAAATGGGGAGGTAAGCTATGAGGAGTGCCACCTTAGCACCTAATTATTTTCCTTTAAGAAAAATCAGTTAATAACTAGTGAGGGAGCCTTTGCCTTTCAAGTAGGGCTGGTACCTTTTTTTCAATCTCCTAAAATCTCTCCCCTTCATCAAAGCCTAAAAACTCTCTCTTCATTAAGAGATAAGAGAACTGAAAATCCCCTAAAATCTCTCTCCTTATTCTAAGGGTTTGCATCCCCTAAAATCTCTGTCACTATTTTAATACTTCCTAAAATCTCTCATTCTATACTTGACCACATAATTAAGAGATATATACATTAATCCAAGGTAGGTCAATTATTACTGAGATCAAATAACACTAGCCTGTGGTTTTAAAGTCTCATAATTTATTACTTTTAAAGTTAAGATGTTTAAACATTTTTTTTTTTTTAAAATCTAGAGTTAAAAAACGGTTTGATCGATTCTAAAATGGTATCGGTGCTACTTTAAAGTGGTAGAGAAGAAATTTGTACGGAGCGATTGAAATGACCATTGGCCCATGTGAAGATAACACTTGTATTTATGATTGAAGATGTATTGACTGTTTTTATATAGTTATGTATGAATATATTCTTATACGTTTATAATTAATTTTGATATCTCATAAATTAAAAATGTAATATTTTACTTTTTGCCCCGGGCTAAGCACGGAGCGTTGTTGCTAGTTTCTAAATATAATGTTGCTAGCTATCTGATTTTATAATAGGGACGTTGTACCCGCACTTTGGGCTAGACTAATCTAGGTTTAGGATTGGGTAAATCTCTTGTGGCATTAATGTGGTAGTGCTGTTTCAAATCCTCAATCTCACAGGCCAAACCATTGTCTTAGACCAATTAAGCGACTCCTTTGGATTAATAGGTGATAATAAATTGTGTTTGGACAAATATACTAATTCAATACTACAAATATATTAACTCAACACATCATGTGCGTAGCCAGGTAGAAGGGCGGGGTTCGAGTTCAGATGCAGGCCTGAGTTGGGACCCAAATATAATATTATAGACATCTTTACAAAAAAAAAAGCTCTTTTAAAGTTGATAAATATAGGGAAGGGTCCAAGCACCACACTTTAAAATGATGGTATATAGAGGATCTTTATTCCATAATACCATAGAATAACCCAACAAACAAATGCTCTAATTCCATGATTTCATTAAATATTGGATTATTCTATGATATAATGGAATGTTCCTTTATTCATGAGATTTGCATGAAGGTTATTACATGATATTTCCGACATCCTATGAGATAATGGAATAAAAGGTCATCTACCGTCATTGTGAAGTGTTACGACCTCCCTTCCTATTTCTCAACATTAAGGGGTATTTTTATAAAATTTATAATATTATAGGTTTATATATATATTATTTTTATTAGATTTAATATAATATACAATTAACATTTTTATGTATATCACAGATAATATATCCAGTGGTGGATCGGGTATTTTCGTTTGTAGGGTGGCGGACCCAAAATTATCAAAAGACTTTAGATGGGGACCCAAGTCCCCATTGTTCCACTATGAGATCATCCCTAAGTCTAACCACACTCCCTTATTAAAAGTGATGGCCACAGAAATTATTCACAAATATTCAGGACATCGGAATCACTTGACCTTCGAGAACACTCGGTATTGGCCCCACAGATCCACGCACCGCACGCACAGCGACCTTGCCCGCGTGAATTAAAATTTTCCAGCGTAGAATGTGGGGCCCACATTTGAATTCCAACGTGTACGTTATGCAGCTTATGCTGACCTCTCTCTATGTACTTGATCCCATGACCATCTGATTGCATGGGAAAACTTGTTTGCTGCGACTGCTAGGTATGTATTTTGAAATCGGAGTCTTCCCCATCATGACCTGATAAAGTTTTTAATATAATCCTTCTTTCTCTTCTTGGTCTTGTTAGTATCAAGACCAAGAAGACTCCGATTTCCAAATGGGTTATGATTTTCTGATTATGAGGTGGTTTCAATAAGTTAGAAATTGGATTTGAATCCTTACTTATTCCTTGATTAATAAACAGGTTCAGGTCTAGCTTCTTTATTTTTTACCCGTGATCAAAAAATATTCAGATCCGGTTCCACCTTGCTTTCAACCCATGGATCTAATACCCCACGTTTATATTACCACAACTCTCAAGAATTACTCCTAAAAACTAGATTTGTTTTCCCCATATCATTCTTTACAAAGAACCAGACACGTTGCATATACGGAACTAGTTCTGGTTCCAGTTAAATCTTTTCATTAAAGGCTGGTTCCACCCTCTCATTAATGGTTCAATGTCCACCATGGATCTGGATCGGAACCAACCGGTTACATCCCTAATCACATCAACTAAAATGCCTGCCCATAATCATCATCCCATAGGCACTGCTTATTAATGTAATACTTAATGGGTGTATTAAGAAAATTCTTCCATTTAATGTGATACCTTACCATGTACTGGTCCAAGGCCTCAGAACATGGAGAATTAGGGTTATGAATTAAAGAATTGGCTTTAGAAGCTCCAAAAACTGAGTTTTGAGTCTACTTTTGAATGATAGGATTTAAGCTATCACGCATAAATAAGTACTATTATTCTTTTATAGCATTTTACGCTACATCTGAGGTTACTGTGTTTGGGCTCTGTAGATGGCAATCCTGTCCGAGATGATTCCAGCAACATCGGTACGAGTTGGAGGTATTTGGACCATTTAATCAACTATTAGGGGACAAGTCTCGGGCTTCAACTAGCAGGCCTCATGCTCACATCTCACCTCAATCCTTTAGATGGGATCCGAACTGTTTTTGATTCCTAGTTAATCTGAAATGTTGCAAAAAGATGTGTTCCTGTAAAAACTAAGTCATATGCACGCGAAAGAACCAATAAGAAATTGAAAAAGGTATTTTTCATGAAAGGTCTCTCCCCTTCCCCACCCTTTGTTTTGATTATCAGCTCCCTTAATTTTTTTATTTTTTTTTATTAGTATGGGCAATATTTTCTCAAGTGTTTTTCCTATAAAAAGTTTAAAATATAAAAGCATCCAGTTAATTCAACACTTGTCATGATGATGGTTGATGATGATGATGGTAATGATAGAAATAATCTAGTGCGACCACGGTGCAATTAGCAACCTTGTCACTTGAGCCCACCTATGATCAATCTGACCTCCTCGATTCTCTATCCTTAAAAAATTGGCATTCACGACCTTTTATTATTATTATTATTATAGTTAGTTTTAAAATTGGAATTCACCACGACACCACCTATTTGATATTCATGCAACTTTTTTTGTGCAGTGCATTGAAGAGAGAGAGACTTTTTTTGTGCAGTGCATTGAAGAGAGAGAGAGAGAGAGAGAGAGAGAGAGAGAGAGAGAGCATGTAGGGGACAAAGATTGTGAACTTTTTTTTTCCAGAGGGAGAGAGACTTTTTTAAGGCAAGGGCCAAAGATTGTGGAAAATTTCTCCTTTTGTTACACAATATTCTCCTACAAGCATATATGTGGCCGTCCAACTCTATGAGAACCACTTGAGCCTACTTTTAATTAGTACATGCCCTTTGATAATCTAGTCATCTCTTTGTGTGGCATTAGGCACAATTTCACACTGATTGAACTTTCACTCACTGTTTAATTCAATCTCAAATAAATCTATAGTTAACGCCATTAAATTTTAAGGTTATTAAGTCAATGGTAGGACTCATTTTTTGGGTGGTATCTTATTAAAAAAATCCTATATTTTCATCCAGTATAAAAAAGGCTCTCAGATTTTGTGTGTTTTTTTTTTTTTTTACTAAAACCAGCCTACTGAACAAAAAGTTATTGTCCTCCATTAATTTTTTATTATTTTCAATTGATTTACCCTTAAGAAAAGCTCGAATGACTTTTCACTTGAGTCAAAAAGTAAAAAAGATGATTTTGTCCTCGTAAACTTTAAGGACTTAAAATTAAAAGCTATGATCATTTAAATATCATGATACCACATATTTTTTTAATCCACATCTAAGCCTTTCCATCGCTATACCTCCTTTGGACGTCATGGATCCAGGTCGGCTCATTTATCCATAAACACAAACAAGTCATCTGTTACACTGTGAAACCAGGGGCTTTTATTGTAATAATATAAGACATGGGCCTAATTTTGAGGTTATCTAAAAATATAAAAGCCCGTTTATGAGAACCTTTTTGGCTTCCTGCCGCTGCCCGTTAAGGCAGCCCTACCATCTCATCTCATTTAGTTGTTAATCATGCATCTAAGTAGACACCACAAACTGAACTTTATAGTATATATACTTTTATAGGAGAGCATTATCCCTTCTTGATTGGTTGGAAAAGAAAAGATGTTTGCTATTGTGTAGTGTGTTAGCAATGCTTATAGCCTAGGTCGACAGGGCTAAAGCTCTCCAAGCCTGACATGTGAGTTGCTGTTCCATGAAAACACATTCGACAACGAGGCCACATAGGAATGCATGCATGTTTTAACATTCAGTTGGCAAATGTCCCACTTTTGCATGTACTAAGTACTGCCAATGCAACAACTATCGTATCTCCCTTTTCGCATCCGACATTATTTAGAATATTCTCTATTATCAAACTCGGCCAACTAGCCATCCCTAGTTAGCTACCTCACCTTCTCAATGAGGGCGGAACCAGCTATTGCACTACGAAAAAAGAAAAAAAGAAGTGATTCTTAGTGGCAGAAAAATCTGTTTTTAGTAATAATTTTTTTTTAGCCACTAAAAGTCAGCTAATATGAAAGACATTTTTAGTGGCGGAAGTTATTTTCTGCTGCTAAACCGCTTGAAAAGCTTAAACAGTACTTTCTCAAGCAAAAAGGACACTTTTAGTGACACAAACAAATTTATACCGCTAAAAGTCACATTTTTTGTAGTGATGGATCAATTAAATTATATGATTTTAAGACGGGGGGAGAGAGGGAGAGATATCCATCTGAATTCTTCTTTGGGAATGGCCCTGCCCCTATTTTCTTTTAAAAAAAATTCACTGGACCCACCTCTTATTTAATTGGACGGTCAAGACTGACTAACCAATTTTAAAAGTCATGACCATGGGTCCATGCTAGGAAATTTCACGTGGTCCAGTTATGAAAGTCAGTGGGAGTAGTTTCCTGACTGGCTGATCACACTTTCCCGTCCCTTGGAACTTGGAAGTCCATCCTGCATGTAACTCTCACCCTGCCCTTACTTTCACCATTGTATTGTTATTACAACTAAACATACAAGATGACAAAGGAGTTTGCAGAAGTTTCCATGTAATATATGATAAGATATTGCTAGTCAATCAATCTATCTAATAATATTCATCAATGATAATAACATATATTAGGATAAAATTATATAAAAATATGATTTATCATGTGTGTAGCAGTCTGTGTGAGCATCTAAAAGTGTAGGGAGGGTTGTGCACGGATTCACTGATTTATGTTGTGTGTAAGTAGGCCCAAATCTGATTGAAACATTGGATTCAATTCAATCCCAAATACAGGCCCAGATATAATATTATATATTACATTTTTTTCAAGTTTTATTAACTTCATTGTAATATATAATTATTATATATATGTTTATGACATATAATATATCCTCATTAAATTCTTATCCCATTAATTTTGGAGTCAAACTTAGAATATAAAATATATACATATAGATAGATAGATTGAAACAAATAATACATCAAGAGCATCATTATACAATTATGTTAATTAGAATGTGAGGTTCTTATTTCCTCAACTTGTCTAATGAGGACAGCCCATCAAGCCAACCTTAGATTAATGAGATAAAGGATGATGATGATGATGATGGTGGTGGTGGTGGTGGTGGTAATATGGGCCATTTAAGTTTTGGCTTTGGCCAAAACAGTAAATAAATAATGGGGTGGTGGGGAGTCTCTCAGAAAGAAGATCTTGATCAGACATTAACCCAGACCTTCCAAATCAGTCTCCATCAATTGGACAGTTAAAAGAAGGAATTCTGCAATCAATCTAATCCTAAATCACATTTAAAAATGTAAAGTCACTTGACCTTGGCCCTGTTTCTTTACTTAGTAGTGGTTAGAGTTTTTGGGACATGATGTCTAGTGTTTCCAAAGTCCTTGTTTCTTGTGAAGAATTTCTGAATTCCAGCGTATTAAGAGTCCCAATTTGCCTTTGAGAATTCAAGAATTCCATCGTCTTTGCATTTTCGTGGAATTCATGAATGCTCAAGTCTGGAAATTCAAAAATTCCCCAAACACGAGTTCCTTTCTTTAACCAAATTCCCTACCCCACAGCCCACGGACATGCATTGCACGCACTAATTTATGACATGCATTCAGAATTCTCCCTAAACAATGTAGGGTCCGCTTTGCATCCCAGCGTGCACGTTATGTTGGCCTCTCTCTATATAAACATGTTCCCATGACCATCTATTGCATTGCATAACTTGTTTGCTGTGAGGAATATAGATTAAGAAAATGGAGTCTTCCCTATCTAGGCCTAGTAATGCCTTTGAGAAAATCCTTCCTCTCCTCTTCCTGGCCTTGTTACTATCAGGGGCCGTCAGCTCAACTGCAATGCGTGCCCATGATTATCCCATAGGTAATGTTTATTATTGGCAATAATTAATGAGTATATTACGATAATTATTCCATAATCCTAAGAGCTGACTACATAGATATATATTGCTCGTATACAGTCCGGCTCGCGAGGCACACTTGGATGCATGTCTACCAATGAGATAAAGAAAGATGGGAAGGTCTCTTTAGACTAGGGAGAGCGAAAAAACGTGCCCGACTAGATTATCCTAACCCTTGATTTAACAACTTTAAAATTTAACGGCCTCTTGATTGTAAATGCTTTCGAGACTCGATCCAATAGTGAGTAAAAATTAAATGAGTGTAAAATTAGATCCAATGCCTGACCTTGGGATAAAAAGTTTTTTTTTTTAAAGGTTGTAAGAGAACTTTTTCTGTGCGGTGAAGGCCTCAAAAAAGCTCGATTATTCGAATCAAAATTTGAATTTATTTTTGGATAAAAGTACCACTTGACAGTATTATTAGTCAGTCTTTCATTTGATTGATTGTTAATTTTTTGTTATGAACTGAGATTAATGTTTTTGAGCTTTGTAGATGGCAATCGTCTTCTAATGGATTCCGGCAGCATTACACCACAGAAAGTAATCCCAACTATTCCACCTCCGTCTCCCAAACCAAACCCACATCCACCTCGAGGTAATTAAGTATTGGCCGCAGCAGAGGACTATTCATTGTTTTTTGTTGTTACAATTCAATGACCATTGGATTATGATTATCCTGATCATCCAATGGGTGTAACTGTAACCAGCTTGAGGTGATTTAAAGATGTAGTTATGGGTACTACTAAAGATTTAGTTATGTAGTACACATAACTATGCTGTATGTTATGCTTTTTTTTGTTAAGGGCAAAATATATTAGAAGGAGAGGAGGAAAGCTATAGCAAAGCTAGCCCCAAAAAAAAAAAACAAAGGCAAAGGCCTTAAGGGCGAACAGAAGCCAACAGAAGAAAAGTCCTATAGGAGATGACAAAGGAGTTTAAAGCAAAGCTAGCCTGCATGCATGTTACGCTAACCTCTCTCTCTCTCTCTCTCTCTCTCTATATATATATATATATATATATATGCATTATCCCATGACCACTTTATTGCACTGCAAAACTTGTTTGTTGTATGGTATGGATAGATGAAGAAAATGGAGTCTTCCCCAACTATACGTACCTAATAATGCCTTTGAGAAATACCTTCCTCTTTAACATCTTGTTCTTGCTACTATTGGGACCCATCAGCTCAGTTAAAATGTCTCCCCCTGATTATCATTCCATAGGTAATTTCTATTGTTGGTATAATTAATGAGTAGATTGTGATAAAAAAATATTCTCCAGCTCGGACTGCTCATTTAGACTGTCTTCAAAGATGGAATCCCGAATTTCACGCACTCCATAATGATGATGGCACCAACCCAGAGGGACTGCAGAGCGAAGAAATTGGAGAAAATCATCTTACTACGTTAATGCAATACCATAGCATGTGCCGGTCTGAGTCCTTAGCTGAAATGGGAGGATTAGGGTTATCTAAGAATCAGCTCTAAAAGCTTCATGAATTAAATTTCGAGTCTACTTTTAAATGAATATAACACTCTACTATCTCACATGAATAAGTATTATTATTCTTTCAACAAAAAAAAAAAAAAAAAAATTTCTATCAACTGAGGCTATTGTGTTTGGGCTTTGTAGATGGCAATCCTCTCCGAGATGATTCCAGCAGCATAGGATCAAAGGGGGTGAAGTTCTCACCTCCGCCACCGGCTCCCCATCCAAACCCTCCTGGTAAGTAAGAATCAGGCACCGATGGGGGAGGACGGTGAAGTACATTCACTGTGCTGTAGTTACCATACAACGACCGTTATGACCGTTGGATTATGATCGTCCTGATCCAATGGGTGTAACAATCTTGAGGTGATTTAGGATTCAGTGAAGGGTTATGCATCGTCTTGTACTCCAGGTATGAAGTAAGATGAATTTAGAGCCTAGTTATGGATACCACACTCTTTCATGGCATTCCTACTAAATAAGTTGTCTAAGTTGTCCCAACAGAGTGGCTCATATTAGTATGTATGGCTTCAAGATGTCTGTTTCCCTTTGGTGGAATGTAATAAAGATTATATGATGCAATAAAAGACAATGTTATTATTAATCTTTTTTTGGTTTACATGGTTTATTTCATTCTATCAATTAGTGTTGCACACAGAAGTGGAAACCTAGCTACGATCGACAATCAAAACACACAAGAAAACACAAAAAAAAGGAGAATTTAAGTTGTTTGGTAATATACCTACATTCAAAGAAAAAAAGAAAGGCTTCATCCTTTTAATCCTTAAATATATGGTTCACAAGTTACATCTCATATATATATATATATATATATATATATTGAATATTCTCCATATATTTAATATATATTCTCCATATATTTATATATATATATATTTAATTGAAAGTGTCCCTCACCCTTTGGTGAGGGATGGATGTACATGAATATTCAATGGATGCACATGAATATTCTCCACATGAATATTCTCCATATATATACATATATATATATGGGAGGTGCTCCTATAGCATCTCTCACCTTACTATGAGAGATAGAGTGGGGGTCCTTATATTTGAGTTGTTGGCATTGGAGATTGATGTGAGGGCCCCCACCTTATCTCTTATAGTAGGGTGAGAGATGTTCTCATAAAAGCATCTCCCATATATATATATATATATATATATATATATATGCTAAGCCAAAGGACCAATCAATGCACGACATCAACCCAACATTTGGAAATGCAATGTATTAGTATATCAGTGATTTATTGTAAAAAGAAATTTTGCTTCTAATAATGCCTCGAGGATTTGGTAGGAATGATTAACTAAGACTACTTAATATGTTATTAGAGCTAGCCAGTCGAGGGTTTGAATACCATTGAGGAACGACTCAATACAATACAAATACAAATATAAAAAAAATGTGAGCGTTGAAAAAAAAACCCATATTTTACTTGAGGGGAGTATTAGAAAAAATATTTCCGCTCCCTCTATTAACACCTTGTGGCTTTGCTAGATAGAAATGGTTAGTTAATAAAATTTAATATTAATCCCAAGATAGAAAATAATATATTTCATTTTTCATCAACATCATGTAAAATTGATATAATACTGATACCAATATTTTGTATCTATTTCTTGAGAAAACTGATGCATATGGTCCAATATTTAGAAACATGGTTACAAATCAGGTTGTTAGGAGCTTGTGATGCTCTACAGCTCATCTCCACCATGGATATGTGTTTACTCATATGTGCTCTATTCAAATTTGCTTACTTTTTTTTTTTTTTTTTTTCTGGTGAAACCAATGTGTCTACTTACATGTGCTCTATTCAAAGGTTGACTCTATAAAAAGCCTTTCTCACAATTAATACATAATAAGATGAAAGATTTACAGTTGACTTATCAATGAAAAGAAGCATTCATCTCATCCTTCCACCAAAAGGTCAGGTTCATCCTTTCCACATTCTTGGAGACCATGGGTGACCAATATTATGATTTTAATCATTAATAGGGATGGCAAAACATGAACCCCAAGAGGCCAATCAACCCACATCGCCTAATCTAATGGGTTCATGGAGGGTCAAGAGGTCCAAATTACCTTGGATTAACCAAGTTGGGTTCCCCATTAAGGGATGATTGAGTATTTGTTTCAGTCCTGTTGTCTGCTACAATGAATAAATCTTACATACCAAAAGAAAAAAGATGTTGGGCTGTGTCAGGTTGACCTATGTTGGCCTGTTGGCTACAAGTTGGAGGTATTTGACTCATACAATGCCGGATGTTGGTTCTATGAACCACGTTTGTGCGCTAGTTTTGGTTTTGGTTGGGTTGTGAACATGTAGTTCCCACACCGCTCGTTGCAGTCTAGTTAATTATGCAGCGATGGACTATTTTGAAGAAAATTATGGTTGAGAGATGAACGCGACTGATCTGATAATTTTTTTATTTGAACACATGATAATCATGCATATCTTGGCCTTAATTTGGAAGTCCAGCTTGCATTGAGCTTGTCCATTCATTCCATGTTTTAACTGGAATTTGTTGATCTTGCCCTAACATGGATGTTTAATCATTTGATGCGTAGAGGCGATCCAGATGATCTGTCGCGTTGGATCGTCATCGCTTAGTACCATGGAAAGAAATATGTTTTATGGATTCCTTGTTATATAGATATTGAACTTACCTAAAGAAGAAAGAAACAAATTCCTTGAGCATTCTTCACGTGGAGTCCACTTGTTGTTGATAATTGGCCCCTTGTTTCTTTCTTCGGACGTGCCCAATTTATTCAGTGTCTGAATGAGGAAGAAAGAAGTGCATTGAATCTAGTTCCTTTCAAAGTGATATTGGGCATTTCTTCATTGGGGTAGTGGTCCCCCAGTAGCGGTACTTGTAGGAAAAATGCACGTACCTAGTTTTGTGAACCGGGCTTGGGGGCAAATTATGCGCACGAGTTGGGTCGTGAATACGTAGTTTCTACCCCGCGTATTGCCGTATACTTAAATCTTCTGTGATTAACTCGGCCATTCATTCCATGTTTTAACCAGAATTTGTTGATGTCCTAACATGGATGTTTAAATCATTTGATGCGTAGAGACGACGTAGAGAATTTGCAACTGATGCACACGACCTATCAATCTGGTAGACTTTTCAGGACTCACTCATCCACAGTGCTATCTATCGGATCACAAATCTGGATCTCTGAACATTAGCCACACTTGTATAAAATTGTGTGTGTGTGTGTGTGGGGGGGGGGGGGGTGTGGGGGGTGTTGGGGGATGGGGGTTGGGGGATGGGGGGATTAGAACACTATACATTGTGATGCATCTTCTATAGGCCACAGTCCTCATTGTACCTACGTTGCTTCCTGTTGGTTTTTCTGTAAACCAGAATGATGTCTCCTCCATGATGACACAGAAGTTATCAACAATATCTCAAAAAGTAGTAGTCAATATATTGTTCAGCTTCTAAATGCGAGATGATTTTTTCACTCTCATGCAGCTTCTAGGAGTGGAGAAATTAGTGGAAGCAGAATCAGAACAATACAGAAAAAACAAAAGAAGACTGCCAAAAGGAATTTGAGGACATTACATAGGATATGAGTGAGGTGGAGTTGTTAGTTGTACTATAATGACTAGCCAATAGGTGGTTCAAGAGTTAACGAATAAATGTTGCTTATATCCAGGGACAAACAGACTCAGCCCTCGTGCATCTTTCAAGTGGATCAGTATGGTTTCCTTATGATTGAGGTGGAGTTGGTGGTTGGGCAGTAGTGACTAACCAATAGGTGGGGGTTCAAGAGTTACCAAATAATTAATGGTTAAATCAGTGACAAACTGACACAGCCCTTGTGCATCTTTCAACTTGATCAGCACGGTTGCTATATAAGCCTTCTATCCATCATAACCGACTCATGCACCTGGATCAACCGGCAACTGAAGTAAGAAGAGTCCATTTGTAATGAAAGGACCCACCTGCATTTTGACTTATTTTCAGAATAAAAGTGAATATTGAGGCTGCAAGATGGGATATAGGATCTCTGAACTAAGGATGCATGGCAGAATTTCCAAGTACCTTTCATTTATCATCTTGCTTTAAGGCCTTTTGGACAAGCCCATGACTTGAATATGGAATTCTCGTCCACTACTGTTCATGACTACGAATGATATAAGGTATTTCCTCTTTTGCTTCACAATCTTCATTGTTAACTTCTTGGTCTTTCAATGGGACCTTCAATATCCAGATACTTGTATATGCTTAGTTTATGTCTCCACAGGATACAATAATAAAATGGGCATACTTGTAATAGAGATGATTTTAGCATTTCATACTGTATTATCAGGTCCATTATTTCATAATGTTTCATTTATTCTTCATACTTCTCAACATAAAATTGTTTGAAAGAAATGTTGTTAATTAGCGGTACCTTCATTAAGTTTGGAAATATTCTGAAGATGAGAAGTAATACTTTGTGTAAAGAACAACCAAGTTACATGCACGGTGTGAGCTTTTTGTAATAGAAGTCAAAATATTGAATATAAAATATCATGTTATGGATAGAATACCTGAATCCATTTTTGTTTCTTTGATTTCAAAGTATAGAACAGCGTCCCTGCTTCCCCTCTCCATGTCCGTATATGTATCTATATTCGGGCATGATAGGATGGGACTAATGTTCCCACTTCCCCAGAATGAGATGAGTCTTTCCTTATTCATTCCAGATCATCACTTTGTTAGACATCCAACTTCCACTTATCTTTCCATATTCAAATTTTGGTCACAAAAAGTTCAAATTTTGCTTCTTCTTTTTTCAAAGATTTATGATTATTTCAAATAAAAAAAACGTTTCATCTTGTTATTTATACAGATTTTTGATCTTTTAAAATGAAACTTATACCTATGCTCTTTGATTTTCATAGGAAGTAGGAACACCCATCTTTCTCCTTTCGGTACTCGGGCGGTACAAAACTTTGCTGGTGAATGACCAAAACTAGAAATAACTGGCAACTCCATAGAAAAGCATTTGTATGTGCATGTCCACATGTGAAATTATACCAACAATTTTACAACTCACTATTTATGTTTTGCAATTTCAGCCATCTTTCAATGTTCCAGTCTGATCTGACTTTCAGAATATTGATTTTAACTTTAACTGCATTGCTAGGCTGCTAGCATTCTTTTTTCTGTGCAATAGTATATTAGCTGTACGCCTCACTGATTATCAAAAAATTAATGAGCATTTTTACCGGAGAAGCCTGCTTTGTGTAACACAATCCAATCAGTAAAGAAAATAGTTAAGATGGATCATGCAAATTATCATGAAAGCATCCTAAATGGTTTCATGAAAGGTTATATGGCCCCTCTCAGGTTATCTTCATTGTAGTGATCTGTCATCTTTAGCACTATTGGAATTGCCAAGGAATCAATATTATAAGCTTCCATTTCGTGGGACTGTTTTTCATTCTGTTTCTGAGTGGCTGATTTCAATGGAATGATGACAACTGAATTGACGTGATAGATCCTAATTCCTAACAAACAACGGATAATTGTCAAAGCTATTCACAAGACTTCTCAAAAACTTTGTGATTGACCTTTTTTACATTTGATACTTATTCCAAAACAAATATGCTGCATTTCAATTTGCTGCCTTTTAATATTAAAGCAATGCCTAATGCTGAATAGTTCAATATAGTATTTGGTAAATTTTCAAATAAATAATATTCTTAATTGGGACAGAAATTGGAAATATTGACAGCAATATTTAGCTGATATATGACATTTTTTCTAAGGAAAGGAAAATAGTTGCCTGGTCAAATGAATAAGAAAAAAAACATGAGTATGAAGAGGTAAATGTGAAGATCTACGAGCCATCATCACTGTGGCTTAATCCATCTATCTAGGGTTGGCTTTGTAGGTTCTACATCATAATATGTTTCCATCTTTGTTGAAAGGTGGTAACCACTCTACATTTGTTTTGAGACTTATTATTTTCTCTTTTCGTTTTATCTGCAGTGGGATCAATCAAGTGCTGTTAATTTGTTGTGTATTTGAGCATATGGCGCCTGGCCTTAGAAGAAAGAAAATGTTTATCTACAGAAAATGGTTATGTGAATTTGTTAGGGAATAATTTCCTCAAATTGCATCCAAACAAGTTCTTTATTTTATTTGAGAACCGAGTTTAAAATCATGCCAAGCAGGCTAGCTCTCTTATCCCGTCAAGGTTCCTACGTAAATAAACTTTGGTACCACTCAAGAAAAAAGTTAAAATGAAGACAGAGCACTAGGTTTGTATATTTTCATTTTCATATTTGTTGACCTGAAACCCAAATTCCCATAGAGGTCTGTCTTTCGAGCTATATGAGTTTCCCCACAATTTTGAGATTAGGTTAGATCGACTTGCGGAGTATTTTTCAAACTTAAAACAAGGCATGACAGAGCAAAATTTATAATAGTCAACTAATGTTTATTATGGATTCTCTTTGATGTCTACAAAGTTTATTTTATAACACAGCACATTATTTTGTTATATTCTTCTCTAGTCAATTCTAACTACGATGCTATTCTTTAGTCAAAGACTCAAAATAGCATATTTATCTGTTTTCTGCTTGTGCGCCCAAAATGCATAGCTTTGTAAATATCATCATTTGTGTAAACCTCCAAAGTTGCCTATTATGGGAATATTGTGGTCAATAACGCCTAATATATAAGCAGGAGATTTTTCATCTCCAAGACTCCGGCCATGGATCAACTTGTTTGGAACATGCGTACACATGTGAAAATGCTTGAGTTTGAATCTCTAGTATAAATAAAATAACCCAAAATAAAATAGAATAAATAAATGAAAGATTTTCAGATCTTTGAGCTTTGTCAGTGGACGTGAGCGGTTTTGCCGAATCACGTATTTCTTTATCTTCTTGGATTGATTGCTTATTATTGTGTGAATTTGTGTGTGCTTGATCGTAGATTGCAGATTGCTTGTTGGTTGTGACCGAGTTTGCAGTTTATTGAGTGTTTTTTTACCATGTTTGTTTTGCTGTGTAATCATCCTCAACTCAGGCAGGTAGAGCCGGAAGTGCACCCCCACATGCAGGTAAACTGATCCCAAACCTTTGCCAGAATAAAACCCAAATTGCCAGGCCCAGCCCTGAGACCAGGGGATGTTTTTTATTTTATAATATTACAATATGCAAATCAGTGTTATCTTTTATATAGGATTTTAATCTGCTAAGAGGTACCTTTTACCTGATGGATGCAAATCATGTGAGGATGATGTGGTATAATTTCTTTGAACCTTATTCTTTTTTGGTTGTATTTTCCGGATAAATGACATATAGCTTTTATTTTCGCTTAATTATCAAACTTTAATAACTCAAGTTAATTTTAGTGGTCTATTGATTTTCTGATTTTCTACTGCCACCGGGAAATAAAAAAAAAACTCGTTATGTTGCTTGTTGCATTGCATTGCTGGTCCTAAGCTCCGGAAAAAAGGAGGGTTTAAAGTCCGATTCACACGGTGTCTGGTGACGGTATAGATAGGAATAATTAGAGAATGGGGTGGGTCTTAGCTGTGCCGGATCCGAACCGAATCATCGAGAAAGAACCGTACCCGACTCAGTTTGGATCAAGTAGTGACTGCACTGGGCTATGTCTCAAACCCGTCAACAACCTGTGATCATATATTTTTTTCTTGTATGCAATACCAAACCCAATCCATGATAGGTACGGATCGGGTATAACTTATATATATATATATATATATATATATATATATATGGGGGGAATGTTCATGTGCATCTATCCCTCACCATAGGGTGAGGGATACTTCCATAAATGGGGATTTTCAAATACAAAAGTGAGTTTTCAAGTACATAGTGTGAGGTACACTCCCTTGTCTTCATGTGTAAAAAGGGAAAGTGCCCCTCACTTTATAGTGAGGGATAGATGCACATGAACATTCCCATATATATATATATATATATATAGTACCTAATATAGTGTAACACGCGGAGTCAAATCATGGGACACGGTTGCACTTGTCAAACTACCGTGTCTGTACTTAAACAATATCCAATGAAAATCATGGGTCCACCCTTAAAATTCACATGGAAAATCTTCGGTTTGCTGCCAGAACCAATGAAGATTTTATGCCTGCCACAGGGTAAAAGAGAGTTCCTGCCAATGGCGGGCCCAGGATTTTCGTTTGAGGGGGGCTGATGATTGTCAATTAAAATAGTCCAAATATGAAAGAACTTTTAGATGACTAACAATAAGGAGAAAAAAATATATCTAAAGATAAAAATGAGAGCAGCCCATTTATAAAATTGGAACTTGAGCTTAAGCACATATAACCCGACTTAAGTTCACTGAGAACCCAACCTTGTCAAGAAAGTTTAGATGGTTGTACATAAAATAAAAAATATCATTGTAATTAGTTAAGAGAGTGCGATCCACCAATGCTGATGAACCCATGCCTGAGGGGTTCAAAGGGTGAGAGAAAACTGGGAGTCAAGATTGAGGCTGGGAGAAGACTCGAAGTTGAAGAGGAAAGGGCCTGGTTTGGAGAAGACACAAAGTCCCAAGGCCCTTTTATGGGCTTTTTCAGGATTTGGTGGGGGCTCAAAGTCGACGAGAAGAGAGTTTGATGGGAGAAAGGCTGGAAATCCTAGGACCCCTTATGGGCTTTTTCCAAACCAGTGTCCGCTGAAGCCCCCACCAGCTAATACATAGGTCCGGCCATGGTTCCTGCTGGCATTTTTTTTTTTTTTTTTTTCTCTCATAGTCTAGAAGAGTTCTTGCAACTACTTGTTTTGTTTCCGTCTTTTATTTTGCCGTAGGGCCAAGACCCAAGAGAGCTCACACTAGTAGTGTGGAAAGAAAAAATCCACGTAGTGAGAAGGAAAGCCCACAAAAGTAGGATGAGTAGCACACCCAGAAGTCAGGGTAGTTGAGAGACAAAACCAACTGAGCAACTCCTGCAGACCCACATTTTTTAAACAAGGATGAAGCCAGCAATTGCTTTGAGACTTGAGAGTCAATGCTCGTACATATCAATTGAGTTGAATGGTTTCAGGTGCATATATAGATCCAAATTGCCCTACCAACCCATCACCCATGTGATTTGACATTTCCAAAGACCAGTAAGAACTGCCATAGGAAGAAAGGAAAGGAGACGAAGACTCATTGAATGAGAAAAGTTGTTTCAGAAAGAGATTCCCGCATTCATCTTTGAGAATGGCCCACCTCCTATTTAACTTTTTATACAGACGGTTTAGATTGATAATCAAATTTTACGAGTAATTGTCATGGGTCCATGCCATGAGTTCTGGTCAAGTAGGTCCGGTCATGAATTAGTGATGGTTTAGTCAAGTGGGAGGGGTTGGGTGATTGATTTTTCCCATGTTCTCCTGTTCCTTGGAATTCCTGCAAAATCCCGTGTGTAACACCCACCATGCCGTCAGCACACCAGTGCAGATGTGGAATTCAACAATGGGTCCCGCCCATTAAAAGTTAGAGTCAGTAGGAGTTGGTGAAGTGGAATAAGACATGAGTTTACTCCGGATGTTCTTTATTCAAAACCGACATCAGATTTACTTGATATGCAGGTATTTGTGTAGATTTAGCGGACACCATCAAAATAAGAAAAAAACGGGTTTTCACAAATTTTATCCTATCCGGAGTGGGTCACACCGTAGGATTGGCCGTTTGGCTTGTGTCATCACATATTTTAGCAAACGATCAATCAAATAGTAAATTTATATTGGAAGGGCATTTGTTTTCAAGGAGCATATTTTCCTCCGCACGCGGTGCACATACACACGCTCTGTGTATTTGGAGGTTCAGATTGAGATTTAACTGGTGGGGCCCACCTGTTGGAGGGATTTCGATTCTTTTAATAAGTGGCTGCCGCTGGATTCCCACTCCATGGACTGGGGATTGCTTTGACCCAAAGCGTAGGTGGATGATAGAAGTGCCTCATGAGCCCTTGGCCCCATACCTGCCTTTCTTCATGGCCGTGCTAATTCGACACGTGGCCTTTGAAGAGGCTCATTCACCTTCCTTCACGCACACAAGATGTGACTGTACGAATGCATATATATTACATTATATATATATATATATATATATATTTTAAAGCAAATGAGGAGGTGGGCTGTGAGGAGTGCCACCTTAGCACCCAATTATTTTCTTTTAAGAAAAATCAGTTACAAAATAGCGAGGGAGCCTTTGCCTTTCAAGTAGGGCTGGTACCTTTTTTTCAATCTCCTAAAATCTCTCCCCTTCATCAAAGCCTAAAAACTCTCTCTTCATTAAGAGATAAGAGAACTGAAAATCCCCTAAAATCTCTGTCCTTATTCTAAGGGTTTGCATCCCCTAAAATCTTTGTCACTATTCTAATACTTCTTAAAATCTCTCATTCTACACTTGACCACATAATTAAGAGATATATACATTAATCCAAGGCGGGCCAATTATTACTGGGATCAAATAACACTAGCCTGTGGTTTTAAAGTCTCATAATTTATGACTTTTAAAGTTATGATGTTTGAACATTTTTTTTTAAAAAAAAATCTAGAGTTAAAAAACGGTTTGATCGATTCTAAAATGGTATCGGTACTACTTTAAAGGGGTAGAGAAGAAATTTGTACGGAGCGATTGAAATGACCATTGACCCATGTGAAGATAATACTTGTATTTATGATTGAAGATGTATTGACTGTTTTTATATAAATATGTATGAATATATTCTTATACGTTTATAATTAATTTTGATATCTCATAAATTAAAAATGTAATATCTTATTTTTTGCCCCGGGCTAAGCACGAAGCATTGTTGCTAGTTTGTAAATATAATGTTGCTAGCTATCTGATTTCATAATAGGGACGCTGTACCCGCACTTTGGGCTAGACTAATTTAGGTCTAGGATCGGGTAAATCTCTTGTGGCCTTAATGTAGTAGTATAGTTTCAAATCCTCAATCTCACGGAGCAAACCATTATCTTAGACCAATTAAGCAACCCCTCAGGATTAATAGGTGATAATAAATTGTGTTTGGACAAATATACTAATTCAATACTACAAATATATTAACTCAACACATCATGTGCGTAGACAGGTAGAAGGGCGGGGTTCGAGTTCAGATGCAGGCCTGAGTTGGGATCCAAATATAATATTATAGACATCTTTACAAAAAAGGCTCTTTTAAAGTTGATAAATATAGCGAAGGGTCCAAGTACCACACTTCAAAATGATGGTAGAGGATCTTTATTCCATGATACCATAGAATAACCCAACAAACAAATGCTCTAATTCCATGATTTCATTAAATATTGGGTTATTCCATGATATAATGGAATGTCCCTTTATTCATGAGATTTGCATGAAGGTTATTACATGATATTTCCGACATCCTATGAGATAATGGAATCACAGGTCATCTACCGTCTTTATGAAGTGTTACGACCTCCCTTCTTATTTCTCAACATTAAGGGGTATTTTTATAAAATTTATAATATTATAGGTTTATATATATATTATTTTTATTAGATTTAATATAATATGCAATTAACATTTTTATGTATATCACATATAATATATCCAATGGTGGACTCCGTATTTTCATTTGTAGGGGGCGGACCCAAAATTATCATGAGAGTTTAGAGGGGGACCCAAGTCCCCATTGTTCCACTATAAGATCATCCCTAAGTCTAACCACACTCCCTTATTAAAAGTGATTGCCACAGAAATTATTCACAAATATTCAGGACATTGGAATCACTTGACCTTCGAGAACACTCGGTATTGGCCCCACAGATCCACGCACCGCACGCACGGCGACCTTGCCCGCGTGCATTAAAATTTTCCCGCGTAGAATGTGGGGCCCACATTTGAATTCCAACGTGTACGTTATGTAGCTTATGCTGACCTCTCTCTATGTACTTGATCCCATGACCATCTGATTGCATTGAAAAACTTGTTTGCTGCGACTGCTTGGTATGTATTTTGAAATCGGAGTCTTCCCCATCATGACCTGATAAAGCTTTTAATGTAATCCTTCTTTCTCTTCTTGGTCTTGTTAGTGTCAGGACTGTGGACGTAAATGGGTAATGATTCTCTGATTATGAGGTGGTTTTTTTAATCAGTTAGAAATTGGATTTGAATCCTTACTTATTCCATGATAAATATATGGGTTCAGGTCTAGATTCTTTATTTTTTACCCGTGACCTAAAAATATTCGGATCCGGTTCCACCTTGCTTTCAACCCATCGATCTAGCCCTACGTTTATATTACCACAACTCTCAAGAATCACTCCTAAAAACTAGATTTGTTTTCCCCATGTCATTGTTTACAAAGACCCGGATCCATTGCATATACGGATCTAGTTCTAGTTCCAGTTAAATATTTTCATCAAAGGCTGGTTCCACCCTCTCATTAATGGTTCCATGTCCACCATGGATCTAAATCGGAACCGACCGGTTACATCCCTAATCACATCAACTAAAATGCCTGCCCATAACCATCATCCCATAGGTACTGCTTATTAATGTTGTACTTAATGGGTGTATTATGAAAATTCTTCCATTTAATGTAACACCCTACCATGTACCGGTCCAAGGCCTCAGAAAAAGGAGAATTAGGGTTATAAATTAAAGAATTGGCTTTAGAAACTCCATAAACTGAGTTTTGAGTCTACTTTTGAATGATAGGACTTCAGGTATCTCGCATGAATAAGTAGTATTATTCTTTTATAGTTTTTTACACTACAACTGGGGTTACTGTGTTTGGGCTCTGTAGATGGCAATCCTGTCCGAGGTGATTCCAGCAACATGGGTACGAGTTGGAGGTATTTGGACCATTTAATCAACTATTAGGGGACAAGTCTCGGGCTTCAACTAGCAGGCCTCATGCTCACATCTCAGCTCAATCCTTCTGATGGGATCCAAACTGTTTTTGATTCCTGGTTAATCTGAAATGTTGCAAAAAGATGTGTTCCTGTAAAAACTAAGTCATATGCACGCAAAAGAACCAATAAGAAATTGAAAAAGGTATTTTTCATGAAAGGTCTCTCCCCTTCCCCACCCTTTGTTTTGATTATCAGCTCCCTTAAATTTTTTATTTTTTTTATTATTACGGGCAATGTTTTCTCAAGTGTTTTTCCTAAAAAAAGTTTAAAATATAAAAGCATCCAGTTAATTCAACACTTGTCATGATGATGGTTGATGATGATGATGGTAATGATAGAAATAATCTAGTGCGACCACGGTGCAATTAGCAACCTAGTCACTTGAGCCCACCTATGATCAATCTGACCTCCTCAATTCTCTATCCTTAAAAAATGGACATTCACGACCTTTTTTATTATTATTATTATTATAGTTAGTTTTAAAATTGGGATTCACCACGACACCACCTATTTGATATTCATGCAACTTTTTTTGTGCAGTGCATTGAAGAGAGAGGAGAGAGAGAGGGAGAGGAGAGAGAGAGAGAGAGAGAGAGAGAGAGAGAGAGAGAGAGAGCATGTAGGGGACAAAGATTGTGAACTTTTTTTTTTTTCAGAGGGAGAGAGACTTTTTTAAGGCAAGGGCCAAAGATTGTGGAAATTATCTCCTTTTGTTAGACAATATTCTCCGACAAGCATATATGTGGCCGTCCAACTCTATGAGCCCCACTTGAGCCTACTTATAATTAGTACAGGCCCTTTGATAATTTTGTCATCTCTTTATGTGGCATTAGGCACAATTTCACACTGATTGAACTTTCACTCACTGTTTAATTGAATCTCAAATAAATCTATAGTTAACGCCATTAAATTTTAAGGTTATTAAATTAATGTCTAAGATAATATGGTGGGACAGATTTTTTGGGCGGTATCTTATTAAAAAAATCCTATATTTTCATCCAATATAAAAGAGGCTCTCAGATTTTGTGTGTGTGTTATTTATTTTTTTTTTTTACTAAAACCTGTCTACTGAACAAAAAGTTATTGTCCTCCATTAATTTTTTATTATTTTCAATTGATTTACCCTTAAGAAAAGCTCAAATGACTTTTCACTTGAGTCAAAAAGTAAAAAAGATGATTTTGTCCTCGTAAACTTTAAGGACCTAAAATTAAAAGCTATGATTATTTAAATATCATGATATCACATAGTTTTTTAATCCACATCTAAGCCTTTCCATCGCTATACCTCCTTTGGTCTTCATGGATCCAGGTCGGCTCATTTATCCATAAACACTAACAAGTCATCTGTTACACTGTGAGACCAGGGGCTTTTATGGTAATAATATAAGACATGGGCCTAATTTTGAGGTTATCTAAAAATATAAAAGCCCTTTTGTGAGAACCTTTTTGGCTTCCTGCCGCTGCCCGTTAAGGCAGTCCTACCATCTCATCTCATTTAATTGTTAATCATGCACCTAAGTAGGCTCCTCAAGCTGAACTTTGTAGTATATATATTTTCATAGGAGAACATTATCCCTTCTTGATTGGTTGGAAGAGAAAAGATGTTTGCTATTGTGTAGTGTTGTTAGGAATGCTCATAGCCTAGGTCGACAGGTCTAAAGCTCTCCAAGCCTGACATGTGAGTTGCTGTTCCATGAAAACACGTTCGACGACGAGGCCACATAGGAATGCATGCATGTTTTTAACATTAAATTGGCAAATGTCCCAGTTGTGCATGTGCTAAGTACTGCCAATGCAGCAACTATCTTATCTCCCTTTCCCATCCAACATTATTTAGAATATTCTCTATTATCAAACTCGGCCAACTAGCCATCCCTAATTAGCTACCTCACCTTCTCAATGACAGCGGAACCAGCTATTGCACTACGAAAAAAGAAAAAAAAAAGTGATTCTTAGTGGCAGAAAAATCTGTTTTTAGTAATAAATTTTTTTTAGCCACTAAAAGTCAGCTAATATGAAAGACATTTTTAGTGGCGGAAGTTATTTTCTGCTGCTAAACCGCTTGAAAAGCTTACTTTCTCAAGCAAGAACGGCACTTTTAGTGACACAAACAAATTTATACCGCTAAAAGTCACATTTTTTGTAGTGATGGATCAATTAAATTATATGATTTTAAGACGGGGGGAGAGAGGGAGAGAGATCCATCTGAATTCTTCTTTGGGAATGGCCCTGCCCCTATTTTCTTTTAAAAAAATTTCACTGGACCCACCTCTTATTTAATTGGACGGTCAAGACTGACTAACCAATTTTAAAAGTCATGACCATGGGTCCATGCTAGGAAATTTCACGTGGTCCAGTTATGAAAGTCAGTGGGAGCAGTTTCCTGACTGGCTGATCACACTTTCCCGTCCCTTGGAACTTGGAAGTCCATCCTGCATGTAACTCTCACCCTGCCCTTACTTTAACCATTGTATTGTTATTACAACTAAACATACAAGATGACAAAGGAGTTTGCAGAAGTTTCCATGTAATATATGATAAGATATTGCTAGTCATTCAATATATCTAATAATATTCATCAATGATAATAACATATATTAGGATAAAATTATATAAAAATATGATTTTTTTTATATGATTTATCATGTGTGTAGCAGTCTGTGTAAGCATCTAAAAGTGTAGGGAGGGTTGTGTACGGATTCACTGATTTATGTTGTGTGTAAGTAGGCCCAAATCTGATTGAAACATTGGATTCAATTCAATCCCAAATACAGGCCCAGATATAATATTACATATTACATTTTTTTCAAGTTTTATTAACTTCATTGTAATATATAATTATTATATATATGTTTACGACATATAATATATCCTCATTAAATTCTTATCCCATTAATTTTGGAGTCAAACGTAGAATATAAAATATATACATATAGATAGATAGATTGAAACAAATAATACATCAAGAGCATTATTATACAATTATGTTAATTAGAATGTAAGGTTCTTATTTTCTCAACTTGTCTAATGAGGACAGCCCACCAAGCCAACCTTAGATTAACGAGATAAAGGATGATGATGATGATGATGATGATGATGATGATGGTGGCGGTGGTGGTGGTAATATGGGCCATTTAAGTTTTGGCTTTGGCCAAAACAGTAAATAAATAATGGGGTGGTGGGGAGTCTCTCAGAAAGAAGATCTTGATCAGACAACCCTGACCTTCCAAATCAGTCTCCATCAATTGGACAGTTAAAAGAAGGAATTCTGCAATCAATCTAATCCTAAATCACATTTAAAAATGTAAAGTCACTTGACCTTGGCCCCGTTTCTTTACTTAGTAGTGGTTAGAGTTTTTGGGACATGATGTCTAGTGTTTCCGAAGTCCTTGTTTCTTGTGAAGAATTTCTGAATTCCAGCGTATAAAGAGTCCTAATTTGCCTTTGAGAATTCAATAATTCCAACGTTTTTGCATTTTCGTGGAATTCATGAATGCTCAAGTCTGGAAATTCAAAAATTCTCCAAACACGAGTTCCTTTCTTTAACCAAATTCCCTACCCCACAGCCCACAGACATGCATTGCACGCACTAATTTATGACATGCATTCAGAATTCTCCCTAAACAATGTAGGGTCCGCTTTGCATCCCAGCGTGCACGTTATGTTGGCCTCTCTCTATATAAACATGTTCCCATGACCATCTATTGCATTGCATAACTTGTTTGCTGTGAGGAATATAGATTAAGAAAATGGAGTCTTCCCTATCTAGGCCTAGTAATGCCTTTGAGAAAATCCTTCCTCTCCTCTTCTTGGCCTTGTTACTATCAGGGGCCGTCAGCTCAACTGCAATGCGTGCCCATGATTATCCCATAGGTAATGTTTATTATTGGCAATAATTAATGAGTATATTACGATAATTATTCCATAATCCTACGAGCTGACTACATAGACATGTATATTGCTCGTATACAGTCCAGCTCGCGAGGCACACTTGGATGCATGTCTACCAATGAGATAAAGAAAGATGGGAAGGTCTCTTTAGACTAGGGAGAGCGAAAAAACGTGCCCGACTGGATTATCCTAACCCTTGATTTAACAACTTTAAAATTTAACGGCCTCTTGATTGTAAATGCTTTCGAGACTCGATCCAATAGTGAGTAAAAATTAAATGAGTGTAAAATTAGATCCGATGCTTGATCTTGGGATAAAAAGTTTTTTTTTTTTTAAGGTTATAAGAGAACTTTTTCTGTGTGGTCAAGGCCTCAAAAAAGCTCGATTATTCGAATCAAATTTTGAATTTATTTTTGGATAAAAGTACCACTTGACAGTATTATTAGTCAGACTTTCATTTGATTGATTGTTACTTTTTTGTTATGAACTGAGATTAATGTTTTTGAGCTTTGTAGATGGCAATCGTCTTCTGATGGATTCCGGCAGCATTACACCACAGAAAGTAACCCCAACTCCACCTCCGTCTCCCAAACCAAGCCCACATCCACCTCGAGGTAATTAAGTATTGGCAGCAGCAGAGGACTATTCATTGTTTTTTGTTGTTACAATTCAATGACCATTGGAATATGATTATCCTGATCATCCAATGGGTGTAACTGTAACCAGCTTGAGGTGATTTAAAGATGTAGTTATGGGTACTACTAAAGATTTAGTTATGTGTACTACTAAAGATGTAGTACACATCAGGGCCGTCTCCAAGATAAATGGGGCCTTAGGCGAAACCATAAAAAGAGGCCTTTTCTAATAAATTATAAATTATTATATTAAAATATAAAATATCAATAAATTTTAGTTAAAAATTATTCTTCTTGCTTTTTGAGATGCAAAATTACTTATCAAAGTTTTGTATTCAAGATTTGTTAATAGATCATTTTCAATTGATAATATAGCTAATCCATTTAATCTTTCTTGCGTCATAGTAGATCTTAGATATGATTTTATTAGTTTTAGTTTTGAAAAACTTCTTTCAGCGGAAGCAACAGTTACAGGTATTGTTAATAATATTCTATAAGCAATACTTGCATTTGGAAAAGAGTCTAATCTTTTTATATAGTTTAATGTTTCAATTGGAGTATAAGTTTCTATTTTTAAAATCTCTTTTAAAACTTTTAATTCTGAAAACAAATCCAAACCATCTATATCAACGTGATCATCGTGTTTTAAAAAGTTTTCAAGTGCAAGACAATGTTTTTTCAAATCTTCCTCTTCTAAAGATTTTAACTTTTTCAAATTAAATAAAAACCAAAAATATTTTCATATATTACAAATTGTTCAAACCTATTTTCAATTGAAGAAATAGCTTGATCTACTATATATATAAAATAATCAACTCTAAAAGATTCTTCCGCTGATCGTAATATTTCATTATCAATACTTTCATCAAACTGTTTTTTTCTACGAATTATTCGCCTTTCACGAAATATAGGTTCACTTCCCATTTCAGCAGCAATCTCTTTAGTTGAAATCAAAGCAGAACTAAATCCATTTTCTCTATAATTTTTTAAATAAGAAATAAGACCTTTTAATTGATCAATAGCAATATCTATATGCATGTCTTTAGATTGCAAGTTCTTACTAACTGAATTAACAGCAAACAATATATCATACCAAATATTTATGCCTAATAAAAATTCAAAATTTTCAAGCTCATATGTAGCTAAGCATGTGGCTTCACTGGTTGTTTTAGGATCATCACTTTGTTCTGCTAGTTGAACTAAAGCATCTCTTATTTTTGAAGTTTGAAATTTTATTGCTTTCACACTTTCAACACGACTTTCCCACCGTGTTTGTGATAATGGTTTAAGAGTTAATATAGGCACATTATCTTGTAGAATTTTCCATCTTTTTGTGGAGGAAGAAAATAAAGAATATAGACGTTGTACCACTCCAAAAAAGGATATAGCCTTAGGGCATGAATTAGCCATGTCACAAAGTACTAAGTTCAGACTATGACAACCACATGGTGTGTAAAATGCTCTAGGATTTAAATCCAATAGTCTTTTTTGTACTCCTTGTTGTTTTCCTTTCATATTAGACCCATTGTCATATCCTTGTCCTCTTATATCATTAATATTAAGTTCATATTTTTTTAGTAAATTTATAAGTTCATAAAAAAGGCCTTTCCCTGTGGTGTCATCTACTTCTAAAAATTCTAGAAAATATTCTTCAACTTGTACTATACTTGTGGAAGTATCTACACATCGTAATATAAGAGTCATTTGTTCTTGATGGCTTGCATCAGGAGTGCAATCAAGTATAACTGAGAAATATTTCATTTCTTTGATTTTTTTAATAATTATAGTTCTAACTTCACTTGCTAAAGTTTGAATCAATTCATTTTGTATATTATGTCCAAGATAATGATAGTGGATTTCACTATGTTTAATACGTCGAATGTGTTCTTGCATTATTGGATCAAATTCTGCAATCATTTCAATTAAGCTTAAGAAATTTCCATTGTTCTTTTCGTAGATTTTTCCATTCTTACCACGAAATGCTAAGTTATTTTTTGCTAGATTTTTTATAACAGCTATAATTCTAAGCAACACTTTTTTCCAATGGTCTTTTTCTTTTTTGATTTGTTCTTGAATGTCTTTATCTATTGTCAATTTTTTTGATATTCTCATTTCTAAATCAATCCATGTATTCATATTATTAATATGTTCGTTGGTGGTTTCATGACTTTTAAGCCTAAAACTAAGATTTTTCCAATCATTACTTCCTTCATTGGCTAATTGATTCATGTTAGATTTTGAACTAAATAGTTTACAACAAAAACAATACACTTTATCAAAATCCTTTGAATATATTAGCCATCTTCTATCATGTTTTTCCCCATTTGGTAATTTTCGGATATAATATGTGGTAGAAAAGTGTCTATTATTTTCATCTTTGGGAAAGCTTAAATTATTATCTCTAATTGGACCTCTTTCTATTAATAAATCTCTTAAATTGATATCAATATTTTTCCAATTGCCTGGGTCATAAATATTAGCAATAGAGTTTGATGTTTCATTATTCTCTGTAATTGTTTGACTAATCTCTTTTTTTTTTAATTCGTTATTCTTTTCTGCTGAATCAAAAGTTTCAATGTTTTCAGGAGTATACATGTCGTTCCTATAATTTTGTTGTGTTACTTCTACATTTTCATTGGTTGTTAATCTTTGGGTAGAATTTGAAATAATAGTTGGTTGATTAATAACAAACCTATCCAGAGCACCTTTTTGAGATTCAATTAGTTTTTCAATTTTTCGTTTTTTTTTTAACTTTTCATATCCCGACTCGTATTTTCTATTGGACATATTAGATATCTCAAAATTATTCTAAATTGAAAAATGATAACTACAATCAACACAAACAGAAATATAAAATAAAACTATACAATAATCAACTTAATCTCAAATTCTCAGTTTCTCTAGATAAACAAGTGATAGCTACAAAAGACATAAAATAAAAGTATAAAACTAATTTAAAAGTTGAAAGGTTAGAATAATAGCACCTGTGAGAAAGAAGAGGGCTACAGCTAGCTTTGAAATTTTGAAATTGAATCAATACCTGAAAGTTAGCTAGAAAGAAGGATGGATATGGCAGGATATGGTGTTGACAAGAGAAAAATAAGGAAAAATAGTAAACAGGAGAGTGAAAGTAGGATATCAATTGAGAAGTGAACTATAAAGAAGGAAGTGTAAGCGTTCAGAGTAGAAAGATTAGGAAACGTTGGTGAGGAGAATAGTGAAAGTAGGGATTAAGTAAGAATTAAGAAACGGCTATAAAAGTTGGAAGTCCAATAGTCTTTCTTAAATTGGAAGTCCAATAGTCTTTTTTGAGTTTTAAAGTTGGAAGTCTATCTCCTTGAAAGTTTAAATTAAGTTTTCCTTTGCATTAAATGAGGATTTCAAAAGGCTTAATGGATATTTTGAGACTTATTTTTTTCTTTTATTAAGTTAAAATATTTAAATTGAGGGGCCTATAACCTATTAAATAATTAAGTAAAATAGGAAATTGGGGGCCTTCCTATTTTGGGGGCCTTAGGCAACCGCCTAGGCTGCCTATGCCCAGAGACGCCCCTGGTACACATGACTATGCTGTATGTTATGCTTTTTTTTGTTAAGGGCAAAATATATTAGAAGGAGAGGAGGAAAGCTATAGCAAAGCTAGCCCCCAAAAAAAAAAAAACGAAGGGAAAGGCCTTAAGGGCGAACAGAAGCCAACAGAAGAAAAGTCCTATAGGAGATTACAAAGGGGTTTAAAGCAAAGCTAGCCTGCATGCATGTTACGCTAACCTCCCTCTCTCTCTCTCTCTCTCTCTCTCTATATATATATATATATATATGCATTATCCCATGACCACCTTATTGCACTGCAAAACTTGTTTGTTGTGAGGTATGGATAGATGCAGAAAATGGAGTCTTCCCCGTCTATACGTACCTAATAATGCCTTTGAGAAAAACCTTCCTCTTTAACTTCATGGTCTTGCTACTATTGGGACCCATCAGCTCAGTTAAAATGTCTCCCCATGATTATCATTCCATAGGTAATTTCTATTATTGGTATAATTAATGAGTAGATTGTGATAAAAAAATATTCTCCTGCTCGGACTGCTCATTTAGATCGTCCCCAAAGGAGGAACCCCGAATATCATGCACTCCATATAGTGACGATGGCACCAACCCAAATGGACTGCAGAGCTCACAAATTGGAGAAAATCATCCTATTACGTTAATGCAATACCTTAGCCTGCGCCAGTCTGAGTCCTTAGCTGAAATGGGAGGATTAGGGTTATAGAAGAATCAGCTCTGAAAGCTTTATGAACTAAATTTCGAATCTACTTTTAAATGAATATAACACTCTACTATCTCACATGAATAAGTATTATTATTCTTTCAACAAAAAAAAATAATTCTATCAACTAAATCTTTAGTAGATGATTCCAGCAGATGGCAATCCTCTCCGAGATGATTCCAGCAGCATTGGATCAAAGGGGGTGAAGTTCTCACCTCCGCCGCCAGCTCCCCGTGGAAACCCGCCTGGGAAGTAAGAATCAAGCACCGATGGGGGAGGACGGTGAAGTACATTCATTGTGCTGTAGTTACCATACAACAATCGTTATGACCGTTGGATTATGATCGTCCTGATCCAATGGGTGTAACAATCTTGAGGTGATTAAGGATTCAGTGAAGGGTTATGCATCGTCTTGTACTCCAGGTTTGAAGTAAGATGAATTTAGAGCCTAGTTATGGATACCACACTCTTTCGTGGCATTCCTACTAAATAAGTTGTCTAAGTTGTCCCAACAGAGTGGCTCATATTAGTATGTATGGCTTCAAGATGTCTGTTTCCCTTTGGTGGAATGTAATAAAGATTATATGATGCAATAAAAGACAATGTTATTATTAATCTTTTTTTGGTTTACATGGTTTATTTCATTCTATCAATTAGTGTTGCACACAGAAGTGAAAACCTAGCTACGATCGACAATCAAACACACAAGAAAACACAAAAAAAAAAAAAAAAAAAAGAAAAAAAAAAGGAGAATTTAAGTTGTTTGGTAATATACCTACATTCAAAGAAAAAAAGAAAGGCTTCATCCTTTCAATCCTTAAATATATGGTTCACAAGTTATATCATATATATATATATATATATATTGAATATTCTCCATATATTTAATATATATATTCTCCATATATATATATATATATATTTAATTGGAAGTGTCCCTCACCCTTTGGTGAGGGATGGATGTACATGAATATTCAATGGATGCACATGAATATTCTCCATATATATACATATATATATATATATATGGGAGGTGCTCCTATAAAAACATCTCTCACCTTACTATGAGAGATAAAGTGGGGGCCCTCATATTTAAGTTGTTAGCATTGGATATTGATGTGAGGGCCCCCACCTTATCTCTTATAGTAGAGTGAGAGATGCTTTCATAGAAGCATCTCCCATATATAACTATATATATATATATATATATATATATGCTAAGCCAAAGGACCAATCAATACACGACATCAACCCAACATTTGGAAATGCAATGTATTAGTATATCAGCGATTTATTGTAAAAAGAAATTTTGCTTCCACTAATGCCTTGAGGATTTGATAGGAATGGTTAACTAAGAATACTTAATATGTTATTAGAGCTAGCCAGTCGAGGGTTTGAATACCATTAAGGAACGACTCAACACAATACAAATACAAATACAAATAATAAAAAAATGTGAGCGTTGAAAAAAAAAAACCATATTTTACTTGAGGGGAGTATTATAAAAAATATTTCCGCTCCCTCTATTAAATACACCTTGTGACTTTGCTAGATAGGAATGATTAGTTGATAAAATTTAATATTAATCCTGAGATAGGAAATAATATATTTCATTTTCCATCAACATCATGTGAAATTGATATAATACTGATACCAATATTTTGTATCTACTTCTTGCGAAAACTGATGCATATGGTCCAATATTTAGAAACACGGTTACAAATCCGGTTGTTAGGAGCTTGTGATGCTCTACAGCTCATCTCCACCATGGATATGTGTTTACTCATATGTGCTCTATTCAAATTTGCTTAATTTTTTATTTTTATTTTTTTCTGGTGAAACCAATGTGTCTACTTACATGTGCTCTATTCAAAGGTTGACTCTATAAAAAGCCTTTCTCACAATTAATACATAATAAGATGAAAGATTTACAGTTGACTTATCAATGAAAAGAAGCATTTATCTCATCCTTCCTCCAAAAGATCAGGTTCATCCTTTCCACATTCTTGGAGACCATGGGTGACCAATATTATGATTCTAATCATTAATAGGGATGGCAAAACATGAACCCCAAGATGCCAATCAACCCACATCGCCTAATCTAATGGGTCCATGTAGGGTCAAGAGGTCCAAATTACCTTGGATTAACCAAGTTGGGTTCCCCATTAAGGGATGATTGAATTTTTGTTTCAGTCCTGTTGTCTGCTACAATGAATAAATCTTATATACCAAAAGAAAAAAGATGTTGGGCTGTGTCAGGTTGACCTATGTTGGCCTGTTGGCTACAAGTTGGAGGTATTTGACTCATATAATGAAATCTTTGGGTACAGGTTGGGCTTCAAGTAACAGGCGGCCCCATCTCGACTCGATCCTTTAGACTGGGCCCAAAGTACTTGCTCATGGGTCATGACTACTAGTTAATCTGAATTATTCTCTGAAAGCAAAGAGATAATGCTGCATAAAATAAAATAAAAAAGTGTTCCTGTCAAACATAAGTCATAAAAAATCATTGAAAAAAAAGGAAATTGAAATGTCCATTTTTCATGATTGAAAGGTCCCTCTCCTTGGTTTTTTTATATCAATTATTTTGTCGCGAACAATGTTTTCTCAAATATTGTGGAAACACAGCCCTAATCTAGCCCATTGTGGACTGGGCTCAGTTTCTGCCATAGCCATTAGCAGCCAAAGTGTTGCAGGTGCTGTTTCTTGTTTTTCAGCTCCCCATCTAATTAAGTTATATTCAATTGTTCAATTGCTTCCATTGATTTTTATATCACTCTCAATGAGCCTGAATTGGGTTTGTGAAATTCACTGAATTTGGGAAAGCCCAAACATTAGTTTGGTCTCTCTCCTACACCAACACAGATCCAATAGGCAAATATTCTTGTTGTCAAGTCTTATACCAACTTGAACTAATAGACTGGGTCTCAGTAGTTTTGTCTGACTTCATTTCCTCACCACATCAAAGGTGTTCAGCAGTTCATGACCTGGGTCGAGCTGGCTTGTTTACACACATCCTTTTTAATTATTGGTCATATTAATGGAGGCCCGAGTTTAGCTCATGGAAATAGAACTCAGGCCCAGGCCCATCTCATTTCTGGAAATATATACTGATTTGTACTGTCATTTTAACCAGGCAACTCCTCCAAGCATACATAGCCCCAGATATCACCTTCTAAAGGCATAGACCAAGCAATCAGGTCTGAGCCAGCCCATGGGGCTAAAATATGGCCCAAATCCATGCTATTCATTGGGTTAGGCTTGGGCTTGCGTGGTCCATGAGCAGCCTAACCATCAAGTGTACCTGAACAGGCCGGATTACATAGGATCCTCTCTCTCTCTCTCTCTCTAATAAATTTCCTCTCTGGGTCCCACCATACACAATTTCTACTCTATGATCCAATGGTCTGATAGCTGTAAAGTCACATTTTACTAATATTATGACTGACTTCTGTTTGTTGCTCTTGACTTTTTTTAGGGCAGGTTGATAGCCATTTTTTTATTCACTACTAACCTCAGGAAGTTAATCTGGTTGAATTCAAATGAGAACCCCATTGTAAAGATCAAAAAAAGAAGAAAAAGAAGACAAAATCAAATGAGCATTATAACTTAGCAACAGATCCATCATTTGTGTTTTGAAATAGACTTTAGATTAAAAAATTAAAGTCTGTTGTGTTTATCCAGTGTTTTCTGATTTCAAAGGCAATGGATCATATCATTGTTCCTTTTGATTTCTTTATATATTTTTATATTGATGCTTGCTTAGATGTGAAAAAAAGTATCACAAACCCACCTCATGATTTTTACCAATGCTGCCAAGATTGATGAGAATCAAAGGTTGGACCTTAGTTACAAGATGAAGGGATTTAGATGGATCAGGCTGGCACACCAACTATGAGCTGAACTTGGGCCTATTTCCGGCCACAGAAGCAAAATGACCGGGCCAAAGATGTCAATGGGCTGGATTATGCAGTATATCTGTATATGGAAGTTGGAGGAGATTTTTATACTGTCCAAATTAATCTGGTTTTAGACTTTCATATCCCCATCTTGATCCAATCTTATTCCAGATTTGAAATTGAGTCGCCAACATTGGGCCCAACTTCGCGGGTTTAAAATTGTGAACAAGACCGGTCACTATACCCAAAAAAAAAAAAAACGAAAAATCAATCACTAGACTTGCTAGACCTATATAATGCAAGTTATAAATGAACCTTTAAAAGCTACATGGGTTTAGTGCATTGGATCCAGGTCTGGTCTGTTAATAAATCAGACCCAACATTTGGATCTAGATTTGTTCCACCAGACCAACATTCCTGGCTTGGCCAAAAGCATTTAAACAGCGGCAGGATAAAGGCCCATTAACTAGCATAATTAAGGCCCATTATTGTAAGATATGTCGTCTGGGACAATAAAAAAAAATGTAACTGGACATAAACAAAAGTGGCCTAGATCCGGTCCATAAGACCATAAAACCTCAGTATATATCCAGCCCAAAGCATGCAAGTTTCACTGGGCTTCTTATGATGTAACCCAAGAAGTTTGAAATTTGCCAAACCTATCGGTACATCTCGAGAAAGCTGGGTCGAGCACGAAGCCCAACCAGATTCTGACCCAAATTGGAGGGGTGTAAGCCAGAGCTCGGATTAAACCTAAATGGCCAAACCTGAGCGAGCCCGGCCCAACTGAAATTGGTATGGTAGTGAATCAAAGTAAAAGATAATTACTGAGGCTGAGGAACCAAATGTCTTATCACACATTTGTTTTGGGACCACTCATTGATTCAAAGATATATCACTGGGATTTTTGTAACCATCAGTTTGTAGCACTTACCGTCCCAAATCCATGTGACTTTGATGGGATGATTTATTGCCAAAGAGAATCAAAATCGTACTCCTTTGCTTTGGAAAAAAAAAGCTTATGGGACCTGAAAAATGCTTGTCAACAGGTCCATATCAGTGGGGCCCACCACTTTCAGTGACCCATACCAAATTGTTCGTTTAGGCAAACAGAAATCGACCCATCACATAGATTTTTCTGAGTTTTCATTATTATTTTTTTTTTGTAGAAACCCATCTCATTGATTTGGTGGTTTAGCTTTTAGCCCACCAAACAACAAGTAGGTTGCATTGCAAACCAAATGGCTTCAAAATAGACTGTTGCCATGGCCTTTAAAGCTTCAAGCATGTCATGGAATCTCCCCCTTTTTGTTTAAAATAAATCTTGAAAAAAATATATAAAAATTGGAAATGCTGGAATTATCCTTTGTTAAGATGTTATTAGGGTGTTTTAAATGTAAGTATAAAAACCCTACACATAATATACCCATATGGGTATTCATCATGTTATATGGGGCCCTCTTACATACATGCCAATCGCAGCAGCTAAAAGGTGTCGCTCTTGTAATTGGATATTCCTGCTTGCCACCTAATTATTCAATATTTGGTCTTTACGTTTTGTGGCGAGAACTTCTCTTTCTATTGGAGTAAGCTTTTTTATAATTAAGATCTTACGGAGCCTGTCACTCTCGAGTTGAAAAAACGGAACTATATATCTAAAACTTATTATAAATAAGCTTAAATTTATAGGTAACTTCATCATTATATCATAAAACATTACGCCGGATTTTATCAACCAACCCAAAATTGGCTTTCAATTGTGATCGATATGGTTAAAACAGAAAGTGAGATTTATAGGGATGATGGTAGGTAGTTTTATGAAAGAAAAAGAAAATTGCAAGTTGGCTATAAGTTTAAAAAAAAAAAAAAAAGTATTTTCTAAAAGCAATTTCTCTTATCTTAAGATGTTGGACTCATGTGGTCGGATGTTCCTCCATGGAGTGGATGTCCATTATTCAACCAAGGGCAGTTTGATCATTTAACACAAATTTGATGGCATAGTTGTAATAAATTGGGAGAAGGTAGCAAGAATGTCTTTGCTTGATTTCAAATGATTTGGGGGTAGAAAGGGTCAAAAAAAAAAAAAAAGTAGTGACAGCTGGAAGAAATGGTTTTTTTTTTTTTGAAGGACGCGCATACACCGATGTCTTGAGATGGAGTGGGGCCCACCTCACAGCGAATGCAATTTGCAACCGACGACGTGGTCTTCACGTCCCTTCTTTCAGCGTCATAACGGCGTCCTCACGATCTTACCGTTACACCTGCCGCGTCCTGCGGCTCTGATCTAATGGGATTGCGTCGGGCCGGGTCCGGGTCCGGGGTCCTGGGTCTGGTTTCTTCAGGTCCGAGTTTTTATTTGGTAATCACGTCCAAATTTTGGCAACAAAGTTAGGATTGAAGCAAATGGTTAGAGTTCATAATACATTGTTTGGGATATTACCTATATAACTACCATTAAACATAACTAAGTTTAAGTATTGCTCACACAACTATTCATGTGATATTTTAGGGCCGTACAATTTGTACACAAGGCCTTGTGTGATATCATATTGTTATTATACTACTATGTTGGAAATATTTAAATCTCGACTGTTGTTGTGCAAATGTGAGGTCTAAAGGGTGTGGTAGATTCAGAATTCTTTGTTTTTATAAATTGGAGGACCTTACTATTTTATTCTAGACCCCTTAATAGAAGTTCCTATGATTTTGTGCATTTGAATGATTTTTTTGTATTTTTCACCCAACTACGAGCGCTTTTTTTTTTTCTCTTATAACAGAGGGTGTCACGGCTTTTTGGGTCAAAATAATCCCTACAGAGTGAGGGGGAGCCGGGTAAATCCCCAATCGTCCGAATGTAGTAATGCAGTTTCGAACCCTCAAAATCTAGATATTCAACCGTGGTCTTAAGACAATTGAGCTACCCGTCGAATTTACCCAATATTTACAAACGAAGAGCACATGCATGGCACGTAATCATTGCCCATCCAAATCAGGGACCCACTATAGATTCACCGTGCTGATTATTTGGAACGTTTTGCAGAGTCTCTATATAACGCCGTTGTGGAGAGCAGTAGCAATTAGCCAAGTAGACCGATAGAAGTCAGAAGAGAATGGCATAATGGTGACAGAAGGTAGAGAAAACGTGTTGGTTAACAGTACAGATGCCTTTGAAGGGCTTGCAAACCCTAGATGCCGTTTTCCACACTGATTTCTTTTTAATTATTTTTCAGTCCCTCATTCATTAAATAATAACACCAGTCAAACTAAATGCCAATTAGCTCCCCCTTATCAACATTCCCACCTTTTTCCATTCAAATTACAAAGCTACCCCCCAACCTGTAGATTTTGCAATCAAGGCCTTCTCCATTCTCAACACCATCAACCAGGTCCATACCATACCCCATTATAAGAATCTCATTATAGCCTCTTACAACTTGTTTTACTCTTTTTTTTTTTCATTTTTATTTACTCAAGTGATACAAACAGATAAGATTTTGATTTTTACAAGTTTTTATAGTTAGATGTCACAAGTAGAACCATCCATCTTTTGTGGCTAAAAGTCTTAGTACAAGAATGCACAATGTGTAATGGTGGAGTTATTGGTAAAGTCCCATTCAAAAAGGACAATAAAGAGAAGCCAATCCAATGATCCAAAATGTTTTGACCATATCATCATTTAGCAGACAGAATTATTTAGATAAGTTTTACAACTTAAATATAACTCATACCTATAATCATTAGCTGCACTATTTAAACATGAAAAATACACCAAAGACAATTAAAATAAAATATTCGATTATTTACATTTAAAATAGTTTAAAAAAATCCAACGTATTAGCCAATATACAACGATTTTATCTTTGGCTTGTCCATAGTCTAAAATCAAATCCTAAAATAATATTCAGTAATGCATTAACGCATAAATTGCTCTACAGTGCAGTCCATCAAGATCAGTGTCAGTTATTAAAGAGGAGTACATGAAATTCAAGAAAATTTCACTTTCGGGGACGGTCCGAACGAGGTTTCTCACAATAACATTAAACACGCAAGCGAAAATTTATCCTACATCAATATATTAGCTATTTTCACCCGTAATACTTAAATTAAATATTAAAAAAATAAAAAATAAAGCTTATAGACCTTAACTCTTTCAAACTAATATACTTTTAGAATATTTTTTTTTTTTAAATAATAATGATAATAATAGTAGTGAGAATCAGAGAAAGAACACTTTTTTGAGTACTTTTTTTTTAATTTACCTACTAAACATAAAGTCAGCTATAGTCCCCTGGCTGTACCGGTGGCAAATGCGGTAATTTGTGATAGAACAAGGGTCATTTACAAAGCCCAATCAACCTTATAGCATCCTTTCCTTCTCTCTTTCTCCTGCCCACTTCCTATTCGACCGATTGTCTCAACAGAGACTTTACACACAAGAAGAAAGAAAGAAAGAAAGTAAGAAGAAGCAAAGCAGCAGCCAAAAATGGCGAAATGGTCTCTCTCCTTCCTCCTTCTCCTCCTCCTCTCTCTCATCTCCGCCTCCCTCGCCGGAAACCACCATCTGGGTTGGATCCCGACCCAATCCGTCTGCCAGGGAACCGTCGCCGAGTGCCTCGCCGATGATGAATTCGCCATGGATACCGAGTCCAACCGCCGCATCCTCGCCACCAGCCAGTACATCAGCTACCAGGCTCTGAAGCGCAACAGCGTCCCCTGCTCCCGCCGCGGCGCCTCCTACTACAATTGCCGCCCTGGAGCTCAGGCTAACCCCTACAGCCGTGGATGCAGCGCCATCACTCGATGCCGCAGTTAGTTCTCTCTCGAATCCCTTATTAGTTCTTTTGATGTATCATGTTGTTGTTAGTATTCCTGTTCTCTTTGTGGGCATTTTATCATATATGTGGTGGGTGGGTGTGGTGGGTTTGTTGTTATACATGGAATGGGAAGAGATTGGATGGTGATTTTACTTTGTTTGTCTTGAAAAAAACCTGGTGGGTGTTTGTGGAATCATAATTTATATGAGTTTAATGTGTAAAACAATTTTTTTTCAATATTGGATCTTATCTTCTTCTGTGTTTTTGGTTGTAATGTATAGGGTTTTGGTTTTTTTTTTTTTTTTTTTTTTTTTATAGGATCTAGTTGTCAGAAATCTAAGTGCTTTTGTTGCTTTGGGCATTGCAGATCATGTGTTTGTGTATATTACCAAATGGGTGTTTTCTCGTTTTGTAGTTCCTAAATTGAAAGTGGGGATCTTGAATTTGGGTTGAAATCGGAATCGTATAAATTTCTTTTAAAAAAAATGCGATTTTGACGGCACCCCAAAAGATTTCTTTTCTGGTGTTGTTTGGGTAGATAGAATTACACGGAGAATCCGTGGAAATGCGTGGAATTTCATCCGTCTCCAAGGGTTATGTGCATAAAAATAGATGGTAGTCTGCTTTCCGGTTTCCGTGTATATCTTTCCAATTTTGAGGCAATTGGGTCTGATGGGAATATAGATAGATGCTCTAAAAATGCAATTTTGGGAAATGCATGGATGTTTTTTCATTCCATCTTGGAATCTGATTCTTCTTAAGTCCTTATTTTTCAAGGAAAAGGTGAGAAGGATGGATTTTAAGGGTGTGGCGTGGTGTGGGGTGGTGTGGTGGGTTGGAAGGGGAAGGTGGGAAACTGAAGACCCCACCTTCATAGGTTACTTTTGGTCACAGAAAGTGATAATTTCGGTGGATTTTCGGCTTGTTTCCCCACAATATCCGGTGGGTTCTTTTTGACCTTTCCAGTTTTCACCCAAATCAAGTGCCAGTTCATAGCTGGTCAGACATGATACAATTAAAAAAAAAAAAAGAATCAGTGGGGACAGGAAAGGCAGAAAAGGAGAACCCCATGTGATGGAGTTCCTGTTCCAATTTGGAGTGGGAAAATTTTGAAATAATTCATGAGAGATCATTTATTATCTGGGGTACACATCCAAACAGGCCCTGTAATTAAGAACCAGGTGTAGGGTGTGTAGGGCTATCAACTTGACCTAACCCTGGCCTACACTTATGCCCACTTTTACTGTTCAATGGGCCTGGACCAGATTCATATTCAAAGTTTATGGTCTTGAAAACCATGGATGGGACTTGGGACACTAGTTCTTGATCAGAAATTCGTCAGTATCACGAAAAGCCTTTTATCCATCATACATGTCACTTATCTTCAAGTTGGATGCAGCATATTTTAAGCGTAAAGAGAAAAGTTGAATTATTTTTCCTCAACTAAGAGGAAAACCATATATGATATACGAGTGGTGGATTTGGAGCTGTAGAATTTTAGTATTGCATAGTCACGTTTGGCAGTCAAATCTTTTAAGTAGTTCTCAACTATTTTTGACTAAGTAGGGAACAAATAACCCATATTTTGACAATAGATTTGGATTAGTAAAAATCCTCATTTTGATGATTTTCAGGTCCTTGCCGTTCTATAGGATTTCAAAATCTTCAATTTTGCATGTTCGTGTACCAGTAACAATTTTTTTAACCATACACATCAATGGTGAGGAATCCTTAAATCTAGCACATTACACATCTTGAATTCAATCCTCATCAGATGGTCCCAAGATGCTCACCCTCCAATCTTTTAACAGATTCCCAATTTAAGACCTAGTGGGTCTCTGTGGGTCTCATTATTTCATCTTTGGGAAGCTGGATACTGACTTATTTAGTGGGTCGTTGGACTACTAAATGGGACCTCTATCTTTAACTACTGGAATGGGAATTATGATGGTGACCAGACACTGTAATGCCAAATTGAAAGCAAATGGGTCCACTGATAAAGGTGTCATTAAGAAATGTTTTCCTTTTTACTGTCTTTAAATGTCTCTCAGTGGGTGGACTATGTTGGTGGGGGGAAGAATAAAGAGCAGGAGAAAGTTTGAATTAAGTATGTGTTTTAATTAATTAATTAATTAGATGATTTGGCATCACCTAACCTAGATATGATCCTTTTTATTAAATTAAATCAGGCCTAGTTATTTCAGTATTACACTAGAATGGGTATGTTGGCTTTTAAAATTCTTGAATTGCATCTTGCAATATCCATGAAAGATAAGTTTTTTTGAAATCTCTGGAGGGCAAGTGGAAACTTCACTATTATTCTTTGAAATGCTTGTATCCTTTTAATTGGGTTCTTATACTGGGGCCACGTTTGGTCAATACAATCCCTTCACACACAAACTTATTTGAATTGGTAATCTTTTTAATTTTTAATTTTTAATGGGGTCTGATTTCTCATTGATACGAGCATTAATCACCGTTAGGCTGTGACAAATTTGCGTGAATAAAGTCACTAAAGATTAAACTTTAGAACATAAAGCAGCACAGAACCAAAATAAAAAATAAAAAAAAGTTGGGGGACCAGAAAAAAGAACAGCAGTTAAAAGAAAGGAGAATCGACCCCAATTGGAGATGGGTTTTCTACAGTTCAAGTACTTTTTTTTTTTTTTGGGTATAAACAGTTCAAAGTACTTATTTGTGCAAGAGGAGGATTCCACAATCTACAGTATTTGTATTTTCATTTCATAATAGGGGAAGTGGCAAATTAAAATCCTCTCTAAGAAGAAAAAGCACATTATTTTTTCTTTTTTCCGTGAAGAAAATGTGTTACACCAAACAACAAAACACTAATTGGATAGAATGTCAATGATTTTCCTCTCAATCTTGGAATTCTCTCCTCACATAAATACACCTTTATGACACGTTTGTAAAATGTCAGCATAACACTGGTTCTATAGGCTTTTCTCTTCCGTGAAAAAAAAAATATCTCCATTAAAAATATTTTTTTATGAAATCTAAAAAATTTAATTCATTTTTATGTTTTCCCTCACATGAAGAATTTTTCCCATTACACACATCTAGTGACCCATAAAATGAAGGATTCTGTGAGTTTTCCCCACCAATAGTTATTTACTGGCGGGCACAGAATACATGACAGTATCTGTTTGGGTCACACAGACACACATATGAGTGGCCACACTGTACAAAATCATATCTACAGGCTGTCATTTTCCTTTTGCTGGTGAGATGTCTGTCTCCCCTGCCCTAACAGTAAGCATTCAATTTCGAAGGCATTCCATTCTGGCCATTTTAAAGATGGGGATGATTTCCCTGCCCTCTACGTCAACCAGAAACATCATTATCAAAAGAAAACAATCTACCATAGTACATTTCATATACACCACATGACTCACCCTCTTTCATGTGGGTCTTAAGGTCGGGATGTCAAATTGGCCGGGCCGGCCCCAGTCCTCTAGTCAACGGGCCATGGCCCGGCACAGCCTGCAAGGCACGGCCCATGGGCCGTTTGGCCTGGGCCCGCCAGGCCCACTTGTTAGTAGGCTGGCACCCGCGGCCTGCCCATCAGCCCGCCCCGCCAGCCTTGCCTGCCCCGCCAAGCCCGCCCAACGTCCATAACCCTTTTTTTTTCTGAAAAAAAAAATCCATTTTTACACCCCCCCCCCCCCCCCCCCCCAACAGCTATAAAACGGTCATATATATAAGGGGTATTTTGTGTCATTTTTCATTTTACAAAGTCTATAAATAATCTAACCCTCTCATTCTCATTCGTTACCAATTTACACGACTCTCTCACTCTTTATACATTTTTTAGCTCTCTATCTTAAAGTATTCAACTCTTTCACTATCTCTAAGAAGGTTTTAGAGGGCTAAAGATTAAGTCATCAAGAGACAAGATTAAAGGGATCTTCAAAGATTTAGAGGTATTTATATTATTTAAATTTGAGATTCCATATATATAAGTTTATATTATATTATATTTATATTAATTATCACAAAAGAAAGCTATTAGCCTATTACTGTTATTATTTATAAATTTTATTTTTTGAAATATGGCTAGAAGATTTCCTACAGAATCTTCTTCCGTTAATTTAGGGGTAAAAGAAGAATTTATTGAATTACAAGATGAAGTAGGTGATTTACCACCCCCCTTTCCTCAGACTCAGAGTTCCCGTAAACCAACCAAGAGGAATAGAACTTCAGTAGTTTGGGATGTATTTACAAGGTTTGATGTTATTGAAAATGAAAATAAAGTTGAAAAGGCAAAATGCAAATTTTGTAGTAAGATTTATGGTGCCAAGTCAAAAAAAAAAAAAAGGTACCGGCCATGCACAAAGTGCTAGACAAAATCTTGTTAAAATGATTGTGTTATCCGAATTACCATTTTCTTTTGCTGAAAATGAGTTTTTTGAAGAATGGGTCTAGAAATACTGTCAACCACAATTTCAATGTATTTCAAGAAATACTGCCAGAAATGATGCTATTAGACTCTGGCAAGAAGAGAAAACAAATATAAAAAATTACCTTGCAGAAATTCCTGGTAGAATAGCCATAACCACAAATATGTGGACTTCTAAAGGGGGTGATAGTTTTCTTTGTATTACTGCACATAACATAGATGCAAAATGGATTATTAATAAACGTATAATTAGTTTTAGCTGTCTTGAATGGCCACACAATGGCATTAGAATAAGTAAATTTATTTTGTAAAAACTAGATGAATATAATATTAAGGAAAACGTTTTGTCTATAACTTTAGATAATGCCAGTAATAATACAGTGGCTATTGAATTAATAAGAATGCAGATGTCACTTGCAACTTTGATAGATAGCTTTATCTTTCAAAATAGATGTGTATGTCACATCTTGAATCTCATTGCAAAGGTTGGTTTAAAGCATAATATAAGTTACACAGATGTTATTAAAGACATTGCTAGATTTATTTTCTCATCCGCACAGAGAAGACAATTGTATGCCCAAATGTGTGCGAGGCAAGGCGTAACAGCTATTAAGATGGCTAAAGAGGTAGAACATAGATGAAATTTTATGTATGATTTGTTAAACAAGGCACTTGATCGAAAAACTGTTTTGAACGAATTTTGTGCATTTCATGCACAAGATTTGATGATTAGTGATGAACATTGGGAGTTATGTGCCCATATAAGAGATTTATTAGAAGCTTTTTATACTTTAACATTATTTTTTTCTGGGATATATTATTCCACATCTAATGAATCTTTAATGAAGCTTTTCAAAATTACTTTACAATTTAGTAGATTTAGAGATCATTTTTTTACTGAGTAGCACTATTAGAAACATGGAAGAAAATTTTAATAAATATTGGAAAGAGGCTCCAATGACATTTTCTTTAGCTGTTGTATTTGATCGTAAGTTAAAATTAAGTGGTGTACAGTTTTTTATTGATAGAATAAATAAAAATATGAATTATATAGATTTAAATATTTTTTCAAATATAAGAGCAAATTTACGAGCACTTTTTCAATTTTATTGTGAGCAAATGGGTACAACTGGGCTTACTATGGGCCATTCAGAAGTCCAGCAAACAGGTGTTGGTGAGTGGGATGTGTGGTATTTTTCCCTGTCCACAAGCATGGCATCCAACCCAAGCTGCTCAAGTAACACCGTGACAGAGTTATCATCGTATCTTGACTTCGGTGTAATACGAGTGCAGGATACACCTAGTTTTGACCTTTTAGCATGTTGGAAGCAACAAAAGAGCATTTATCCGGTGTTGGCCGCCATGGCTCGTAATTTATTAACTAATCCAATGTCTTCTGTAGCATCAGAACAGGCTTTTAGTGCAGGTGGACGTGTAATGGATGACAGAAGAATAAATCTAACTAAAGAAACGGTGGAGCGTTGTGTTTGCCTACGAGACTAGTATTTGACAGATAAGAGGAAGCAAGAGTTGACATCAATGGAAGATTATGATCCAGCAGAATGCATTAGTGGACTACGCATCTGATTTTTTACTTTTTCCTTCATTGTAATTCTTTTTTTATTTTTATTTTCTAAAAAGATTGTAAGGTTTTGAAGGTAATCCTACTTAGAAATTGTCAAGAAGTTAAGATCCAAATGGTTCTCTCTTCTCAGTGAAGTAGGTCGAGTTTGACTGAACCACTTAAATATCTTTGTCGTTCTCCGTGCTTGTGTTCTAATTTTTTTTCATACTGATAAGAAAAAAAAAGAAGGAAAAACTGTGAAGGCCTGCCTGGCCCGCTCTAGCTCGGCCCATAGCGGGCTGTGTCGTGCCAGGGTTTTCCCCTGGTGGGCCATGCCGGCCAGGCCCGTGGCATAGACGGGCCGAGCTTAGAGCGACCCGGCCCGACCCGTTTGACATGCCTATCTTAAGGTCACTTTATTGGACTAATTTACACCATCAAATCCCTCATGCACTATAAACCTTAAATAAAATAATGCTTATGAAACATATTCCAACATAAGATTAAGGAAGTTGGTTTTTGATGGTGATGCAAAACAAAGGATTTTTCAAGATGTAGCCTTGAATTTCTAAGAGAGCATATAATGTGAACGGGTTAGATCATGCAAAACACTCACAACGTGTAAATCAACTCTTGGTGGTTGCGTTTTAAACATATATTCTACATAATTAATTTGACAATGAACCCAACTCGTATAGGAGAAATGGTCGTATAGTAATTTTATATGTCAAGCTTCACTAATAAAATTATAGGAATGTGTTGAGAGTTCTTATACCTTTCTCGACCTTTTGGCTAAGATCAAGGGTTGATAGATGTAACAACTGGGCCAGATTTGGCCCATATCTGTTTGGCCCACAAGATACTAGGTTGGGTTGGGTTATATTAATAAGAGTTCTCAACCTGTTTCCAACCCATGAGGGCCCATTTGTACAGTTAAATTGTTAGAACGATATTCCCTTAAGGAAGGGGATATCTTTCGTAGAACTTGGAAATGCTTGCAACGACTGGAAATTGGGGTTAACCCCAGATTTCTTACCGTTTCTCTTATTTAGTTTGCCTCTTATTCTCCGGTTTTGCACTTTGGAGTGGAGAGCGATTTCTTTTGAAGATCATTAGGGACCAACAAATTTCGTGGGAAGGAGGAAGAAGCCGGAAGGCCGAGTTGATGCAGTACTCGAGATCCCACATCAACCGTGTCACGATCTGCTATACTAGGAGGTGAGTAATATTTCCAAGGACACAGAAATATGGATTTTTGGTAATCTGTCTCATGAAAATAACTCAAAAGGGAAATCAAGGAAATCAAGATTTGGGTACTGACAGATCCAGAAATTTCCTTAGGGGTTTGATCAATATCTGTAATCTCCATAGTAACGTAGTAATTGATCATGATTGGATTGAAGATGAGATGATGGGATTTTTATTTTTATATAATATTCAATCATAAATAAGGAAACAAGATACAGTTCAAAACAGTAGTGGATTTTATTTATTTATTTTTTTTTATCATCGACAGATACTGATTCTGTCGATTTGGGGTGCTATGGCCATGGGGATCTGACATCAGGAGTGGGTGCCATCTGACCCCACAGCTGGATCCTAAAGTTACTGCATCGTTGGTTTTGGAAAAGTCTGGGTTCAACGTGTTTTGGATTGTGGGGTCCACTGACCCACTTGATCCAACATCTGATCCAGGGATCTGATGGCAAACCCCTGGGCGACCTAGGTGGGGGTGGACCCATCTAGGTTGGGTCCCATCTGACCCCACATCTAAATCCTAAAGGCCCTGTATCGGTAGTTTTGGGAAATTCTGTGTTTAACGTGTTTTTGAATTGTGGGGCCCACTGGCCCACTTGATCAAAGATCAGGACCGGCCAACATCTTGGTCCCTGACGGGCGACCAAGGTGGGGCAGGTCCCAGGCAAGTTGGACCGTTGATGACCCACTTTCAGATCATCTCATTCTGTGTGTGTAACGACCTATGATGGCTATGAATAGTGCTGTTACTGTATGAAGTCCCTTATACGTTATGATATATGGTATGGGAAAGTCTCACTGAGGACTCTTTTGAAATAAATGTAGAAGGAAGAATTACATAGTGGAAGGGAAAGATTGTAGGAGATAGTATCCCACCTCAAAATATATTTATTAAATGTGTGGGCCAGCAGTTGATATGATGAGGGATCAAAACCAGCCATTTAGCAGACCATTGATGGGCGACTAGGATGGTCCTGGACCCATGATGTTCAAACTATCAGGGACCATAATCTCTTGTCATCCATGACATTGGGCGTGAGACCCATTTTATGAAGATGATGACCTGTGCTTAATTATTTTGAATTTTCCATGGTTCCTATTATTATAGTGTTATGTACAGAAATGCATATCTGAATCTTGTATCATTTTAGATGGTTTAAATTATCTAATATTTATACTGATTCCATTTTTGGGCTTGTATCTTACTGTGGGCCGGAATGTTTATTGGGACCTTTAAGGATGATATGGAATTTGGACGATATAGGAGTAGTACCATAAAAGAGGGTACCAACTGTTGAATCTGTGTGAGGCCTAATTAATCCCGATTTTTGTGGAACTAATCCTATATCAAAAATAATTACTGCTTATGGTCAATGTTAGATCTATTGAATGCACAATTAACATAAGAAAGTAAGGAACTGTCTGGTGAGAATATTACGATATGAACATTATATGAACACAATAATTGAAATATCAATAAGGATCCTTACATCTGAATATTCAATTGATTATTGAACCCTTATGGGTCAGGAGGAATAAGGTTGGACTGGGACTGAAATACTACCAATGGATTTGACCTCCTGATGGGGAGTTTTGATTGAATTATTGAAAGAACCTCCTTTTTAGGAAGGGACTGGAATACTGAAAACTCAGATAGAAGAGTTCTATTACAAGAACTCACAAATTGGATCACTGAACTTACCAAAGTTAAGAACTGTTTATGAACCCCCCCACTAATAGTAAGAAAACTTTGTTTGTAATCCACTATCATTTTGTGATTTCTTCTGATTTTTTGTTAAATTCTGTTGTTAATGACCTGTGTATTTAGAAATACTATTCACCAGTTATCTGATAAGTGGTTTGCCCCACTTTAGGTACACAACATTTGAGAGAGTTTGGTGACGAAGGAAATCAGCCATTGGACTTCAACATGCGTGGCTGATCAGAGAGCGTGATATTTGATCCGAATTATGATGCTTAGTATTTGTGATAAATTGTCCTTTAAATAATATCGAATATGATTCCTTTTATGTTTTAAGAATGGCTATGTTAGCAGATTGAATACCATTTATTTCTTATTAATGATTTCTCTAAATAAATTGAAATTAAATGCATTGCTCAGTTCCCTGTTATAACTTGATTTATGTAGTGATTTTGATTCCTTCATAGTAAGGCCCCGGGTCCTGAAGAGCTCCGGGATTCGGGCGTTACAATAGAGTTCTCGAGTCCAATCTTCGGAAGATTTGAACTCTTTGAATACATGACTACTTTGTTCTTCATCGTCATCATGGTGTTGTATTTTTAACTCAAAGGTGCTCATCACTTTTGATTTTTGAAGTACATCTTTTGATATTTGAACACCCATGGGCCCTCTTCTTAATTGGGGATTTCAATGGCTAATGATGTGATCACATAAAGGTAAACAGGTTTCATTGAATGTAATCCCCACCTAATATATTACATAACAAAAGCAAAGCAAGTAGAGCAAGTATTTAAGAGGATGCAAGCATCTAGATTGTGGCCTTTCTTTGTTTGTATTCTATCTATAGCATCCACAGGACTTATGTTCTTAATGTTTATTAGCCATTTAGTAGTGGGGTTGGGACAACAACAGAGACTTGCCAGACTAATAAATAGTAGATTTTAAGGCACTCCTATTTTGATATCTGGATTGGCTGAAAGTGTTGATTCTGTCTTTAACCAAGAGTGGTAATAGGTGGATTCCACCTGGGTAAAAAAACAAACAAACAAGCAAATTGCCATTCATAGGCATTGACCTTCCCCATCAAGGTGGCCATGGCATTTTTTGTCACTAATCTCTTCTCCAAACACAATGGACAATTGGGCTCACTTTGGGCCAACTCGTGGTCCATTCAGATCCATAGCTGGTTACATAATGTGCCAATAATTTCGAAGTTTTAATGGAAATGGACACTAACCCTGTGTTCTAGACCAACATTATGAGCTAAAGATGGCAACAGGGTCATATACAGAACTACCTAAATAAAAACCTGAGAAAATGAGGTATGAGCCCTAATTTTTTCAGCTTAATTGACAATCGGGTCTGGGCTCAATTCCAAAAGATGAGGCCCATTTAGCTTGGGTCCTGTTGACACCCAAAAAGCAAAACCTCAAATGTGAAGTTTAATGTGGGGATGATGGGCAATAAGAAGTTCCATATTTGCTGGGCCAGCACCTTCAGAATGAGGAGATTCCAAGACTTCCTGAAGCAAAGCATCCCTCCCACGGTTCATCATATAAGAAAAGCCCATAAACAATACTATAAACAAGCCTTGTAAATGATATATGATTTATCATCTGCTTTACTGTTTACTTACTTTCTAACCTACTGTCATTCAAAAACTCTAACTGGAATTGAGATTTTACCTGAGGTGAAAGGAGTTTGAGGAGTCATTTTGATATGGAATAAGGAAGTGGAGAAAACCTTCTTAGACTGGGGGCACATTTGTGTAAATCCGTGGAAAATCGGTTCGGCGGATTTTTTTTTCTTCTGCTTTAAAAAATCCCAAGCCCCCTAAAAAAAATTCCCTAAAAAAATTCCCTTTATTTTCTTCTGTTTGGATTAGTTCTAGAGAATATTAACTACTTTGGCAGGAAGAAAAAGAAAACCAATTTTTTTGTTATTAAAATGTGAGGTTTGACACAAGTATTCTTTTGTTTCAATGAAGGTTTAAACGTAGTCTTCTCCAACATAATTTTCTTGATTCAAGTTCAAACACTCTGGAGAATCACCACTGAAAAAACGGTGAATCTTCCCCTAGTATTCTCTAGAGATTTCTCCTGGCCAATTCTCACTCTGTTATTCTCCCATCCAAATGATAAGGGCGGAGTTCAACAAGAGATCAACCAATTATTGGATTGTTTTTAGAGGGTGAAACTGTGAAAGATGGCAACCATCTCCTATCAAAGAAGAAAATATTGATAGTCCCCTGGTGATCTTTCAGTCATGACCCATTTGATATAAGCCCATCTATTTAAGAACAAATAATTCCTTTGGAAGTTGGCAAACATGACACTCATGCATACTTGAAAGACATACCCAGAAATTATAAGGATGATCCTGGTCATTTTGCAAACAACATGGCTAATTCTAATATAATTTAGATCAAAGTCATCACGGACCGAGTGTGATTACCATTACATAAGACACATATTGGCTAGAAAAGCCCACTTCCATTGCTTACAGAATATTGGAAGTACCAAAGCAATACACAAATAAGCAAGCCCGTTTTTTTTTTTTTTACAACCCAATTTCTGTTTATATATAAAATAGCATGCATAAAATATCACTACAGTTGCCTATATTTGTTTTCCACTGACCCTTGTTGAGATACATAATAACGCTAGTAAGCAGACGATAATCTGGCGGTTAATTCATGGTCTACATCCACACCAGCGTAGCTTCTGATTAAGTTCTTGCTAGATGGCAAGCCCCCAACCACATACTCTTCAATTCCACACTCATTTGTTCCTCTCCTGATCTTGAAGTAACCATCCTGCCAAAATCCATTAAAAAAAAAAAGAGTTCAACTTTGGGTTTTAACAGACATCTTCTAAACTACGATGCCCAGAGGCTAGATACTTCAAAATAGGCCAAGTAGTGTTGTATTGTATCCAATACTTCACTTTTTATGTGACAAAACCACGCCCATGGCATGTCCTTGCCATATCCATTTCATTTTGTATATGGGCATCCTACCCCAACTACCACAGGGTATTTTACCAAAAAAAAAAAAAAAAAAACTACCACATGGTAAGGAATAAATTTATCAACATACATCACCCCAGCTTCTATTCCACTGATTTGTAAGAAGCTGCAATACAGAACAGACAAAATTAAACCAATAAATTTCCAGAGCATGTAGGGGCTCTAAAACTTGAGATGGTTTATGACTAGGAACAAACCCAATAATCCTCTCCATCATCAGTGGTCCCCCATCCAATCAACTTCACACAATGACCACCCAAAGCATAACCGGTGATGTGCTTGTAAACTCCTGACTTGTAGTGGGCAAAATCCTGCAATACATCACAACAATCAGGTCAACAAAACTTAAAATGCAGCAAAAGGCAATCCACAACTAAATTCATACAACTTAACCATCAAGGAATAAAAAGGAATTGCCAATAACTCAGACAATTTCCACTTATGTCAGAATACTTAAAAAAATTCGCCATCCTACCACTTATTGCTGGTCCCGTTGAAATGGTGAAACTACCATTCCATACAACCATAGTTTTCCGATGCTTTGCGTTGACAAGAATCGGACAGTTACTGGGTTACGTTGACCAACAAACTTGACGCCGGGTTGGTAAAAAAATATGCAAATTTCATAAAACCTGTTCTTTCAAATCTTTTGTTTTTGTTTGAAGGATATTTTAGCATCTACAATTTTAAGGTTTGTGAATTATCACTCTCTTTATTTTAGCAAGGATAAAATTCCTAAAAAAATAACCCCGCCAACTTGGACAAAACAGGACAAGTCAAGCCATGCTAAGGGCGAATGACTAAAAAGAATGCACACTGGGAGTAAGTACAAATCTAGTTACTGACTCTGTTCCAATGGTACCAAGGCAGCAGGATCAATCACGTTCTTGACAAAACAAGCGTTAGGATTAGAGCAAGTCCCTCGTACCTTTCTCAATGGTAAAGAATGAGGAGTGTGGCCTTTCAAGCTGCCTTTATCGGGCGGGTCAACCAGGCATTGACTAAAACTCTTACAAACCAATTTCAACCCTACCCAATTGCCTAATATGTGACAGACCTAGTCAACTCGGCCGCTTTCCTAGTTAACCCACCGGCTGAGAAAAATATGCATACAACTTATTAAGGTGGAAAAGAGGTAGAAAGATTTGAGAAAAATAAGTAAATGGTAAGAGACAAGGAGTTCTTTTTGTTACCTCGTAAGTAGTGAAGGTGACTACCACAGGACCATTCTTGTAGATTTCTGCCATGATGTTGTATGGATCAGAATCAATTCTGTATGCATTAACACTGAAGTGCTTTGATTCTGCCCAGATTTGGTTCTTCACTTGGCATTTCCTCACACATTTTGGGGTCGGATAGACAGGTTCACATCCGGGGTGAGAACATCCGACGTCATCAAAGTAAGGGTCACACTGCCATAGCCCATGTGTTTTACAACGAACCTCAGAAAAATTACTAAAATATCTGAAAGAAACTAAAAACTAGCATAATTCATCTGTTTCTCTCAAGATCAGCCCAAAACAATTCCATAATGAATGTTAGTAAGAAGATTACTGTAGCATAGAAATAAGTTCAAAAGAAAGAAAAAATTCAATTTCAAGTGTCCTCAAATTAATCTGCATAGAGCACTCTTTTTTGGCCTTTGGCATAAACAAGACATGTAAGGAAGTTCGTACCCAGTGACCCTTGGAGGAATGCAATGCCATGTCGTTAAGTCATCACTAAACAAATCTAATAAGCTAATGAAGGCATGTGGTGTAGTGATAAGGGGGAGATTCTGTGTTTGTTTTCTAAAGGTGTGGGGGTAAGGGACTTTAATGAAGCCAAGGTGTTCGCAATTTTAGAGGCCTTCGGTATCTTCTCTTTTAATGCTATTTCTTGGGCTTATATTGGCAAGAGTAAGCCGGGGAAGCTTCAATTCTTCTTTAATGAGATTAAGGTTCTAAATTCTTATTCTAGTGTGGTTTTTTGCCAATAAGTTAGATCAGACAATGGTTTAGCTAAACAGGGGGTTACAAGGGTCTCTCCTAGGGAGATTTTAGTTTTCTTGTAATATAACCTTGTAGGTTATAAGTCTTTTATACCCTTGGTTCTAGAGGGGTTATAATATTCTTGTTTATGGTTTAATAAATATTCCTGTTACTTCTCATTAAAAAAACAAAAAAAAAAAAGCTAATAAGCTATGTAAATTATGCCATATATATATATATATATATATATTGAGAAGAATGTTGGCCAATCAAGAAGCAACATATACACAGAATGTGTAGCAAATGAGAATGTTGAGGTGGATGTATAGTAAAACTAGGAATGATAGAATCAGGAATGAGTGTTTTCAAGAGAATTTAGGGATAGTGAATGGAAGTAGTAAAAATAGATCTAAAGAAGTGCACCCTATCCGAGGATTTGGCTCAGAATAGATCGAAATGGAGAAATAGAATTCATGTAGCCGACCCCAACATAGTTGAGACAAGGTTTTGATGATGATGAGTCACCAAGCAAATCTATAAACACTCTAAAGATGGAAAAGGAAAGCCAACAAATTAATGAACAAAGGTTAAGGGAAGAGGTACCTCTTCAGTAACAACCCCATGATGGACAAAGTATTGCCATGCACGAATAGGATAGCCGCCATCACAACCATCTCCACACATAAATCCGCAACATGATAAGACGTCATTAACAGACAGTGAAATGTTCTGCAACAGATGATGAATGAACTAGAATTAAAACGAAATACCTACATGGACCTTTTTTTCATGTTATTGTATGGTAAAAGTAAAAGTAAGATTTTATAGAATCTAATATCCATATTAAGCAGAGGCTACCATGCCAAAATGAACGCAGAACCGATCTGATAGTGATTCAACTGCACCAAAAGCCCAACAAGAACCACAATGTCCCTGCATTATCAAAACTAAATCACTTGAGTAATTATTACATACAACTAATTAAATTAAATGAATACTACATCAAAGGAAATCAGTTCACCTGATCTTTATTTGTCAAAGTGAAGATGGGCCAGAAGTTGGAAAACAAAACTTGTTAGCTTCTCATATGAAAGATTTCTAAATTAAGAAAGATAATGAAGGAAATAGACCAAGTATTCTTCCGATAGTGCTACACTGAGACCAAGCTGTTCTTGCATCGAATTGCTTTGGCAACTTTAAACCTTTAGGGTGAGTTTTCACTGGAGTAGCATCCAAATAACTTTGAGGTGTTGGTTTCACCCCAAGAAGATGACTGAATTCACCAATCTACAAGGCAGAAAACAAACTTAGCAATTGGCAGGCATGCGATGAATTTGGAAATAGTTCGCCATGAGATGAAGTGAGCTCAGACACTTGGGGCTCACTGTGTAATTGGAGAATCGAGGATTCATGGAAGCTTTCCATCCAGCCTTAGGGTTTGCATTAATCTCTTGCACAATTGATTCCTGAATGAAAAATCAAAATATAAAGAAGGGTTAGCTCAGTAGCATAATAAACAAAAGTTAACAGTATAAAACTAACATTTTACCCATGCCCCATGGGTCATATGAAAAAAAAAAACCTGAAGAATCTCAGATGTAGTCCTTATCAGAGGAATTGGTTCACCTGAAACCACCTGCAATTATAAAGGATTAAGTTCAGATGGTAAGCGGTGGTGTTTCTCATTTTCTATGCATAAAATAATATCATAATCACAAGTGACCATCCAATTGGCAAAGAGCATATGCTAGATAGACAGAGTTGCAGTTGCCATTTTCTGATTGGGAGGAGAGAGATGACTGTGATGCCATCCTACGTTGCAGGAATGGGAATATGGGATGTCAAAGGTAATTCTGCTGAATTCAACATGGTAAGGAATTGATGCGGCTGGCAGTCCATGACGACAGCACTGCTCCATAGGATATTTCTCACTTTTCCTTTTTGTTACAGATATGTGAGAGCTTGGACTGAAGCATAGATGAACATTACACCATGGGTGGGTCACCCACATATTCAGTCTTTTAGTTCATCTCCACTTCCACAGTTACAGCACATTGGTTTGGTTGAATCACACTGATAAGCACTATTATCAGCACCATACAATGGGTGGTCCCTACTTCCACATAGTTTCTAAATGTCCTATTCACTACTCAGTACTAACGGTTGATCACACATTATAATAAAAAGGGTTTTGATTCACAAAATGATTTCCTTACTACACAACGCTAGTGAATCATCTTAACTGTAATAAGTTATCTATTGCAACCACCTACGCCATGGTGATGTACAGACTCACAAGAGGGGGCCAGATAATATCATAACACCACAGTGATTCCTAACACAAAACTACCCCATGGATTGGCAGTCAGCCAGCCCAATATTGAATCATGGCAAAAAAATAAAAAGAAGTATGCACTTATTAAAGTGTTAAACTGTGAGGGCCTAATTATGATGTGAAAGCGTCGGATTGGGGGTGGCTAACTAAAGGATCTGACCCAAGCTTTGGGAAAATGAGAGATAAGCAACAATTCAATAGGGAAATCTACAAGAGGTGGTCACCGGTGCTTTACTAGAATCAAGATGAACAGTCCTCAGTGCTCATCTCCTTAATCTTACTCCTGTCTCTCAATCTCAATAGTAAGACGTTGAGTGCTCAATATGATGCTCTCAGGCCCCTATAGTGATGAGTTAGATAGATACATGATTCAGGGAGATCTATCTGCCCATGTTTTCCTATTGAAGTAAGCCCCCTAATAGAAATCCCACTAAGGAGATTTTAGACGGTCGGATCTGCACTGGTAAGGCCCCCTAACATCCTTACCACCATATTCCATGATTCCATCCACTAAATTAGTGGTCAATAAAAGTCATTTTCATTTACATCAAAGCCACATATATGCATAATATCATAACAGTACTTTGGCCACTCTACTGATTAAGACCCATCTGTTCAATGATATCAATCACTAAACCATGGGTGATGGGCCATGTTACTCATATTGAGGATCAATCACCTTGTTACTCATATCCAATCAAATTCAAGCCACCCATCCAGTGACCAGCTCTCAAATCCCACCCCACAAAAGCCCCGAACTTTCCAAAACAGAAGGTAAATCTTCAACTTTACAACCACCCCAAAATTCCAAACCATCCCCTCCCCCCACCAAAAAAGAAAAAAAGACCAAAACGTTGGTGTTCATACATAACAGAGATGGAAATCAAAGCATAGTCTCTTAGTTGGAAAAAAAAAATGAAAAACCAAACCTTCAACAGAAGCAGAGAGAAGAGAAGCAGAGGAGCCATGGGTCTTCAATCAGAAGCTCTAATCTATCAAAACAATCAAACAAAAAGAAACCCAGAACTGAAAATCTAACCAGAGATAAGAAGAATCATGAGACTGATAGAATGATTTCGCCATTAGAAAAACAAGAGAGATACCTGTGATTGGAGCGATGGAGAGTCGATGATTGGTAAAGAGGAGAGACGTGTGAGATAGATAGAGGACAGATTCTGATGGTTTATACAAACGAAGTCAGATGAAACTTGAAAGACAGCATCTTCGTTGCGTTTTGCCAAAAAGATGAGATTTTTATATTTGTGGTGCAGTTCCCATCACAGGAGGTCCTAAGTAGTCCTGCGGACCACTCGATATTGTAGCTTCGCAGGAGCATATCATACTAGATTAGACACATCTGAAAAATGAGGCTTAACTATGTTGGTCCAATTTAGTAGTTAATGTGATTTAGATTGGAGTAAACTTTGTATCTAATTGATAGCTTAGGGCACGTTGGTTTACAAGTAATTTACGTTGAAAGATGAAATTGCACCATCAATAAAAGTCTATAGTTTTTAAATGATTCGAAAAAGGTTTTTTGATGAAGGTTAAAAATTCATGTTTGGTGCGGATTTTTTTCCTTAATAAATTAATATTAATATTATTTGATGCGGCTGCGGAATTTTTTATTGAAAACTAGTGTTAAAGAGGAAAGTGAGGAAATGAAGTAATAGACGGGACAAGTTTTTTGTGGAAATATACTTTCTATACCGCCATAGGAATTCTATTTCTAGGTTATTTAAGGAAAATATTGAGTAGTAAAAAAACGTTTTCGTATAAAATTACTGTACTAAATACATGAAAAAGCAGTTTTTCATAGATAAACAAGACCTTTTTCTGTGAAAATAGATTACACAAAGGTGTCCATAGGTTGCCAAAATGTAGGCCTAATTATGTAAGAAAATAAATTTATTAATGAATCATTATTAGTGAGTGATGTAATCATGTTTTCTTCAATCCAGCAATACCACTTTATTTGTTTTTCGAGAAGGATCCAAGCTTGCTATAGATAAATATGGTGAGTCCACAACTTCATTCACATGTGGACCTAGGTATAAGATTTGGGGCTGAAGCCTACACCCATACATGAAAAAGTTATTATTTTTTAAAATTATATACATTCTGAAGATTAATGTGTTTCTTTTTTAACATTTGCCCCTTCCTCTAATATTTCTTGTATACCTCTCAAGTTGAATTTCACGAGTCCATCCCTGATTTCAGCACCTCCAGACTTTAAAAGGTGAAACTCATGTGCATGTATTTTTATTTGACCTTACTTGACCACATGACGCAAATGCAATTTCTCTTACATTAACACATAGTTTGCTGATATTTTTTAAGAGGTGTCCTATATACATTTAATCAAGTGAACAAGAAGGATAGTATGGTTCAATCTTTTATGGAAAGACTCTCATGATAGTATAATTTCTTAGAGTTATTTCTTTATTTGTGAAAATGTTTTGAATCCGTTGAAATTAAATTTATTATATAATATACATTTCTGGTGCTTTACCCATACTAAATTATTTCTTCAAGTGATCTTGGATAAGCATGTATTAACAAATTAAAGCCCATAATAAGCTGAGGTGGAGTTATAACAAACAGAAGATGGTTACGTAAGAGAGGATGATCTCTATTTCGGGTAGTCCAGTGGAACACTTCAATGTCTCCGAGTATATATGAATTTCCGCCTCTCTCGTCCTATTGGAAATCAGCACGTAGACATATCTTTTCAGATTCTGTGTTTTTTAATCTTTCTTTCAAGTGTCCTAGCTTGCAAGTGTGGCATGTTTTTTTTTTTTTTCTAAATCTCTATTTCTCTTAATTGGGTAGAGCTTTTAAAATTAGAGGTGTTTGGCAGTGATTTATAGTCTCTGTATACGCTTTAGAGCAAAAAAGGTAGAGCAAAAAAAGCAAAGCCTCTAAAAAGAAAATGCCCCAGGCATGTAGAAATAAGAGGTAATGTCTCTTAAAAAAAAAGAGGAGGAACCCAATTTTGATGTCAAAAATACCCCTGACGAAATTTTATTGTCACCAAAAGTCTTTTGAATAAAGGACTCACTTCTTCTCTCTTTTTCATATGAAAATGATTCGAGGGATTTTTTCCATTCCCCAAACCCTTCCCCAAAAAATCACTTTCACGAATGCAACCGTTTTCTTCCATCATTTAATGTCATGGTATCTCCTCCAAGATCCTTATCCCTCTCCTCAAAATCCCCTTCACTTTCCATTTCTCATCGTTCAACAACTCAAAAAATGACATTGAATTTATGGGCCCTTCTTGTTTTGCGATTTTGAATGATGGGTGAGTGTTTTGGTAATGTCTAATGCAATAAGAATCTGAATTGGAGAGGATTTGGAGGTAATTTGAAGGAGGAAGCTAGTTTTTGCTATTTCCACTTTTTCTATTAACTGGAGAGAGAGAGAGAGAGAGAGAGAGAGAGAGAGAGAGTTTCTGCAATTTGATGAGTTTCAATGGTCTTGATTTTGAAACTCAGAGTTGGGTCTGTTGTTTTGCGATTTTAAAATTTTGGGTCTGTTGTTTTGCTATTTTAAACTGTTGGGTGGGTGTCCTTGTAGTTAATCCTGGTACTTTTGATTGAATTTTGGTGATTTGGATGAGATCATGGGTGGAGATGGAATTGCCAGGTTATTGGACGGCATTGAATCCCATGATGCAGATTGCAGATTATTCCTACATCCCATTGCTCAGCGACGAGCTTGTGCTTCTGATCTTGGCCCACCTCCCTCCGTCACTCTATCAGACACTCAGACTCATCAACAAGCACTATCATGCCCATTCAAGGAGCAACAGCATTGTCAACTTTTTTAGCTGTGTCTTGATTTGTTGGCTTGATGGATTTTATTTTTTAACATAATGACAGAAGATATCCCTCTAAAAAGAGGCAAACCTCTCTAAAAGGTGACAAATAGAAGGCATACCAAACGGTATATTTAAAGTAGACCCGTTTATTACCAAATACGTTTTGTTTTTTTCTAGCCTCTGTTTTTTTAATTCTTTTTTTAATGGCTCTATTTTGAATAGTCTATTAGAAAAAGAGTAAAAATGTCAAACAATGCCTAAACCATGTGAAGGGATCACACAAAATAGCCATTCTTTCCGGAAAAAAAACAGCACATTATGCATTTTTTTTTCCTAAATCTCTATTTCTCTAAAATGGGTAGATTTTTTAAAATTAGAGGTGTTTCGCGGTGATTTATAGTCTTTGTACACTCTAGAGCAAAAGAGGCAAAGCCTCTAAAAAGAAAATGCCCCCGGCATGTAGAAATAAGAGGCAATGCCTCTTAAAAAAAAAAAGAGGAGGAACCCAATTTTGATGTCAAAAATACCCCGACGGAATTATATTGTCACCGAAAGTCCTTTGAATAAAGGACTCACTTCTTCTCTCCTTTTCATATGGAAACACTTCAGGGATTTTTTCCACTCCCCAAACAAAAAATCACTTTCACGAATGCAACCGTTTTCTTCCATCATTTAATCTCATGGCATCTCCTCCAAGATTCCTATCCCTCTCCTTAAAATCCCCTTCACTTTCCATTTCTCATCGTTCAACAACTCAAAAACTTACATTGAATTTATGGGTCCTTCTTGTTTTGCGATTTTGATTGATGGGTGAGTGTTTTGGTAATGTCTAATGCAATAAGAATCTGAATTGGAGAGGATTTGGTGGTAATTTGAAGGAGGAAGCTGGTTTTTGTTATTTCCACTTTTTCTATTAACTATATATATATATATAGAGAGAGAGAGAGAGAGAGAGATATTCTGCAATTTGATGAGTTTCAATGGTCTTGATTTTGAAACTCAGAGTTGGGTCTGTTGTTTTGCGATTTTAAACTTTTGTGTCTGTTGTTTTGCGATTTTAAATTGTTGGGTGAGTGTCCTTGTAGTTAATCCTGGTAATTTTGAATGAATTTTGGTGATTTGGATGAGATCATGGGTGGAGATGGAATTGTCAGGTTCTTGGACGGCATTGAATCCCATGATGTAGATTATTCATACATCCCATTGCTCAGCAATGAGTTTGTGCTTCTGATCTTGGCCCGCCTCCCTCCATCACTCTATCAAACACTCATACTCATCAACAAGCACTACCATCCCCATTCAAGGAGCAGAGAATTGTCAACTTTTTTAGCAATGTCTTGATTTGTTGGCTTGATGAATTTTATTTTTTACATAATGACAGAAGATACCCCTCTAAAAAGAGGCAAAACTCTCTAAAAAGTGACAAATAGAGGGCATACCAAACAGTATATTTAAAGTAGACCCGTTTATTACCAAATAAGTTTTTTTCTTTTTTTTTTTTTGGCCTCTGTTTTTTATAACTCTTTTTTTAATGACTCTATTTTGAATGGTCTATTAGAAAGATAGTAGAAATGTCAAACAAGGCCTAAACCATGTGAAGGGATCACACAAAATAGCCAATTTTTTGCGATCAAAACCAGCACATTATGCATTTGATGAAATTAGGCACACGCAGAGGAAACATGGACGGCAATTTCCAATTCAGATCAGAGATAACTTCAATTTACCAATTCAATCATCTTCCATTGTATTGGATAGAGATCAGCTGGTGAGGAATATTAGGGGCTACAAAGTCTTTTCATCATCATCATTATCATCAAAGCCTTGTCCTTTTTGAATTAGGTCGGGAACTTATGGTTCTCCATGTCCGAGTCTCCCATCATTTATTTTTTTTTTGGATAAGTTTGATTTATATTTTATTGTATCTAATTTAGAGTGTATTTGGTTGGACTTTTAAAAATCAAGAGAGAGCTTTTTTTTCAACGCTGAAAGTTTATTTTGACAAGTGCAACTTTGGTACTTTTTTTCACTGCAAAAGCATTTGAAATGGATTCGTTTTTTTTATTTGTAACCTAGGATATCTCCCGCCCAACCCAAAACAGAAAGCCTTTGCCTTGAGCTCGAGAAACACTCAATTCTAGACAACCGAGAATTAATCTCTAGGAGTACATGAAAATACTCTTATTCACATGTACCGGGTTACAAGGGCGGACCCAGGAAATTCAACTTGGGGGGACTTTATGTAAAAGAAATATTGGGAGAAGGGGCAAATTTAAAAGAAAAACACACAATAATTCTCAAGATCAGCAGGTTTTTTTTTAAAAAAATTCTCTAACTTTTTCATGTATAGTGGGGGCTTCAGCGCCTTGAATTCTTACCTGAGTCCGCCTGCCGGATAAAACTATGAGAAGTGACCAACAAAAGTAGGTGTCAAATACATTCGTGTTTAATTTGTTAGAACATAAAAGGCGCTTTAAGTATATAATAATCATAATAAAACTTTCATAACGAGAAAATAATTATACAAAATAAAGAACATTCGTAGTGTGTTTTTTTTTTTTTTTTTTTTTTTTTTTATAATTATTCTCTCGCTGATAGAATGCTCACACCCCCTCCCTTCCCAATTTCGGAAGTTCCAAACAAACAGAGCCACGGATCCATCGGATTGAGAGATGACTCTCCACTAAGTTGCCAGTGGATTGGCATTTGGCAAGAATCCTTTAGTTCACATAAAGCATTAAAGCCTTTTATTTTCTTTTATTTTCTTTTTAATATTAAAGCATTTTCTTTCTGCTTTTCCAGAAAATGAACTCACTTTATTTTGCAGAAGGGAGAGAGGTAATTTTTTTTTTTTCTAAATTGGGTCAGTGGTATAGTACTTGTGGCATCGATACCTAGACAGTTTTTGTGAGACACTTACATTATGTTTGGAAAGGGGGTAAAATGAGGGAGAGGAAAAATAAGAGAGGAAAATGGAGGGAAAATGAAAAGGAAGGGTGTTTGAGAAGGGGGGAGGGAAATTTAGGGGTAAAATTTTAAAAATTTTACCCCTAAATTTTCCCTTCAAAACTAGGGGGAAGGTGGGGGAAAGAAGGAGGCATGAGGGAATTTTCCATCCCCCTCAAACTTTAACAAACAAGAGGAGGAAAAATTAATTTTCCCTCCCCTCCATTTTTCTTCCCCTCCAATTTTCCCAACCCTCCCCTCCTCCCTTCCCAAACACGGGGTTAGACGAGACACCCTTGTCAATGGGGTGCCACATGTTTCTGGCCAAAAACAAGACTGAGGCAATTCAGATAATACAAATGAATGAGGAGATCGGACTTAGATAATCCAAATGAATGAAGGGATACGAAAAATATGATTCTCAACCAGTAATGCAGTATATTCAAGCATTGACATGCATGGCTGGCATCAGTCATCAAGATCAATTTGAATACCAAAATAGAATAATCTACTCAACAACATTGCTTCCTTTTTTTTTTTTCCCTTCGAAGAACCTGTTCACTTCGCGATTTCTGATATTTCAGGGCCGCTGATTAACAATGCAGGTTTACAGTGAATTAAATCACCAGCTAACATTTGCATTCCAGAAAGGAGCGACCAACTGCAATGGCTACAAAAGCATATATATTTTATAAAAGCAATCAACCGTTTGGTTTGGTTTGGAATTTATACATCTAGCATGGATATCAATGACCCATCCGGACATCTGTTCTGTAAAACCACTATTAGTGCGGTCGAGCCCAGGAACATGGTATATAGGATGTGCGGGTCGCCTGAGTCTTAAAACAATGGAACACATCAAAAGCTCACCTTCAGTAAAGAGATTTACAAGAGGCCAATTGAACAGATAGATCTGCCAGACTTGTAGTCAGGTAGGTTTTGGGAGGACTATGATCAATTGATTGAACGCCCCTTAGTGGGAGAATGCCCTAACCAATCAGCTTGTGGAAGTTTATGATTACTTTGCAAAATGCATAATCCAAATCAAACATGTGTGAATCTGAGAATGAAAAATGAGACATTAAAAAGACACAAATACCTACAACACACTGTTGATATCAATCGAGTAATAGCAGTCCTAGTTCTCACATCTGGAATTTCAATTTTTGATAATAAACAGACAATGAGGTTTCTGTTCGTCTGTTTCAAGTAATGGAATTCACACCATGTCAGCTTGCTTGTACTCTGTTGAGAAGCTCATGCCGATCCATCTGCTGGCTTGGATTCATCAGAATTGGCATTTGCCGGCGGTGAGGGCGATGGAGCACCCTCCACGCCCATTTAAGATTTTAGATCATTGATGCTCTTCTCCAACTCCTCTATCCGGCTTCCCATGTCATCGAGTGCATAGCAGTTAAGGAAATCACAAACTACTGTAGTGTTTATCCAACATTCAAATGGGTGATTCCCATGACAAGGAAAAAGACTGATTCTAGATTGCACACAGCAAAACTTTGTCGTGACACATTGATGGATGAAAGGTCAAAACCATGCCCGTCCATGCTGTTCCAAAATGTGGGTGGAGCACATCATGAAAAACACGTTGATTATACTATCGTGACAGGTCAATGTTCAAGATGGTTAAAAGATAGAAATATAATGGTCCACTATCCCTGTTCCATGAGTAAAATTCAGAAGAATGATATCCATCCATCATACTGTGGAAGATGAATCACCACAATGTCATTTTCCACAAATAGACTTTCGAACCCTTTTGTTCCACTCGGATGGGATGGGGGGTGTTTGGGTTTGGTATGGAAAAGGCAGCCCATTTGTGGAAAAGAGAAGTCTACACAAATGTTCCCTTAATGTGGCTTGGAATTTCCAATGGCCCCAGTGATAGCAGAACGAACCATCCAATCTGCCAAAAGAATCGAACACAACTTGAGGTACAAAGCACAAACAAGCAGAATCCTCATAGTGGGTACATCAAAACATGCTATATAAATTGCCATTCATCCCACAGGCAGAAAAAGAACTGAAACTAGTTATGTAACAGTACTTGAACATAGGATGAGTGGCTTGCAACAGTTTTGAATGCAAACAAGGTCTCCAAACCATCTCTTTTTTTTTTTGGTGAAAGGAAAGCCTATCATTACAGGAGAAACAAAACCAAACAAACCACCAGTTGTTCAAATGTAAACCTGAGAACCAACATGATATTCAAAGTTGGAGGGAGTGGCTAAGAGTGGGTCCAAAATTGAAACATAATTATGTAAGAGATGACACTTCTTTTTTCTTTTTCTTTTGTTACTCTTTGAGATGGTAGAAGATGGCACTTAAAAAAATCCTTCTGTATCTTCCAGTAAAATAGTCCCTTTTAAGTACCATTCTTACGTTCACAGTTCACCTCCCTCATGAAAGAGGGTAGGGTTGCTTAGTTGTAGAAAGAAAGAACAACAGAACTAACTGCCAAAGTGTCACAATGATAATGCTTGATTGAGTTAATAACATCAGAAAAGAAGACCAAGTAAAAGGATATTCTTTTAGACTATGGACTCGGACATTACCTGAAACCTGGATTGCTGAAAACATAATTTTTCAATAACAAGAATATTAACAAATTATAGTCTTAAAACACAAATATAAGAAACTCACCATCTGCTGAAGAAGGTTTTGCACCTGAAAAGTCAAATATAAGAAACACACCATCCGCCGCATCCTTGCCACCAGCCAGTACATCCCCGGAGCTCAGGCCAACCCCTACAGCAGCGGATGCAGCGCCATTACTCGATGCCGCAGTTAGTTCTCTCTCGAATCCCTTATTAGTTCTTTTGATGTATCATGTTGTTAGTATTCCGGTTCTCTTTGTGGGCATTTTATCATATATGTGGTGGGTGGGTGTGGTGGGTTTGTTGTTATACATGAAATGAGAAGAGATTGGATGGTGATTTTACTTTGTTTGTCTTGAAAAAAACCTGGTGGGTGTTTGTGGAATCATAATTTATGAGTTTAATGTGTCAAACAATTTTTTTCAATATTGGATCTTATCTTCTTCTGTGTTTTTGGTTGTAATGTATAGGGTTTTGGGTTTTTTTTTTTTTTTTTTTTTTATAGGATCTAGTTGTTAGAAATCTAAGTGCTTTTGTTGCTTTGGGCATTGCAGATCATGTGTTTGTGTATATTCCCAAATGGGTGTTTTCTCGTTTTGTAGTTCCTAAATTGAAAGGGCAGATCTTGAATTTGGGTTGAAATCGGAATCGTATAAATTTCTTTAAAAAAAAAATGCGATTTTGACGGCACCCCAAAAGATTTCTTTTCTGGTGTTGTTTGGGTAGATGGAATTACACGGAGAATCCGTGGAAATGCGTGGAATTTCATCCGTCTCCAAGGGTTATGTGCATAAAAATAGATGGAAATCTGCTTTCCGGTTTCCGTGTATATCTTCCCAATTTTGAGGCAATTGGGTCTGATTGGTATATAGATAGATGCTCTAAAAATGCAATTTTGGGAAATGCATGGATGTTTTTTCATTCCATCTTCGAATCTGATTCTTCCAAAGTCCTTATTTTTCAAGGAAAAGTTGAGAAGGATGGATTTAAGGCACCATTTGGGAAGGAGGTAAAATGGGGGGAAGAAAAAAATGGAAGGAAAGTAAAAATGAAGGGTGTTTGGGAAGGGGGAGGGAAAGTGGAGGAGGAAAATTTGGAAGGAAAATGAGTGTGGAGCCCACTCCAAAATTTTTTCCTCAAAAGTAGAGGGAAAATGAGGGGCAAAAAGGAGAATTTGTTTTAAATTACTAAATTACTTTTTCGTTCAATTGAACCCACTTTCATGGGGGAGGGGGGACTGAAAACCCCACTTTCATGGGTTACTTTTGGTCATGGAAAGTGAATAATTTCGGTGGATTTTCAGCTTTTTCCTCCCAATATCCGGTGTGAAAAAGCTGGGCAGACATGAATCACATGATACAATGAGATAAAAAAAAAGAATCAGTGGGGACAGGAAAGGCCGAAAAGTAGAAGCCCCATATGATGGAGTTCCTGTTCCAATTTGGAGTGTGAAAATTTTGAAATAATTCATGAGAGATCATTTATTATCTGGGGAACACATCCAAACAGGCCCTGTAATTAAGAACCAGGTCTAGGGTGTGTAGGGCTGTCAACTTGACCTAACCCTGGCCTACAACTATGCCCACTTTTACTTTTCAATGGGCCTGGACCAGATTCATATTCAAAGTTTATGGTCTTGAAAATCATGGATGGGACTTGGGACACTTGTTCTTAATAAGTATTTCTAAGTAGTATGGAAAAGCCTTTTATTCATCTTACATACTATTTATCTTCAAGTTTTGATGCAGCATATTTTAAGTGTAAAGAGAAAAGTTGAATTATTTTTCCTCAAGTAGGAGGAAAACCATATCATATAGGAGTGGTGGATCTGGTGTTGTAGAATTTTAGTGTTGCACGGTCACATTTGGCAGTCAAATCTTCAAGTGATTTTCGACTAAGTCGGGAGCAACTGACATTTTGGCAATAGTTTTGGATTAGTGAAAATCCTCATTTTGATGATTTTAAGATTCTACCCTTTCTATAGGATTTGAAAATCTTTAATTTTACAGGTTCGCGTACCAATAACAATTTTTTTAACTATACACATCCCTCGATGATGAGGAATCCTTAAATCTACAAATTCCTCAAATTCCTCAGCACGTTACACATCTTGAATTCAATCCTCATCAGACGGTCCCAAGATGCTCACCCTCCAATCTTTTAACAGATTGCCAATTTAAGGCCTAGTGGGTCTCTGCGGGTCTCATTATTTCATCTTTGATCGTTGGACTACCAAATGGGACCTCTATCTTTAACTACTGGAATGGGAATTATGATGGTGACCAGACACTGTAATGCCAAATTGAAAGCAAATGGGTCCACTGATAAAGGTGTCATTAAGAAATGTTTTCCTTTTTACTGTCTTTAAATGTCTCTCAGTGGGTGGACTATGTGGGTGGGGGGAAGAATAAAGAGGAGGAGAAAGTTTGAATTAAGTATGTGTTTTAATTAATTAATTAGATGATTTGGCATCACCTAACCTAGATATGATCCTTTTTATTAAATTAAATCAGGCCTAGTTATTTGAAAATTTTATTTAGAGGAAGTTAGGCTTAAGGGTTGTTGGGTAAAAACATGTTTATTGAGAACTTGAACAGCAAATTTCAGTATTACTCTAGAATGGGTATGTTGGCTTTTAAATTTCATGAATTGCTTATTGCAATATCCATGAAAGATTAGCTTTTTTGAAATCTCTGGAGGGCAAGTGGAATCTTCAGTATTATTCTTTAAAATGCTCGAATCCTTTTAATTGGGTTCTTACACTGAGGCCACGTTTGATGAATACAATCCCTTCACACACTGGCTTATTTGAATTGGTAATCTTCTTAATTTCTAATTTTTAATGGGGTCTGATTTCTCATTGATACGGGCATCAATCACAATTAGGCTGTGACAAATTTGCGTGAATAAAGTCACTAAAGATTAAATTTTAGAACATAAAGCACCACAGAACAAAAAAAAAAAGAAGTTGGGGGACCAGAAAAAAGAACAGCAGTTAAAAAGAAGGAGAATCGACCCCAATTGGAGATGGGTTTTCTACAATTCAAGTACTTTTTTTTGTTTTTGGTATAAACAGTTCAAAGTACTTATTTGTGCAAGCGAGGATTCCACAATCTATGGTATTTTTATTTTCATCTCATAAAAGGGGAAGTGGCAAATTAAAATCCTCTCTAAGAAGTAAAATCACATCATTTTTTCTCTTTTCCGTGAAGAAAACGTGTTACACCAAACAAAAAAATACCAGTTGAATAGAATGTCAAAATGATTTTCCTCTCAATCTTGGAATTCTCTCCTCGCATAAATACACCTTTACGACACATTTGTAAAATGTCAGCATAACACTGGTTCTATAGGCTTTTTCTATTCCGTGAAATGAAAAATATATATATATATATATATATATACTTCTCCATGAAAAATATTTTTTTTATGAAATCTAAAAAATTTTAGTTCATTTCTATGTTTTCCCTCACATGAAGAATTTTTGCCATTACACACATCTAGTGACCCATAAAATGAACGATACTGTGGGTTTTCCCCACAAGAAGTTATTTACTGGTGGGCACAGAATACATGACAGTATCTGTTTGGGTCACACGCACATGAGTGGGCCACACTGTACAAAATAATATCTGCAGGCTGTCATTTTCCTTTTGCTGGTGAGATGTCTGTCTCCCCTGCCCTAACAGTAAGCATTCAATTTCGAAGGCATTCCATTCTGGCCATTTTAAAGAGGGGGATGATTTCCCTGCCCTCTACGCCAACCAGAAAAATCATTATTAAAAGAAAACAATCTACCATAGTACATTTCATTTACATCACATGACTCACCCTCTTTCATGTGGGTCTTAACTTTATTGGACTAATTTACACCATCAAATCCCTCATGCACTAAAGACCTTAAATGAAATAATGCTAATGAAACATATTCCAACATAAGATTAAGAAGGTTGGTTTGATAGTGATGCAAAACAAAGGATTTTTCAAGATGTAGTCTTGAATTTCTAAAAAGGCATAAAATGTGAACGAGTTAGATCATACAAAACGCTCACATCGTGTAAATCAACTCTTGGTGGTTGCGTTTTAAATATATATTCTACACAATTAATTTGATAATGAACCCAACTCGTATAGGAGAAATCGTCGAATAGTAATTTTATACGTCAAGCTTCTCCAATAAAATTATAGGAATGGGTTGAGAGTTCTTATACCTTTCTCGGCCTTTTGGCTAAGATCAAGAGTTGATAGAGTTCTCGAGTCCAGTCCTCAGAAGATTTGAACTCTTTGAATACATGACTACTTTGTTCTTCATCATCATCATGGTGTTGTATTTTTAACTCAAAGGTGCTCATCACTTTTGATTTTTGAAGTACATCTTTTGATATTTGAACACCCATGGGCCCTCTTCTTAATTGGGGATTTCAATGGCTAATGCTGTGATCACATAAAGGTAAACAGGTTTCATTGAATGTAATCCCCACCTAAATATATTACATAACAAAAGCAAAGCAAGTAAAGCAAGTATTCATGAGGATGCAAGCATCTAGATTGTGGCTTTTGTTTGTATTCTATCTATAGCATCCACAGGACTCATGTTCTTAATGTTTATTAGCCATTTAGTAGTGGGGTTGGGACAACAACAGAGACTTGCTAGACTAATAAATAGTAGATTTTAAGGCACCCCTATTTTGATATCTGGATTGGCTGAAAGTGTTGATTTTGTCTTTTTTAACCAAGAGTGGTAATAGGTGGATTCCACCTAGGTTAAAAAACAAACAAACAAGCAAACTGCCATTCATAGGCATTGACCTTCCCCAGTAAAGTGGCCATGGCATTTTTGTCACTAATCTCTTCTCCAAACACAATGGACAATTGGGCTCACTTTGGGTCAACTCGCGGTCCATTCAGATCCATAGCTGGTTACATAATGTGCTAATAATTTCGAAGTTATAATGGAAATGGACACTAACCCTGTGTTCTAGACCAACATTATGAGCTAAAGATGGCAACAGGGTCATATACAGAACTACCTAAATGAAACCTGAGAAAATGAGGTATGAGCCCTAATTTTTTCAGCCTAATTGACAATCGGGTCTGGGCTCAATTCCAAAAGAATGACGCCCATTTAGCTTGGGTCCTGTTGACACCCAAAAAGCAAAACCTCAAATGTGAAGTTTAATGTGGGGATGATGGGCAATAAGAAGTTCCATATTTGCTGAGCCAGCACCTTCAGAAAGAGGGGATTCCAAGACTTCCTGAAGCAAAGCATCCCTCCCATGGTTCATCATATAAGAAAAGCCCATAAACAATACTATAAACAAGCCTTGTAAATGATATATGATTTATCATCTGCTTTACGGTTTACTTACTTTCTAACCTATTGTCATTCAAAAACTCTAACTGGAATTGAGATTTTACCTGAGGTGAAAGGAGTTTGAGGAGTCATTTTGATATGGAATAAGGAAGTGGAGAAAACCTTCTTAGACTGGGGGCACATTTGTGTAAATCCGTGGAAAATCGGTTCAGCGGATTTTTTTTTCTTCTGCTTTAAAAAAATCCCAAGCCCCTTAAAAAAAATTCCCTAAAAATTCCCTTTATTTTCTTCTGTTTGGATTAGTTCTAGAGAATACTAACTACTTTGGCAGGAAGAAAAAGAAAACCAATTTTTTGTTATTAAAATGTGAGATTTGACACAAGTATTCTTTTGTTTCAATGAAGGTTTAAACGTAGTCTTCTCCAACATAATTTTCTTGATTCAAGTTCAAACACTCTGGAGAATCACCTCTGAAAAAACGGTGAATCTTCCCCTAGTATTCTCTAGAGATTTCTCCTGGCCAATTTCTCACTCTGTTATTCTCCCATCCAAATGATAAGGGCGGAGTTCAACAAGAGATCAACCAATTATCATGGATTGTTTTTAGAGGGTGATGCAACTGTGAAAGATGGCAAAGCTACCATCTCCTATCAAAGATTGGCTAGAAAATATTTGATAGTCCAATACACTGGTTTAAAATATAAAATGATGCTTTCAGTTTTATGTGACAAAACCATGTCCATGGCATGTCCTTGCCATATCCATTTCATTTTGTATCTGGGCATCCTACCTTCCAACTACCACAGTGTATTTTACCAAAAAAGAGACTACCACAGGGTAAGGAATAAATTTATCAACATACATCACCCCAGCTTCTATTCCACTGATTTGCCAGAAGCTGCAATACAGAACAAACAAAATTAAACCAATACATTTCCAGAGCATGTACGGGCTCTAAAACTTGAGATGGTTTATGACTAGGAACAAACCCAATAATCGTCTCCATCATCCGTGGTCCCCCATCCAATCAACTTCACAGCATGACCACCCAAAACATAACCGGTGATGTGCTTGTAAACTCCTGACTTGTAGTGGGCAAAATCCTGCAATACATCACAATAATCAGGTCAACAATACTTAAAATGCAGCAAAAGGCAATCCACAGCTAAATTCATACAACTTAACCTTCAAGGAATAAACAAAGAATTGCCAATAACTGGGACAATTTCCACTTATGTCAGAATACTTAAAAAATTCGCCATCCTACCACTTATTGCTGGTTCCGTTGAAATGGTGAAACTACCATTCCATACAACCATAGTTTTCCGATGCTTTGCGTTGACAAGAATCGGACAGTTACTGGGTTAAGTTGACCAACAAACTTGACGGGTTAGAAAAAAAGTACGCAAATTTCATAAGAACTGTTCTTTCAAATCTTTTTTTTTTTTTTTGAAGTATATTTTAGCATCTACAATTTTAAGGCTTGTGAATTATCGCTCTCTTTATTTTAGCAAGGATAAAATTCCTAAAAAAATAACCCCGCCAACTTGGACAAAACAGGACAAGTCAAGCCATGCTAAGGGCAAATGACTAAAAAGAATGCACACTGGGAGTTAGTACAAATCTAATTACTGACTCTGTTCCAATGGTACAAAAGCAGCAGGATCAATCACATTCTTGACAAAACAAGCGTTAGGATTAGAGCAAGTCCCTTGTTCCTTTCTCAATGGTAAAGAATGAGGGGTGTGGCCTTTCAAGCTGCCTTTATCGGGCAGGTCAACCAGGCATTGACTAAAACTCTTACAAACCAATTTCAACCCTACCCAATTGCCTAATATGTGACAGACCTAGTCAACTCCGCCACTTTCCTAGTTAAAAACTAGCATAATTCATCTGTCTCTCCAGATCAGCCCAAAAAAATTCCATAATGAATGTTAGTAAGAAGATTACTGTAGCATAGAAATAAGTTCAAAAGATAAAAAAAATTCAATTTCAAGTGTCCTCAAATTAATCTGCATGGAGCACTCTTTTTTGGCCTTTGGCATAAACAAGACATGTAAGGAAGTTCGTACCCAGGGACCCTTGGAGGAATACAAAGCCATGTCGGTAAGTCATCACTAAAGAAATCTAATAAGCTAATGAAGGCATGTGGTGTAGTGATAAGAGGGAGATTCTGTGTTTGTTTTCTAAAGGTGTGGGGGTAAGGGACTTTAATGAAGCCAAGGTGTTCGCAATTTTAGAGGCCTTCGGTATCTTCTCTTTTAATGCTATTTCTTGGGCTTATATTGGCAAGAGTAAGCCGGGGAAGCTTCAATTCTTCTTTAATGAGATCAAGGTTCTGAATTCTTATTCTAGTGTGGTTTTTTGCCAATAAGTTAGATCAGACAATGGTTTAGCTAAACAGGGGGTTACAAGGGTCTCTCCTAGGGAGTTTTTAGTTTTCTTGTAATATACCCTTGTAGGTTATAAGTCTTTTATACCCTTGGTCCTTTAGGGGTTAGAATATTCTTGTTTATGGTTTAATAAATATTCCTGTTACTTCTCAGAAAAAAAAGAAAAAAAAAACGCTAATAAGCTATGTAAATTATGCCATATATATATATATATATATATATTGAGAAGAATATTGGCCAATTAAGAAGCAACATATGCGCAGAATGTGTAGCAGATGAGAATGTTGAGGTGGATGTATGGTAAAACCAGGAATGATAGAATCAGAAATGAGTGTTTCCAAGAGAATTTAGGGATAGTGAATGGAAGATGTAAAAATAGATCTAAAGAAGTGCAACCTATCCGAAGATTTGGCTCATAATAGATCAGAATGAAGAAATAGAATTCATGTAGCCGACCTCAGCATAATTCGGACAAAATTTTGATAATGATGAGTCACCAAGCAAATCTATAAACACTCTAAAGATGGAAAAGGAAAGCCAACAAATTAATGAACAGTGGTAAGGGAAGAGATACCTCTTCAGTAACAACCCCATGATGGATAAAGTATCGCCATGCACGAATAGGAAAGCCTCCATCACAACCATCTCCACACATAAATCCACAACATGATAAGAGGTCATTAGCAGACAGTGAAATGTTCTGCAACAGATGATGAATGAACTAGAATTAAAACTAAACACCTACATGGACCTTTTTTTCATGTTATTGTATTGTAAAAGTAAAAGTAAGATTTTATAGAATCTAATATCCATATTAAGCAGAGGCTACCATGCCAAAATGAATGCAGAACCGATCTGATAGTGATTCAACTGCACCAAAAGCCCAACAAGAACCACAATGTCCCTGCATTATCAAAACTAAATCAGTTGAGTAATTATTACATACAACTAATTAAATTAAATGAATACTACATCAAAGGAAATCAGTTCACCTGATCTTTATTTGTCAAAGTGAAGATGGGCCAGAAGTTGGAAAACAAAAATTGTTAGCTTCTCATATGAAAGATTTCTAAATTAAGAAAGATAATGAAGGAAACAGACCAAGTATTCTTCTGATAGTGCTACACTGAGACCAAGCTGTTCTTGCATCGAATTGCTTTGGCAACTTCAAACCTTTAGGGTGAGTTTTCACTGGAGTAGCATCCAAATAACCTTGAGGTGTTGGTTTCACCCCAAGAAGATGACTGAATTCACCAATCTACAAGGCAGAAAACAAACTTAGCAATTGGCAGGCATGCGATGAAATTGGAAACAGTTCGCCATGAGATGAAGTGAGCTCAGACACTTGGGGCTCACTGTGTAATTGGAGAATCGAGGATTCATGGAAGCTTTCCATCCAGCCTTAGGGTTTGCATTAATCTCTTGCACAATTGATTCCTGAATGAAAAATCAAAATATAAAGAAGGGTTAGCTCAGTAGCATAATAAACAAAAGTTAACAGTATAAAACTAACATTTTACCAATGCCCTATGGGTCATATTAAAAAAAAAAAAAAACCTGAAGAATCTCAGATGTAGTCCTTATCAGAGGAATTGGTTCACCTGAAACCACCTGCAATTATAAAGGATTAAGTTCAGATGGTAAGCAGTGGTGAATCTCATTTTCTATGCATAAAACCATATCATAGTCACAAGCGACCATCCAATTGGCAAAGTGCATACGCTAGATAGACAGAGTTGCAGTTGCCATTTTCTGATTGGAAGGAGAGAGGACTGTGATGCCATCCTACGTTGCAGGAATGGGAATATGGGATGTCGAAGGTAATTCTGCTGAATTCAACATGGTAAGGAATTGATGCTGCTGGCAGTCCATGACGACAGCACTGCTCCATAGGATATTTCTCACTTTTCCTTTTTGTTACAGATATGTGAGAGCTTGGACTGAAGCATAGATGAACATTACACCATGGTTGGGTCACCCACATATTCAGTCTTTTAGTTCCATCTCCACTTCCACAGTTACAGTACATTGGTTTGGTTGAATCACACTGATAAGCACTATTATCAGCACCATACAATGGGTGGTCCCTACTTCCACATTATTCACTACTCAGTACTAACGGTTGATCACACATTATAATAAAAAGGGTTTTGATTCACAAAATGATTTCCTTACTACACAATGCTAGTGAATCATTTTAACTGAAATAAGTTATCTATTGCAACCACCTACGCCATGGTCATGTACAGACTCACAAGAGGGGCCCAGATAATATCATAACACCACAGTGATTCCTAACACAAATCTACCCCATGGATTGGCAGTCAGCCAGCCCAATATTGAATCATGGCAAAAAAATAAAAAGAAGTATGCACTTATTAAAGTGTTAAACCGTGAGGGCCTAATTATGCCGTGAAAGCATCGGAATGGGGGTGGCTCACTAAAGGATCTGACCCAAGCTTTGGGAAAATGAGAGATAAGCAACAATTCAATAGGGAAACCTACAAGAGGTGGCCCCTGGTGCTTATTAGAATCAAGATGAACAGTGCTCAGTGCTCATCTCCTTAATCCTACTCCTATCCCTCAATCTCAACAGTAAGACGTTTAGTGCTCAATATGATGCTCTCAGGCCCCTATAGTCATGAGTGAGATAGACACATGATTCAGGGAGATCTATCTGCCCATGTTTTCCTATTGAAGTAAGCCCCCTAGTAAAAATCCCACTCAGGAGAGTTTAGACAGTGGGATCTGCACTGGTAAGGCCCCTTAACATCCTTTTCACCATATTCCATGATTCGATCCACTAAATTAGTGGTCAATAAAAGTCATTTTCATTTACATCAAAGCCACATATATGCATAATATCATAACAGTACTTTGGCCACTCTACTGATTAAGACCCATCTGTTCAATGATCTCGATCACTAAACCATGGGTGATGGGCCATACTTGTCAACTCCCAAATAGACACTGAGAATCTTGCATATTGAGGATCAATCACCCTGTTACTCATATCCAATCAAATCCAAACCACCCATCCAATGACCAGCTCTCAAATCCCACCCCACAAAAGCCCCGAACTTTCCAAAACAGAAGGTAAATCTACAACTTTACAACCACCCCCAAATTCCAAAACCCCCCAAAATACCAAAACGTTGGTTTTCATACATAACAGATATAGAAATCAAAGCATAGTCTCTTAGTTGGAAGGGAAAAAAAAAAACCAAACCTTCAACAGAAGCAGAGAGAAGAGAAGCAGAGGAGCCATGGGTCTTCAATCAGAAGCTCCAATCTATCAAAACAATCAAACAAAAAGAAACCCAGAACTGAAAATCTTGCCAGAGATTAGAAGAATCAAGAGGCTGAGAGAAGGAGAAAAAAAGAGAGATACCTGTTATTGGAGCGATGGAGAGTCGATGATTGGTAAAGAGAAGAGAAGCGTGAGATATATAGAGGAGAGATTCTGATATTTTGTTTATTGTTTATCCAAACGAAGTCTGATGAAAGACATCATCTTCGTTGAGTTTTTCTAAAAGATGAGATTTTTATATTGTGGTGCAGTTCCCATCACAGGAAGTCCTAAGTAGTCCCGCAGACCACTCCATATTGTAGCTGCGCAGGAGCATATTATACTAGATTAGACACATGAAAAATGAGGCTTAACTATGTTGGTCCAGTTTTGTAGTTAATGTGATTTAGATTGGAGTAAACTTTGTATCTAATGGATAGCTTTGGGCGCGTTGGTTTACAAGTAGATGAAATTGTCACATCAGCAAAAGTCTATAGTTTTTAAATAATTTGAAAAAAGTTTTTTTTTTGCAGAAGTTAAAAAATCATGTTTGGTGCGGATTTTTCTTTTCTCAATCAATTGGCATTAATATTATTTGATGCAGCTGCAGGTTTTTTTTTATTGAAAGTCAGTATTAAAGAAGAAAGTGAGGAAATAAAGTAATAAAGATGGGAGAAGTTTTCTGCATAAATAGACTTTATATACCCCATAGGAAATCTATTTCTAGGCTATTTAAAGAAAATGTTGAGTAACGAATATACATTTTCGCATAAAATTGTCACACTAAACTAATGAAAAAGAAGTTTTTTGTAGAAAAATAATACCTCTTTATACGGAAATGGATTATACAAAGGTGCCCTTAGGTTGCCAAAATGTCGGCCTAATTATGTTGGTGATGTAATCATGTTTTCTTCAATCAAGCAATACCACTTTTATTTGTTTTTTAAAAGGATCCAAGCCTGCTATAGATAAACATGGTGAGTCCACAACTTTATTCACAAGTGGACCTAGGTACAAGGTTTGGGGGCTAAAGCCTACACCCATACCTAAAAAAAAAAGTTATTTTTTTAAAAAAAATTATGTATATTTTAAAGATTCTTTTTTAACATTTACCCCTTCCTCTAATATTTCTTTTATACCTCTCAAGTTGAATTTTACGGGTCCAGCCTTGACTTTAGCACCAATGGTAGCTTTAAGAATTCGAGTTAGTGGGACTGTGGGGTTAACAAAAGACTTATCTTTCACAAATCGAATAAATTTATTTTTCCCTCTATCAACATCTGTTATCTATTTTCGATAATTCGACAATTATAATATAAAATTATAAAAATAATCTATTTCCAACAATCCGACAAAGATAACATTGAATTTTCAAACAAAAATAAACAAAAATATTAATATATTGTTACTAATAGTTCTTAATCCAAAAAGAAAATTTAAATACATAAATTCCTACTGCTGCTCTCGACGAGTTTTCATGTGTTAAATCGTTATAGAATAACTTCATTATCAACACTAGAAAAGACATCATTTTGAATATACGTGACCAAACAGTCATTCATCCATTGATCTCCCATTCAGTTACGTAACATGTTCTTTACGTATTTCATTGCTGAAAAAAATATTTCTACTGTTGCAGTTGCTGCTGGTAAAATCAAAGCTAATTTTAAAAGCAAATAAACCAATGAGAATACGATATCCTTTTTTGTCTCTACTAATATTCTAACAATGTCAACAATTTCTTTAAGTTCTAAAAACTCGTTGCTAGAGCACATATCGGCAATGTAGTTTTGAAATTAATGATCAAGTGTCACGAGGTCTATTGCAGAAAAATTCAAAGCATAAAACTGAATAAGAATGACCAACCTTTCTCTGTCAAAAGCACAAAATGAATTTGCAAGATTCAAACATGCCACAAAAAGAAGCAACTCAATATTAACCTCTTGGAAATGGTTGTTGGGCTCTTGAAGTTGCATATTGATGATTGTAGAATAGTTCAACACGGTAGTGGTGTAAATTTATAATTTGAGTAGGGTCAAAAGATTCTCATAAGTTCAATTCATGAAAGAATTTTTTTATAATATTTTTTCATATCTCAGTGGGGTCATTTGACCCCACTAGGATCAATGTAGTACCGCCCATGTTCAGCACCTTCAAACTTTGAAAGGTGAACCTCATGTGCATGTATTTTTATTTGACCTTACTTGACCACATGACGCAAATGCAATTTCTCTAACATTAACGCATAGTTTGCTTATATTTTTTAAGAGGAGTCCTATATATATTAATCAAGTGAACAAGAAGGATAGGATAGTATGGTTCCATCTTTATAGAAAGACTCTCGTGATAATATAATTTCTTAGAGTTACTTCTTTATTTGTGAAAATATTTTGAATCCGCTGAAGTTAAATTTATTATATAATATACATTTCTAGTGCTTTACCCATATTAAATTATTTCTTCAAGTGATCTTGGATAAGCATGTATTAACAAATTAAAGCCCTTAATAAGCTGAGGTGGAGTTGTAACAAATAGAAGATGGTGAGGTAAGTGAGGATGATCTCTATTTCGGGTAGTCCAGTGGAACACTTGAATGTCTCCGAGTATATATGAATTTCCGCCTCCCTCGTCCTATCGGAATTCAGCACGTGGACATATCTTTTCAAATTCTGTGTTTTCTAATCTTTCTTTCAACTGTCCTTATCTTGCACGCATCATGCAATACGTCACTGGTTATTCCTCGGAGCTCTAAACCATGTGAAGGGATCACACAAAATAGCCGTACTTTCCAATCAAAACCAGCACATTACGCATTTGATGAAATTAGGTACGCGCAGAGGAAACATGGACGGCAATTTTCCAATTCAGATCAGAGATAACTTCAATTTACCAATTCAATCATCTTCCATTGTATTAGATAGAGATCAGCTGGTGAGGAATATTAGTGGCCATTAAGTATTTTTATCATCATCATTACCATCAAAAGCCTTATCCTTTTTGAATTAGGTCGGGCACTTATGGATCTCCAGAGTCTCCAGTCTTTTTTATTTTTTTTTTAAAGTTTGATTTATATTTTATCGTATTTAATTAGAGTGCATTTGGTTGGACTTTTAAAAGTCAAAAAAGGACTTTTTTTCAATGCAAAAAGTTTATTTTGACAAGCACAACTTTGGTACTTTTTTTCATTGCAAAAGCATTTGAGATTGATTTGTTTTTTCTATTTATAACCTAGGGTATCTTCCGCCCAGCCCAAACTAAGAAGTCTTTGCCTTGAGTTTGAAGAATACTCGATTCTAGACAGCAGAGAACTAATCCCTAAGAGTACATGCAAATACTTCTATCCACATGTACCTGATTATAAGGGCGGACCTAGAAAATTCAACTCGTGGGGACTCTATGTAAAAGAAATATTTTGGAAATGGGCAAATTTAAAAGAAAAGACACAATAATTCTCAAAATTAGCAGGGTATTTTTTTAAAAATTCTCTAACTTTTACAGGTATAGTGGAGGCTTCAGCGCCTAGAACCCTTACCTGACTCCGCCGCCTCTGCCGGGTAAAATTACAGGAGGTGACCAACAAAGGTATGTGTCAAATACATTCAAGTTTGATTTGTTAGAATATAAAAGGCAGCTTTAAGTATATAATAACAATAAAAAAACTTTCATAACGAGAAACTAATTATACAATATAAAGAACATTCGTAGTTGTTGTTGTTTTTTTTTTTTTTTTTTTAATTATTCTCTCGCTGATAGAATGCTCACACCCCCTCCCCTCCCGAGTTCGGAAGTTCCAAACAAACAGAGCCACGGATCCATCGGATTGAGAGATGACTCTCCACTAAGTTGCCAGTGGATTGGCATTTGGCAAGAATCCATTTAGTTCACATAAAGCATTAAAGCCTTTTCTTTCTGATTTTCCAGAAAATGATCTCATTTTATTTTTGCAGAAGGGTGAGAGATTTTTTTTTTCTGAGACGAGACACCCTGTTAATGGGGTGCCTCTTGTTTCTGGCCAAAAACAAAGCTGAGGCAATTCAGATGATACAAATGAATGAGATGGGACTCATATAATCCAAATGAATTAAGGGATATGGAAAAAATGATTCTCAACCTGCCAGATTCTCATAGTAATGCAGTATATTCAAGCATTGACATGCATGGCTGGCATCAGTCGTCAATATCAATTTGAATACCAAAATAGAATAATCTACACAACAACATTGCTTCCTTTTTTTACCCTTCCAAGAACCTGTTCACTTCGCGATTTCTGATATTTCAGGGCCGCTGATTAACAATGCAGGTTTACATTGAATTAAATCACCAGCTAACATTTGCATTCCAGAAAGGAGCGACCGACTGTGATGGCTACAGAAGCATATATTTTATAAAAGCAATCAACGGCTTGGTTTGGAATTTATTCATCTAGCATGGATATCAATGACCCATCCGGACATCTGTTCTGTTAAACCACTATTAGTGGGGTCGAGCCCAGCAACATGGCATATAGGATGTGTGGGTCGCCTGAGTCTTAAAACAATGGAACACATCTAAAGCTCACCTTCAGTAAAGAGATTTACAAGAGGCCAATTGAACAGATAGATCTGCCAGACTTGTAGTCAGGTAGGATTTGGGAGGACTGATAAATTGATTGAACGCCCCTTTGTGGGAGAATGCCCTAACCAATCAGCTTGTCGAAGTTTTTGATTACTTTGCAAAATGCATAATCCAAATCAAACATGTGTGAATCAGAGAAGGAAAAATGAGACATTAAAAACACACAAATACCTACAACTCACTGTTGATATCAATCGAGTAACAGCAGTCCTAGTTCTCACATCTGGAATTTCAAACATGATAATAAACAGACAATGAGGTTTCTGTTCGTCTGTTTCTATTGATGGCACTCAAACCATGTCAGCTTGCTTGTACTCTGTTGAGAAGCTCATGCCGATCCATCTGCTGGCTTGGATTCATCAGAATTGGCATTTGCCGGCGGCGAGGGCGAAGGAGCACCCTCCACGCCCATTTCAGATTTTAGATCATTGATGCTCTTCTCCAACTCCTCTATCCGGCTTCCCATGTCATCGAGTGCATCGCAGTTAAGGAAATCACAAACTACTGCTTATCCAACATTCAAATGAAAACAAGGAAAAAAAATCTAACAATAATTTTATTTGCATTACCAAGACGACAGAGTAAAAGTAGCAACGAAGTTTTTTTTTTTTTATCGATAAAGAAGATAAAAAGTCCACAGATGAAAGAGATAAATGGGTGATCCCCATGACAACGAAAAAGACTGATTCTAGATTGCACACAGCAAAACTTTGTCATGACACATTGATGGATGAAAGGTTAAAACCATGCCAGTCCATGCTGTTTTAAAATGTGGGTGGAGCACATCATGAAAAACACATTGATGATACTATCGTGACAGGTCAATGTTCAAGATGGTTAAAAGACAGAAATAATAGTCCACTATCCATGTTCCATGAGAAAAACTCAGAAGAATGATATCCATCCATCATCCTGTGGAAGATGAATCACCACAATGTCATTTTCTACAAATAGACTTTCCAACCCATTTTTGCCCCTCGGATGGGATGGAGGGTGTTTGGGTTTGGTATGGAAAAGGCAGCCCATTAGTGGAAAAGAGAAGTCTACACAAATGTTCCCTTAATGTGGCTTGGAATTTCCAACAGCCCCAGTGATAGCAGAACAAACCATCCAATCTGCCAAAAGAATCGAACACAACTTGAGGTACATCAAAACATGCTATATAAATTGCCATTCATCCCACAGGCAGAAAAAAGAACTGAAACTAGTTATGTGACAGTACTTGAACATAGGATGAGTGGCTTGCAACAGTTTTGAATGCAAACAAGGTCTCCAAACCATTGTTTTTTTTTTTTGGTAAAAGGAAAGCCTATCATTACAGGAGAAACAAAACCAAACAAACAACCAGTTGTTCAAATGTAAACCTGAGAACCAACATGATATTCAAAGTTGGAGGGAGTGGCTAAGAGTGGGTCCAAAATTGAAACAAAATTATGTAAGAGATGACACTTCTTTTTTCTTTTTCTTTTGTTACTCTTTGAGATGGTAGAAGATGGCACTTAAAAAAATCCACATGTATCTTCCAGTAAAATAGTCCCTTTTAAGTACCATTCTTACGTTCACCTCCCTCATGAAAGTGGGTAGGGTTGCTTAGTTGTAGAAAGAAAGAACAACAGAACTAACTACCAAGTGTCACAATGATAATGCTTGATTGAGTTAATAACATCAGAAAAGAAGACCAAGTAAAAGGATATTCTTTGAGACTATGGACTCGGACATCACCTGAAACCTGGATTGCTGCAAACATAATTTTTCAATAACAAGAATATTAACAAATTATAGTCTTAAAACACAAATATAAGAAACTCACCATCTGCTGAAGAAGGTTTTGCACCTGAAAAGTCAAACAGAATATCAGGTAAGGATTGCAATCACTTTGTCTTCAGCAACATCCTGAGAAAATAGGCTAGGATTGTGATTTATGATAGATGGGGAAAAAACATGTCTGATTCTCCATAACATGAAACATAAGAAGCAATAAAATCTTGCCAGTCTTTGAATTAGAATCTCTGGTTTTTCCACCTTTTTTCTTTTCTTTTCTTCTTTTCTTTTTTTGGTAATCATAGAAAGGAATTACTCACAAAAGCAGTCATATCAGCAGTGCTTTGTTTCGTATCATCTGATTCTTGTCCCTCCTGCAACAACAGCTAATCAAAACACGCTCCACAATGTGTGCCCAAAAATTCAATATAATGTATCATTGCATGGAAGAACAAATATATAGACCTCCATTTTCCACAGTGAGGAGGAACTTTGAAGAAAGGGTATTCAAAAGGCAAGCTAATTCTAAATCCAAGAGCAATTAAAAGGGGTGATATTAAAAAAAAAAAAAAAAAGGGAATTAAAGCACGCATTGGACATGAATGCTGTAACCAATGAGTCCTGCCTTATGTGGGGCATGATGAAGTAAAAAAGACAGTCAGATATTCGAACTAAACCTTCCGATCAGTGGCCATAACAAATACAACAAACACTAAGAATAGCCATCTGCAATCTTAAAAAAAAAAAAAAAAAAAAAAAAAAAAAAGAAGACGAAAAAAGAAACCATCGAGGCACTGACCGTATGGTTATGATCGTCCATTTGATGTGATAGGAGTGGATCACTATCCACACAGCCATAATAAGATGTATTGGGACAAATTCTTAACATTCAATACATTTGTCCCTGAAAGAACAGAAGCTGCACATTGTTTAGACATCTCCTACCTAAAGGAGACATCCAGGAGTTGAGTCTGTCTTTCTGGTTATCCTGTTTTATTCTGCCTAAACTCCCAGTAACACTATAATAATAGCAATGATGATGACGACAGTAATTAGATGAAAAAATTCTGTATCTAAAATTCTCAATACTTTATTTTCTTGAAAATTGCTGTCTACTTAACTACAATTCACTCCTTAAACTACCCTTCATGCCTCAATTTAATGTCAATGGTTACTTCCTAAAAGAAAATTCTTGCGGAGATTTAAACAACCATCTCAAATTGATACTTCTACGACGATTCATCTTACGTTGGCCAATACTTAAAGACATGCCAGTGCACTTGGATGGCATGGAATGAGGGTTATGGCTATCTCCAGTGCCTTCAGTTTAAAGACAAAAGGCTCAATGAATTGAATTGCGGCAAAACTTTTCAATAATAATATTACTATTGTTACTTGCAAGAGTAATATTTTTATCATTCTCTATTTTGTCATTGATAGCTTAGAAAAAGAGTTACACACCAAAACTTTTTATGCTTAGATGGATATCGAGAAGAATTAAAAAAGAAAAAAAGAAAAACAATTATCAAGAGCAGAAATAACAAGCATCAATGCATATATGATTGGAGGAGCTCCTTTAGTTATCTATTCCCTATATGAGAACAAATGTAGAACAGCAGAATCTTGGAATAAAAAGGATACTAGAACTGTCAATAGCATTAAGGAGCGGCAACAAAACCATGCAATGAGCGGGCAAAATTAGAAACAAAAATATGGGTCATTTCTACTTTTACAGATCAAGAGGAATTAGTAAAAGATTATAAGCAACATGCTTTAATTAATGCAAACAGGCTTGATGAGCTAAAGGCATCACTTAAACAATTTCTACACTCAACTCCAAACTCAACATCAGCCAAGGCTGGTTGATTGCTATCAGTTAATTGCATTTCTTTGAAAAAAATGTGTGCATCTCTAGTGTTTTAAAACTTGGACAAGTCAACTCGGATTCAGTCATGGACAAGTCGATTTGTAAGAGACTTGGTCAAGTCCTATGAGCGTGGGGTGGGGGGTGATGTTCTGTGCATCGAAGACAAAAACAAAGCATTTTTCTTCCTTCCCAACCTTTGCTTCTCCTTGCTGTCTCTCTTTCCTCGCACAACCCAGCAACAAAACAAACATCCAAGATGCCATGAACAGAAGAAATACAAAACAGCCAAACAGCCCTTTCACTTACAAGATAAAGCTCAATTCTCTGGCAATTTCTTCATGGTCCTGGGGTGTACCAAAATGGCTTGAATTCAATTTTAGCCTAAACTGTAGTTAAAAGGAAGTAATTGGGAGTGGTTCTGAAAGAAATTGATTGCTTTTAAAAACAGCCCCCACCTCCTTGCTTTCAGAAACTACAAACAGAAAGTTATATTGAAAGTCCATAATGGAAACTCGTGTTATCACTATCTTTCAGCCAATATTAGACAATTCGCTGATTGGGGAAAACTTAGCCTTTTGAATGCTAATCCTTATATAACAGTGTATTGCAGTTAATCCAAAACCTACAGGAAATGCCAAATTTAGTACACATTTAAAAGAACTTTTTGTATCAAATCTGAAGGGCCAGATTTGGATAGCAAACACGTTTTTTTTTTTTTTCTTCTCAATTTTGGAGGGCTAAACAAAGTTTTTTTTTTTTTTTTTTAATGAAAAAAATAAAAATAAAAAAGAGATGGGACTCAACCTGAATTGCCAAATCGCACCCAACTCAGCCGAGTCACTCAACTAGACCCGACCCGACCATGGCTGAGTTGGGGGCCAAGTCCAAGTTTTGAAACAATGCACTTCTCAGCTCCACACATTTTAGTTGGTAAGGACTGATATGCACATCAAAAGCCTACAAGAAGCTGAAACTATCACAATTCCAGACCATCATTGTTGGCCTAATGCTTTTGTTTCTGCTACTTCAACCCACCAGTTTATGAATATTACCCCTTCATTACTTCTGAAAAGGACACTGTTTAAAGATCAACATGCCAATGTCTGAGAAGAATTAGAGTGTGTGTTATTTTATTTCAGTTACTCCATTTTTATATGGAGCAGTTTTCCTTCCTTTTTTTTTTTTTCAAATGAATTTGAGAATAGATTTATGTACCCCAAATCTGTATTTGAATGTCACATATGTAAGTGATACATCAATTAGACAAGTAATGCATATCATAGAATTGCTTGTCAATTTGAATTCCAGCACAAACTCTTGAGGCTGTGAAACTAAACAAGAGGCTTCAAAAACACAAGTATGAAGAATGGTCAATGACTTTGAAGCCATGAAACTAAACAGACTTCACAAACATGAATATAAAGAATGGTCAATGACTTAAAAAGCGGGCATTGGCTTTGATGCCATGAAACAAGAACATATAAGCATGTATCCCAGTCTAGTGCCGATCAACTGTCAGGTAAATTCATTAAAATAAAAAAAAAATAAAAAAAACTGTCAGCGAAACCAGCTTTGTCGGGAACAATTTTATGTTCAATAAAATTGAAATTAATGTAACAGTTAGAATAAGATTGCTACTTCCTAAACACAACTTGCAAAGACAACTGAATCAAATCATGATGCTAAGCAGGATAAGCATGTATAGCAGGCCTGCTATCATGGTGTCATGCTACATCATCTCTTCCCTGCATCAGCATCCGAGAAAAACAACCCAGTAATGCATATAACCAAGCCAAATTCATGGCTATTTTCAAGTTAGTCTTGTACGGGTCATATTCACCTAGCACTTTTTTTTTTTTTTTTTTTAATCAAAAGATCAATGGCAGTTCATTTTGTGGAAAAAATCCAGGCAGGGAAACAAATGTGAAAAAATCACGGTTGCTCGCCGAAAGGCTCAACATGATTATGATCCAGCCCAAAAACCATAAGTCCATAACTATCCCCTCACCACACATTCAAGGTTCATCGTGTCATCAACATCGAAGCCTTATCCTATATATAATGGGGTAAATTATGGGATTACCACTGTTTTCCCACTCAACCCTATTCAAAGCCATGCTCACCTTAACATCGCGTATACGAAAGTGAAGAAGAACAACAAACCAACCAATGAGGATCAAACTAACCAAAACGGCACACTGGAAATATCAATTCGGGCTATAATTTTACTTTCTCAGCAAGAAGTAAAATCACACCTATACAGGCAATACACAGCTACATATCGGCCATACCCTAACAGCAACACATATGAGCCTTTTTTGCCCAGATCAATAAATGATCCAATTCCAACACTTGAACCCATTTTCCCACCAATCATCTCCAAATTTCTCTAATACATAAAATGTGAGTATCACTCAGTATAGAATCCCAACAAAAAATTCAAAAAAAAAAAAATTGAAAAAAATACCAAACATCCATATATATCTCATAGCCATAAAATGCATACATAAAACGAAATGTATAAGGCATGTTAACCATAAACCAAGAGCATTCATACAGATCCAGACAACAAGAGAAGAAGATAAAAAGCACCGAATGCGAAATCAAACAGATTTGAAACGGAACTAGGTCTGCCGTGTAAGATGAATTTCAAAGCAGAAACTGGTATGGAATCATGATTTGGAAAAAAAACAAAGAACAGAGCAATCGAAGAGATTTAAGGAGACTGATGTTAGGATCGAAGGATCGAAAACCAGAAACCCTAACCCTAACGTACCATTTGATCTTCTCTTGCGAATTTCTGGCCCCTTTTCGTTCGCGCTTTCTGATTGGAAAGTTCTTACAAGGGGAGTAGAGAGGCTCGCGAGGGAAATGATATTAAGCAGAAGGGCTTAAATGCGAATTACGGAAATGCCCATGGTAGTTCTCATGAACTTCCGATAGTGCCATTTCAGATCCGGTGTGCGTCTTGCACAGTGTAATTGATGGCAGATCTGCTGTCCGAATGATTGGGCCTGTTTTTATAACGATGGGATCTTATGGGTCTCAATTGGGCTCATGGCATCTTATGATTTTATAAGAACTAACTCAATTTTACTCCAATCCAGTGATAAAAATCTTGAAAACATAACTGTATATTTTACAAATTTAGATCCAAAGTCATCTCTGAGTTCAATTAGAGTGAGATTTGAGATAATGGCCACATGTAGGAACTGGAATGTGGTTAGAAAGAACCACATCAAACAAAGACAGGCCTCACTCATTGAGTATGAAATATTAGTTGCCATCTGTTTCAGTGGTGGTAAGGGTGTGTGTATCTCACCTCGCACAGCTACTCAGGGATCATTCTCCTGTAAAAGAATGCTATACCTGGATGGGGTTGAGGATTAGTTATATGAAAAACCAGCTCCATCCAATCATTCAAATCTCTTGATCTTAATGGTTTACATTTACATATGTTTGTAATGGCTGAGATAAAAATAAGCCCATTTCAGATATGGAACCACATTGGATGAAGTTGAATTTTTTCCACATACCTAGCCCTCATGATTTCCAATTGATTTAGCCCTCATGATTTCCAATTGATTTTCCCAATCAGTTTTGAGGTCATGTCATGTCAGTCTATGCTGCCTTGGATCCAGCCAGTCCAGCATGTTCTCTCACCTTTCTTTATAGCCTCTTTTAATTCTATTTTGAAATTGAAATCTTTTATCCTCAACCATTGCCGCCCACAATTCCTTTCATCTTCAACCCCAAAATTCAAATCCTGCAAGGCTCCCTCATTTTTATATTTCTCCAGTTTGAATTTCTTAATCTTCAAGAACTGGAACAGCCTAATTTCCTTACAAGTCTCTATTAACCCATTCTTATTTTCCACTCTCTTAACAGTTCTTGACCCACCATTAGCAAACAAATCAAACCAAATCTTAACTACTAATTAAGAATTTTGATTGAAGGCAGACCCGAGTTCTCCAACTTAATTAGTCCACATTGGTTATTGGACCTGCCGCTCAACCCGAACCCAATCCAGTAGTTCAGGGTTCAGGGTCACTCTTTCTACTTCTTAGGTTTGGCTAGGTTTGAGATTTCCAACCCCATTACTTAATAGGGTTTGCTTTGCATAAGATGATTCTACCTGCTAACAAATGTGATTTCTTCTGCATACCTGTAACATGATGACAATTATAATGACCTTAACTTTAGTGTTAATATCATCTAAATTTCCTAGTATGTTTTGACAAAGAAATTAAAAAAAAAAGAAGATAGACAATGAAAGATTTGAGAACCACCATGGTAAGAGACAACAAAATCACTAATTACCACATTTCTGTCTCTCCAAATTTTCTAATAGGAAACATCAATGAGCCCTACACCCAGAAAATGATGTTCACCATGCACAAAAATGTATATAGATATAGATTGGTAACTGTGTTCTTTGGATGCATTAGAGCATGGAAGTGTCTTGATGCACTGACCCATCCATAGTGTGAGTGACAAATGATAGATGTTCACAAGTTGCTTTGAAAACTGTTTTCAGTCGTGAAAATATTAATGTATAATGGAGCCCTTATTCCTCCTTTCTTTGATGTGGTTTGCTATCTACATAAGGGTATTCACATGGAGCAATCCATAGCCCCCATAATATAGCAAGATGTATACAGAACAGTAAAAGAGATGACAAGAAATTTGAGGGATAGATGTTCCAGCAAATTTCCACTCCTCCAAACAAAATCAATCTGCAAAAGAGGGGAAAAGGAAACAAAAGTTAGAAAAGGAAAACAGAAACGTTAAGACATTTAGGGCCTGTTCGTATGCATTAGATTATAGAGATATTCATGGTCAAATGAGCTCCACCAAGGATTATTACATAGGTGAGGGGTGAAGGATATAAGGTAGTGATGTAGATGTCCCCTTAACTTTCGTAGGATTTGATTTACTAGGGTAATGGTTGCGTATTCATTTCTCATCTTTCCTTGATTCTATTTCCATTAAAGGGGAGATTATTTGATGGTCATTTTTGGATATTCACATTTGGTTCTTCCTTTTTAACCACTTATGACACGAATTCCTATGTATTCAATTCCCATGTATTCTATGCAAACAAGCAGATCCTTAATGGTTTGACTTAAATTACTTGAAGCATGCGGCACAAATAAGCAATGAGCATCGTACCGAAGCGGAGTAGGAAAAGGCGTCTTCCACAGAAGAAATGGTAAACTGTAAAAGTACCTGCATACACAGCATCCACAGCACAAAGATTATCCCAGCCATCTATCATAAGAAGACACCCAGGCAGAAAAGTGAACATTTTGTTGTCATGACAGACTGTAGAGAAAATATAACAGCGCAAATGTTGAAGAACACCATAATAAAATGCTACAAATAAGACGCTTTATCTGGTTAATTCTAGGGAATATACATCGTGGGCTCATTACAACAAAGGTAAAAATTACCAAAACACAGTGACAACATGAAACAAGAAAGAATGAAAGGAAAAATCTTGAGGCATCGAATATCATAGTTCCTTCTGAAATTTCTTTTCTAGAGATCATTTTGATGGTCTGACAGAAATCAAATTCAAATTCTACTGAACAGACTATTCAGTCAGCACTCAGCAAAGACAAAAGCAACGTGACATACTCTCTATAAGAACCCAAGATCATATACAAAGTTGCCAGCAGTTACAGTTCCAAGAAGATTCAACAACGTGATATCCATGATATATAACCATAGTTATAGAACCTTCGTTAAACAAAGCTTACCATGAATAGAACTGATAATGCAGTGATCGGGCACATACAATTCCAATGAAGTTCCCAACAAACATAACCGTCACAATATCTGAATAAATTGCACATGATAATTAGTTAACAGGAATCAAATAAGAATATAAGAACATACAAGTAGAAAGGAAGGGAATAAGCAGACTGGTTCTTGTAACTTAAATTAAAAATAGTTCCTTACGTTCTTTACTGAGAATCTTGAAGGTGGAGTCATGATTAAGAGAACGACAGAAAGAGGAGGGTCTTGATATCACACTACTCGAGTTTTCATAGGAAAATCTAGAATGCAAGAAATGGATAAGCCCTCCTTCATGCCTGCAAAAATCTAGTTCCATAAGTTGGACATATCCATGCTGACCAAAATATGTTGTTAAGATTCTAGAAGTAATAAGAAAGGGAAACCATAACAAAAAGAAAATCAGATAACCAAACAACACACTTCAACAGAAGGTGGGGAAAATCAGTCCCCAACTGTTGCCAGCTGGTTAAGAACATTCTGTACCGTGTGTGGGCATGTAACTTGAGTCTCTTGCAAAGTAAATAAGACACCTCTCTCTTTTTTATTTTACAGACCCATGCAAATTAATGTACAATAATCGGTGAAGCAAAAAATTTCTAGTAGTACCGGAACAAAAGTTATAAGTTGGACCCACCCTTCTGTTCATGCCAATCATAAGGTGGTCCTCATCATGACTATATCCCAAAATGCATCAGAAAATTGTAATCAAATGTTTATAACAGATTTTTTTATCACTGAACAAACTTTCCAGTTATACACATTTAAGACCATCCAGTATAGAAATTTTCTGGCTCCTGTATAATAGGGAGACACAGATAAGGTCTAGATCATATGATAGATGATGCAGGACAGGCCCATGGAGACCAAGCTCTTTGGGCCTGGCCCATCTATTTTCATGTTTTAGCTCAATAGGGTTTTATTTTATGGTATTTTATGGTTTATATTGGATGTTTTAATCCTGACCATTAATGTATTTGGATGTTCCATATTAGTTTTAGGTTTTCTATTTTCCTATATAATAATGTGATGCCTTCTTTTGGCTTTAGTGAATGATTAATGAAAATTTTATCAAGTGATTTTGGGGTTTCACGAGTTCTCTCTTCTTCCTCACCCGCGATGGGGAATTTGGCGTAGGCCAATTTTCAAGCGAAAGCTTAACCTATCCCTTCCACCCTCCATCTCTACTTGCCTCACATCTGGTACCTGCTCTGCATCAATAGAGCTTTTCCCGGGTCAAACAAAAACAAATGCCACTCCTTTTATCAGACAAGAACTCCGATTAAACACAACTGGAGATGAGTATAGGCATAAGCAAATTATAAAAAAAACTAGGAGTCAGTTGGGAAGTGAAAACAGCACATATTTATGTAGACCTATAAAAAGTTCAAGTATTTACTTGCACCATTTATAGTGAGCAAAAACTGTAAGGAGAACAAGATGAACTGTCAGCAAAATGGTAGCGAATCCTTTTGATACAAAAACTTCTTCTGGAACAAACTTGAAGTTCACAGACCTGATAAGAACGAGTGAACGTGAAATTCCAGTTAATATATTGATAGAATCACATAACATACAACTAATGCACTGATGTGCTATTTACATAAAAAACCATCACATAAGAAAAGGCGTTTTTGCAGAAAAATAAAACAAATTGCATTAAAAGAAACAAGGGAATACAGAAACAGGAGGTGTTAAGTTGAAATATGCCCAAAAAATGTTAGGAGAAAAAGGAAGTTACACTCCCAACTCCAATCCCATATAGGTGTGATAAAATATTGATGATAATGATAGTCAAGTATGAATCAACATAGCCAAAGTATCCATGAGAGGGAAAAACACTTCAAGAATCATTGGCAGTCCAACCCAACAATTATAAAACCCACCAATAAACTGTTAAAAACATTCCACCAATAATTGTATCTATTCTGTTGTAGCTCAAGTTTGAGGTACGGTTGGTTATTTAGGATTATCCATTCTTCTATGGACTTGGAGGAGCTCAGCAAGACCATTTTCCCACCCTTTCTACCCCAAGCCTAAAGTCAAAAGCAGAATGTAACATCCATATGCATGGCTAAGGCCTTAACCTTATATGTCTCCATTGCATTTAAATTATTCAGTAAGGAAAATTAGCATATTAATATCTATATGTTACAATTATCACTTGTTGGAGCCTCTAGAAAACTCAGCATAAATTATAAAGGCCGCCAAAATCAATTATTTATTCTCATGGTCTATTAAAAGATTGAGTCTGAAGATGGCACCAGAAGTGGATGAAGACCCGGCCAAGGTTGAAAGCTCTTGATATGTACCCAATTGGTTGAGACAGCAAAAAGGGCAATCCGAACAAAATCTGCAGGATAGTTCAACAAAACCTTCTATTACTAAGATGAGCATTTATTTAAGATTTTAGTAGGTGATGTGTGGATGATACTCGGACAGAATGGATCTTTATACTTTGCTAGCATAGGAGCTTATTAACTTTTCCAACTATCCCATATCATTAATACTGGTGGTAGGTGCTTCTTGTGATGTAGGCAAGAAAAGGCAGAAGAAAGTCCCAATTAACAGTTAATGTGTTACATAATTTCCGAGCCAACTGAATTCATGGAAAAAATGGATGACCATCAATTCATTCTACCAAATATTCAAACAGCTTTCATTGAAGTGAGTCCAAGGGCCTTAAAGCTATATATCACTCTCCTTTTTCTTTTCTTCTTTGAAAAGTATGTTAATATAGTTCTTCTGTAGCTTCTTTACATAAATAAAGTGGTGCAAGTGTTCCAACCCTACACAAGTATGAACATTCTGCCCAACACATGTTCAATGATAAATAGTGCCTGTACTAGAATAATTACATTAATGTATTTCATCCAACCAAGTGGTCAAAGTAATTATTAAATACACACCTGAACTAATGCCGCAGCAGATAAGGAAGACAGAACCCCGCCTAAATTCATCCCCTATAACAACGATTTTGGCAAAACAAAAAAGTTGCCACATTTAGACAGAGTATAGGGCCAAGATAAAACTGCTTAAGAAAATTTGATTTAGAGGAAGGTTGTATCCCAAATTCCCAATGTACGCCATTTCAGAAAATAGGGGCTATGGCCTGGTGATTCGTACCATTGATCTGATTGCAAAATAGGGGCTCCCCTAAAAAATTTGTAAATTAGAATATGATAATCTGATGTTTGGCCTTTCAATGGACCAAGTGGTAACCTTTTATTTCTAGGTTATTGATCACAGAGTGAAAATCTCCCAACCTGGAAGACTTCTACCATACGCTTATCCATAATGAGGGTCTGTTCAACAGGTCAATCGTATTTATCACCAAACCATGGCCCTACCATATGCAACAGGAGCATCAGGACATGATACTTAATTTAATGTCGTCATGCTTCAGGATTCAGGACCCTTCTATTTATTCGTCTACAACATAAGCCAACCAAATATACCTTCAACATGAGAACCAATAGTGGCGGGGCATATAGTAGCACATTCATCTTGATTGACACAGCACCACTATAAGCAAAAATAAGAAAGACAAATCAAGTCTGGTGCCATACATCTTGAATATTAAGCATGAAATTTGGTTACCACCTGAAAATAATCAATGCGAGATGCCATCGTTGATAAAGAAGTGAAGCCAGTGCGGCATGGAGTAGGGTCATTGCAAAACAGTCGTTAAAGAGACGGAGAACAAAGATGGAATGAACTCTTTTTGATAAAGAAAGCAAACAAAGTGCCCACCATGGAAGCTGCAATATCTTTTATGATCAGTGCATATGAATTAAAATATATATATATATATATATATATGTATGTATTGGGGGAATATATAAGCATGAGTTGAGCATAAATCAATATTATGGCATGCAGAAATTCTCCTACACAAGGCATCTTTGGATAATGGATATTAGTTTGAATATCTATAAATGGTATCATCATATTTTTGCATTTGGATGTACTCCATATCACAATTAGGTTACATATTTTTGTAGAAGCCACAGAACAGACGGCCATCCATTCCACTACACATTTTAGGATCCACAGGATTAGGGAAAAAAAAAGCATTTGAAGCATTATGGTTTAATGCCTTTCCCCAACATTGATTTGTGGCAGAAAAGCAGGAGATATGTTATCTGATGCAGCTCGTGTGAGATAGACCCACACTCATTCCAGTCAAAACGAAATTCAATATCACCAAACTTTGTTCTTACCTTTTTATTTAAACACCTTCATTTCGGATACATGAATCTAAGTTAACTTAGATATCTTTCTTACTTTAGAAAACATTGATTGGTGTTTATATCAAGAATACTAGATTAATTAATTTATATCAAGAATGCTAGATTAAGTAGGATTCATTATTTTCTTCCTTCTAAAAAAAGTATGGAAGACCAACTGAAAGGATGATTGATTTGAAATAAGATTTTCCTGAATATATCCGAAGAAAATCTGAACATTTTGAGATTTTCCCAAGAGAAACTTCCATTAACAAAAAAAAAATGTGAAAAGATGACAGTATGTATTAATGAGAGAAAAAAAGGTTAGAGCAAGCCAATGAAGCATATACAAGATAATGACTGGCCCAACAGAGGGCAGACTCCAAGAGCAAGGAAGCTCAACAGGAAGAGGAACTACATTTGTCTACATAAACAAATGTCACCTGATGCCTATAAAATGATTGCTGGATATTCATTCTTCCATGTGAAATTTGGAGCTTCTATGGGTAAGCCTGGGCCAGCTAGTATTGGTGGTGTGCTTTGCAATGGTAAGGGCAAGGTCTCAATTATGTTCTCTAAGCATATTGGCATTTGCAATTCTAATGAGGCGGAGGTGTTAGCTATTTTGGAAGCTATTCGTTTGTTTTCAAGTTATTGCATTGAGGCGCTTATCCTGAAAAGCGATTCTTCCAATGCCATCTCATGGGTGTCCAAGCGAAAGGTTCTCCCTTGGAAATTTCAGTTTATTTTTAATGAAATCAGGGAGTTATCTTCTTCTATCAATGTTGTTTTCTGCCATGAGGTTAGATCTACTAACTCTATGGCAGATAATTTAGCTAAGCAGGGGGTTGAGAGGTTGTCTCCTAGGGTGGGTTTTGTTATGTAGTTTCTCTTGGGGGTGGCGTTCAATGCTCTTGTACCCTTTTGTGTTATCTTTCCCCTCTTCTTCTCTTTGTATTCTCTTTTTCTTTAATGAATGTTTCTGTTGTCGTTAAAAAAAATGTGAAATTTGGTGATGTTCTCTCATGTAAACATCCAAATCTTTCATAAAGCCCCAATAAATGATTATTGGATTTTCATTCTTCAAAGAACTCCTATGCGTAACATCATTATTCTTGGCATGTCCATCTTATATGTACAACAAAAATCCTCGCCAAAACATGCAACCTTTCTCAGGAAAAATAAATGCTTCCTGATATAACTTCAGGACAGTAACCACTACAATATTTTTAAGTCCAAATGTTTCACATATCCAGATTGCTATTTTGCAAAGATAGTGTATTAAGTAGGATGTTCCTTTGAGGTAATGGAAAATGGAATTATACATGGATTTTATCAGTCATTATAAAAATAAATTACACATCTCTGTAAATAGTAGATACATTAAACATACTTCACAGAATACAACCATTCAAATATATGTATATAAATATTTATATGCAGAATACACAACAGCACAGATGCTTAGCAATGTGTGTCAATAAACTTATAAAGGCATAAAATCCAGCATTCACAATTTATAAAATTACACAAAATGATTAATTAAAATATTAACAGATAAAGCTGAGATGATGGTAACAAAAGGCCATGGTGATGAAATAAAATCTAATATGCGGTAAAATCTATTACAGAAAATCCTTTCTTTTTTTTTTTTTTTTTTTTTTTTCATTCCAATAGATGATAAAGAGTTACTAAATTCATAGAATTTTGGAATAGGAAGTTCATACCGCATTGGTCTTGATGTAGATGAACAGGATGATCCCCAGATTTATAATGTATAGGATTCCAAAGAGAATCTGAGAAGGCAAGAATGAAAATAATGAAATTTCCAACAAGTGAAAAGAAAAACATAAATGGAGGAATACTATGCACATAAACCAGAAGCAAACTAAATAGGAAAGCTTTGTGTTTCTACTGATATTCAAATCAGTAGAACCTTCAATGTCCAACAAACATATGGCTGCTATGAAAATAATATATCAAAATGGGAAAACTAAAATAAACCAACACAATATTCACAACAAAAAAAAAATGGAACAAATTGAAATGTGAAATCATATCAACAACAATCAAACAAAGCAAAAAAGAAACAGTTTTTCCACATTCATGTAAATACCTGAGCTGGGTAGACCTCTCCTCCAGTAACAAACTGAATAGCTGAGTAAACATAGAGAAACCCAGCTGGATAAACCAAAGGGCCAGTGTCTCCTTTCAAATTCCTGTAATCTCTTTCTCCTTGAAGAAACCCACTTACCTGAATTCCTTCAAAACCCATTAAAATCTCAACCAACTCATCTCTAACAAGTAAAAAGAAGAAAACCCAGAACAATACAGATAGCAAAAACTGGAAAATATACAGACCTGAGACATGTATGCATCCCAATCTATCTTTGTATCTGAAATTGGAGAAGAACCCAATAACAGAAACCCATCAAATACAAAGAAATGCAAGAAATCAATTGAATAGGAACACAAGTAATGGAGGGGGAGATTGGTCTCTTACAAGGGACATAAGCGATTATGAGGGAGACCAGAAGGGCGTCGAGAACAAGTAAGATAGAAGCAGATATCTTGTAGCCATTGGGAATCGGAGGATCCGCCGCCACCGTTTTCACTGCCATGGCGTCCCTCTCCTTCTCTTGCACTCTCTATTTGCGTTGATGCTGGTATCACACCCTACCACAGGGCCAAAGAGATCTAAGCCGTCCAATAGGTGGGGACCACGGATAGATTATGATCAGTTGTGAGGGTGGCCCTTTTCTTGGCATGTGGGCTCACCCACATGGCCACATCATATATGGAGTTTTGCTACTTTGCTGTGACACATAATTTTTATTTTTAATTTTTTTTAGCGCTGTCCTCACATAATTTTTTTAGGAGGAATTTACGGGCAACAGTCTCAGAGGATCATGTACCACTAATGAGGATCCAGAATCACCATATTGATGGGAGAGGTCCTCTTGGTTCGTTTTTGTCTTGTTTTTTTTCATTTAGCAATATGGTTGAAATCGACCAATATGTGGTAGTTGCTCTCGATTTGCAGAATCCCAATGAAAACTGAGTTTTTCTCTATTAGTTGCTGGTGGTGCTCCAAAACGGTGGATGGGGCCAAGATTGTGAGAGAGAGAGCATTAGAGGGAAGGAGTGAGGTGTGTAGGTGGGGACGTTGAAGAAGTGAGTGAGGCCGCAGAGGATGATGAAGGCGCCGAATTGGAGGAAGATCCATTGAAAGGGGAAGATGGAGGGAGGGGTAGAAGACGAAGTAGAAGAGCTCGAGATGGATGGAGAAGTAGGCAAGGGAGATGGGGAAGTCACTCCATTTCTAGTATCGGAAGATTTTGTTGAAAGTCCAAAGGGTTTGAGTTTCGTCGTCTGTGCAGTCGTAGCCAGGGAAAGAGAAGGTCAAAAATGATATGTTCAATGAAATACCATTGAGAGAAAGGGAATGAGGGGAGAATAAAAGGAGAGAGAGGGGGAGAGATTCAATGAATCCAAACAAGTAAATGAGAGAAATAGAGGAAATGGAAAACTAGGAATTTGATTTGTCTAACACGACCCAAGAGGAGTGAGATGAGGCAAGGGCGGAGGATCTGTAGGTGGACCCGTAGATTCTTTTTTTTTTGCCGCGATATGGTTGATATAAACCATTCTATTGTGTTCAGCAAATAAGACAGTTACATGTTGAAGGAAACCTAACTAATAGAATAGTAGATATCGACCATATCGCTAAATGACAAAAAAAAAAAAAAAAAAAAAAAAGAAAAAAAAAAGATAAAAAAAAAAGATAAAAAAAAAGAGACAAAAACGCACCAAAAGGACCTCTCCTGTCAATACGGTGATTCTGGAACTTCATTAGTAGTATGGGATCCTATGAGGCTTTTACCCATAAATTATTTCGTTTGTAAATTCAGGGCTATTCATTTGCATGAAGTTCAGTTTTTAGTAATTCTTATTAAAAATGCTAAAATTAAAAATCTTTGAAATTGAAATATGAATTTCCAATCATGACTATAGTGAATAAAATCCTAAAAAAGTTGTAGTTCATCTATATTTTCGCATTATATCTATCACTATTCACTGATTAAAAAAGTTGGAGTTCAAAACCCATTTTATAAGGATGTATATGAGTTCTCGATTATCTTAATACATGGAAGTTTCGATCTGTTAAAAGTCGGATTTGAGTCCTTATTTAAGCCCTTATAAGTAAATGGTTATGAGTCTGGATCCTTTTTCGGTCCCGTGACCTAAATGGGTCTTGGTCCGAATCCACCTTAGTTCCAACCTATAGACTAGAAATACGACATATTAACTCAATTTTCATAAAACTTTTTTAAAAGCTAATTTTCTTCTTTCGCCATATCATTCTTTACTGAAACTTGGACATGTCCCGTATTTGGTTCCGGCTGCATATTTTCATTAACTTCCACTTTCCTAATGGCTACGGTCCGTAGCCGCCGATTTACATCCCTACCATTTGACCTTTAATTCCTAGAAAGTTAACCTCACCCAACCTAAATTTACAACTTATACAGTTATACCCATAGGCCATAACCCATATATATTCAGATCTGGGTCGACCCTAGTTTGAAGTTGAGCTGACTCAAGTGAGTCACACCCCATCTCCAGTTTTGCCAGAATCTGATTGAACCCTCCTGAGCTGCACTTGCACAAGCAACACTCATCCACGTGTAGAACTGATACAAACCGGGGACTCGAACATCATCAAATAGTGCCACATCTTCCTCCCACTTGTCACCTTCTAACTCTCACTCCTCCATTAAAACAACCAAAGACAGAAAAACAAGCTCATCCACAAAGAACCCAGCTCCCAGATCTCCAAAATACTCCTTCTCAACCTTTCTCCTCTCATCTTCCTTCTCTTCCTCTCTCCAGAAACTAACTACACACATCAATGGAATCTTCAGAAGCCAAACAACGCATCAAAGACCAACCCGAACCGAGCATCAAAGACCAACCCGAACCGAGCCCTGACAGCAGCCAAAAGATAACCAGCAGGAGCAAGAGAGCCAAAAAGGTAGCCATGGCCAGAAAAGGCCTCAGATCTCTGGCCTTAGCCATTGGCCTCCCTTTGTTGCTAACAGCCCTCACCATCTACCTTTTTCAACTCGGCCAAGGCTACGACGAACTGGTCATCTCTGCTTGGTACCCACCAATATGGCTCATCCACCTGGCCGCCCTCTTATCATCCTCTCTCATGGGTCTCTCTGCATGGCTTGTTTGGGCTGAGGGCGGGCTCCACCAGCCTGCAACTGCATTCCCTCTGTTTGTGACCCAGTTGTTTCTGGGGCTGATGTGGGGTCCGGTCGTTTTTGTGATGGGTGCAACTCGACTGGGTCTGGTGGTTGGGTTGGTCCTTGTGGCTTCTCTTTATGGGTGCTTGATGGGGTTTCGAGAAGTGAATCCGCTTGCTGCGGATTTGGTGAAGCCTTGTATTGCATGGGCTGTGTTGCTTGTGATTATGAGTTTTGCGCTCATTTGAAGGTGGTTTTGTAAGCAGGACCTTGTTAACATGTGGGGGTGTGTGTATTTTTAAGGTGTGGTTTTGATTAGGTAGTAAGGTCTTTGTTTTCTCTTTTTCCTATGCTTTGTATGGAATAGTCAATGTAAAAATACGATATATATACAAGGTTAGTAGTGTAACAACTTTCAATGGACAATCTGTAGAGAGGATCTTGCAAAACAAATCATGTGCCAGGTTTTTGAGGGCCCACTGGGGCTTTGTGGATTTGCCATTTGAGGCTTTTGGCAGAAGGGCAGATATCGCAAAAGATTCAATTTGTAATTAGTTTTTATTGTGATATTTCAGGTGTGAAAGAAATCAGGAGAGAGATTAAAAGAACACATACATAGATAAGGGCAGTTTATATTTACAACACTGATTTAAATTTTATACAACTGTTTACACTCATTTAGCATGAACTTTGGTTTGAAATGGTGTCCAGAGGGGGGCCATTCTCTTATCAAAATTCCATATTTAAAATAATTATGGACTTCAAACCATACTTTAAATGGGGGTTGCAATTGCAATCAATTAATTCTAATTTCTCTCTGCAATCCAAAATTGCAATTTGGATAAGATGATTTTGAGCTCTCTCTAAAAATGTAAAAAAAAAAAAAAAAAAAAAAAACCATACACACGCAAACTTATGTGGGCCTTGATTCATGACTCAGATTCAGTATTTTCTTGATAAGTTGAGCACTTCAGTATTTTCTTAAAATAAGTTGAGCATTTCAATATTTTCTTATAAATAAGTTGAGCACTTCAATATTTTAATGTACTGTGGGGATAAGCTTCAGAAGCAGCAAGAAAAATAACAGGGGTTTTGTGGTCCTGTGTCTTTTTCACATGGGATATGTTAATGGGGTTTCTGAAACATGACACCATGTTTGTTTGAAAGTACCATTAATGTCTCACAAGATCATATTTGTTTGAAAGAACTATTAATGTTAAACAGATTACACACGTCAAATCTTTACATCTCAATATAAAAAAATATAGGTGGTGGTGAAGACTGTCCTAGGCATCCTCTGTATTGGGTGTGGTGTACTCATATCTTGTTAGGTGTGAAAATTCTCTAGAGGGAAATGAAGGTAAATGGTTCCCAGCAAGCTGCCTCTGTCCGGGAGAAAAACAGAACAAGGAAGAACTCATGTCTTGGGTCAAAATTTGATGTCAATCTGGGTCATTGGAATGATAAGTGAAGTTAATCAATCCAATGGTTGTCTCTACTCGAATTGGAAAAGGCAATTATGAAAAAACATCAAATACCCGTAAACTCAAAACTAGCAAAGACAATACACAGCTTAGAAGTTAATCCACTGGCTTAATTTGATCTCTTATCCATGGTACATCTTTAGCAGACCCACTTTGTAGGTGGTTCTCCACTACCTTTCCAACAACATATACATTGTCAAAACGATCCTTCTGTATTGTGCCACAATTGCCTTCTTAATACCTAGTAGTAACAAAGATTTGTTAAGTTAGAGAATCCATTCATGGCTGCCAATGTAGAAAAATCAATGATCTATACATGACATGGTTGTAACACCAAGCCATGCAAATGAGACTGAAGGTCCACAGAGCTCTTACTGTCATTTCTTTTCAACATTACAAATCTCCAAAACAGAGAAAAAAATATATGTTATAAACACCAGTTGAATCACTTTTTGCTAATATGAACACTGCTCCTTATACTTGAATCGCTTTTTGCTAATATGAACACAGCTCCTCTTTCTTCCAAAGATTTCTTAATACTGTCAGCAACAAGATGATGATCATATCAGTAGGGAAGCCTTAGGTTAAGCCTCCTTAGCCATATTGAATGAAGCACCATGTGGGTGAGATCAAAGCTCTGCGCCGGGCGATTGAGCAAGAAATGTCTTTGAACATCTATCACCCTTGCCTGTAACATTAGATATCTAGCCAATGTAATATTTTGTAATATCGCCTTAATATCCTCTATCCTATCTATGGGTATTTGTACAGAGAATTGGCTCCAATCTAAAACATCGCTGAAATGGAACTTTGGCCTACTGGGAGGGAGTCATGGACCTGAACCTCATCATCTTTGTCCTTCCAATGTTCTAGTATGAGTTCTCTTATGTGGCCGTGTGCACCGCCAGCAAAGAAGGCTAATATAGATCGATTTGAAGGCGATTGCCCGACGTCCATTGTAGGGAGGAGATCATAATGGATGATGTTGATCTCAGGTATTGCAACATCTCTTTTGGGCTGAAAACCTTCAGAAGTGTTAGCATTGCAAAGAACCCGGATTAAATTATTGAAGAGCATAGGGTTGGCCCTAGAAACATCCGGTGCCTGATAAACCAAAAGTAGAAATGTTATGAAAAATACAATATGTGGTTTTGAAATGATTCTTCAAGGTGTTTTATACACAAGATAAAACCTTCAAATATCATGTAGAAGTGTATACCATGGAAGGGTGAAGCCTAAATGCTTGTTCTGTGTGGATCATGGGTTTAAGGGACCTTTGTGTGGATTAAAAGATGGGCCAAATATCACACTAATTTTCAATCAGCTAATAACAAGAATTATAAAAATTAAGTGAAAAAATTACCTAAATAGATGGTTTAACCCTTCATTTTAGCAGTAGAGAACTTTAATGTGTAATGGTTTTATCAGTGCAGTTTCTATATTTGGGGTCAGTGACAAATAGGATCAGGTGCCAATTTCAGCCACAATGGTAGAGCCAAGTTAGTAGTACATGGAGCTAAAAACTCAACCCAAATTCAGCCCTTGTGGGCTCTCTCTCTCTCTCTCTCTCATATTCATAAAACATGCAAAAGTAAAAAGGGAGAAAAGGGTTGACCTACTCACCCAGTCATGGCAAGACACAAGGAAATGGTCAGCCCCTTGACTTCTGTTCCAGTAGGGGTACTTGTTTGAAATAATACTGATGTAGTCAGTGACCAAGTGCTGGAGAGGGTCCCTGGAGTAGGACTTGGAGGGCTTGTTCACCAAACTTATGACATTGGCTATGCTTACTGGAAGGAAGAAGGCATGGGCCTCGTGGGGATGCCTCGCCGAGAATGGGCTCCTCCCACTCTCCATCTCATTGATGAACTGACCTTCTACTGAGTAGATGCTGTGGCAAGGGCCTTCGTGGATGAGCGGCGGCTCCCCTTCTTTGTATGTCCACACCTTGAATCTCCTCTCCATCTCAATGTGGCTCCTGAGGTGCATGTAAAAGAATAAATACCAGAATGTTTATCGCAATTTTATGCATTGGCATTTCCATCCAAAACCGAGAGTTTTCTGTGCATATATGCACATTTGAAGTTCACATGTGGAGAATTGAGGATATGATACATGTTTTTTTACTTGATTAAACTCAAAGGGATTCAGATGTTGCATCTTGTCCTATCCAAGGCCACTCAAGTCAGTACTCTTAAGCAGTGGTCCATTTGGTTCGAGGGGGTGGACCCAAACAGGTAATTGGATTTTAGGTGCAAAATCAGTACTGACAGGGCGACCCCCCAAAAGAATGTACTTGAATCTGCCCCTGCCCTTAAGAAGTGTTGCACTTGCATGACAACAATGGATTGAAGGAGGGGAAAAGGTATGGAGAGGGAGAAAACTCTTATACATCTCAAGCCTGTACAATAAAATAGGTTTCTCCACCATATCTCTGCATCTAAAACACCCACGAAGCAGTTAGGACTTTGAGGCTATCATTTGGATACAGAGAAAACAAGTAGATATAGCTGTCCATTGTACAATTTTGAAGTGCAAACAGTTTTCTCCACCTTTTCTCCTCATTCAAAGAAACCATTAATATCAGTATGCAGCTTTCTCAACTGATGAAAAGCATAGGCATTGCGATAAATGGCTCCTCTTGGCACATAGTTCTCCTCTTTGTAAGATGTGTAATTGCGTGTAGTAACCGCTCTCCGAATCGATGCTCGAGCTCTAGCAAGACCCAGTTCGATTTCCTCCAAACCACTCTTTTTCTTCAGCACTTTCTCCTGCAACAAGACAAAAAAGAAAGAAAGAAAAAATCCATCTATGAACACATTTTCAGTCCCAACAAAACTTACATGAACTGCAAAGTGGAGGTAGTTTTCTACTTACTTCACTAACATTATTGATCAGAGATATGCTTGTTTCTGTGGTAATATTGAGAAGTTGATAAGTTGGTAGGATTTTTGTGGTTCCATGTTTTGTATGTGTGTGGTTTTGTGAGATGAAGCTGTGGAAGAGATGGAAATGGCGTTGGTCTAAGGGAGAGAGAAAGAAGATGAGGAGAGGAACGAAGAGAACGAAGGGGATGTGAGAGGAGGGGCAGTTGAAGAATAGCATTTCGTGGAGATGGTGCAAATCCTGTTTTTTTTTTTTTTGGGCAAATGCATGTTGTTTCATTGTATGTAATAAGAGAGAAAAGAGGAGAGAGTGGGAGAGAGGATCCCCTGCTCATAGGACAAACGGTTGGGACTCATCATCCTCTGCTGCAAACAGCCCACCAAGGCACCAAAAATTGTGAAAAAAAACACTTAGGTTTTTGAAAAAAATTGTGACACATGGCATGTTTGTGGGGCCTCTGGCCCACCGTATACAAGGAGAGTTTGAGAATTAGACATTGATAACTCTAAAAATAAGCTCTAAGTTTGTGATTTTATACATGTTTTTGGATGAAATAGCCTTATGAAATTTTTAAAATGATGTTAGTAGAGGATTTTACATTGCAAGCTATAAAAAAAAAGTGGGCTCCAAGTACCAGGGGCTCCAATTATCTCATGAAATAAGAGCCTTTTTTGTATAATTTTACCAAACACATTAATTGTAAATTAACATTTAAAAATTAGAGCTTTTATTTTAGACTTTAATTTGATTAACTCTTATTAATTAAATTAGAGTTTTCAAACAGACCCATATATTGCTAATAGTTGTGGAACCACAACGCGCCTAAATGGATGGTTAGAAATTAGAATTTATCATGCAAGGACTCATCATGCAGCAGCCACCCAAGAAATGTAATAAATTAATCAAGAAGGCCCCACCTCCAAAATCCAATTCACCCAAGATCACTGTCCAACTTCATGTTATAGACTAAGAAGACTTCACTTCACAATCATGCCCACGACCAACATCTTTTTTTTGACATGGGTATTCTGAGGTGGTTGACTCAACATCAACCCTAAGCCGCACCACTAGATCAATACAAATATATATCGGGCAAATCTAACAAAAACGCGACAGTGTCTGCCTGAATCAAACACTGGTGTGAGAATTTGTGACTGTGTACGAGATATCAAATGTTTTATTAGATGATTTAGTGAAAAAGTGGTGCCAACTGATGTCTCTCATATTTATATATAGTCATTTGGCTAATGGGTGATAATATCTCTATTTAAATTCGAATTGAGAGATGATTACTATAAAGTATTATATCAATCACTCTCAATTTGAATTTGAATATAGATATGATAAAGAGATAAATAGTTGGATAAAACACCATTCTTATTCATATCACTATGAGATTCCTAGTGAGGGGCGTATCTTTGTGAGTGGGGTCTATCCACATGTAAACATAAGTGGGCCCATCACAAATACCGACAATGACAAGGTCCCTCCAACTTCATTTTATGGTTTTTTATTTTGAGCTTTTGACTATCTCTTCATAAACATCATCCATTTAATGGTGGGATCAATCTAGTATTCAATTTTTATTTGTATTGGCATGGTGCACAAACTATGCTTGGTGCATTATAAAACTCCTAAAAATTTCTAAACTCTATACCATTTTGACCCACATCTTTTGCCACTCCCTCAACTTCATGTTATGGTTTTTTACTTTGAGCTTTTGACTACCTTTTCTTAGACATCATCCATTTAATGGTGGGATCAATCTAGTATTCAACTTATGTGTATTGGCATGGTGCACAAACTATGCTTGGTGCATTATACAACTTCTAAAAATTTCTAAACTCTATGCCATTTTGAAAAGCAAATCCAAATGAGTCACTATAAAAAAAAAAAGAAAAAAGGAAAAATAATAAAATAAATTTATGCATAAAAAATCAATAAGCTTAGGCACCTCACCTAATTTGATCCAACCTAATCAAACATGACTCATCCATTGGGTGAGGTGCAATAGGAGTTAGGCTCAAGCCAATTTGGTTGGGTTTCATCCCAATCACCATTGCACCATATTCAAATATTGATAAAACAACAAGCATCCAGCTCACCACACATTGGGACCACTTCATGTATAGCGCTTTAGAGGGCATTCTTGTCATTTCCCCATAGAAACTAACTGTCGGATGTCACTCATGATACATACACTGTCATATCAAGGACTTTCTTGTAAAAAGAAAGGTGCCTTTTTGAGAAGCTTTGAGAATACAGGGGTCTTCTTGTACAATTCTCTATCTAATAAACTCACCCAAACGCGCCAAAAAACAGTAAGCACAAATCGAATCAAAAGTAGAAACAGAACCTGTGCAAAGAGAGAGGAGAGAAGAAGAAGAAGAAGAAGGAGAAATGGCGTGCGTGACCACAGGATTCTGGTGCTCCTCCAATATGAAGATGCCGATGCTTTCTTCCAAGTCTTCTCCAAGTATCAGTTGCAGGTCGATTCCAATGCCTCCATTAAACCCTCGCGATCCTTTCCTTTCCAAGCTCGTTTCAGTCGCCAACTCCGAGAATCCAGAAACCCCACCTCTTCTCGATCTCTTCGGAAATCCAAAGCTCATGGCTAACACTGATCAGGTGAATTAACAAACGAAAATCCATTGTTTGAGTCATTTTCTCGAGTTAATTACTCTTTGTTTGATTTCATTGCAGGCGTTTTGATTAGGAACAAAAATAGTGCAGAGAACATATGTTTATCTCTAGTTCTTAGAATCTGGCAATTGGGTTTTTTATCTTTAACATTTTAGGATGTGGGTTCTTGTTTTTCTCTGTTCTAGTCGCTTCTATTCTTTTTGTGTGTGTGTGTGTGTGTGTGTCGAAACAATCATGCATGTTTTATTGTTTCTTTGTTGAATTTCTAGATGGGTTTTGTTTGTGAATTAAAATGATATTTTCAGTCCCATGTTCGCATATAACAATTGTTGATGATTGATGGTGTAAATGCTGGTTTTCTTCTTTGTAATCCCTTTGATGTTGTATCAGTTGATTGTTGGTGTTTCTGTAGAGTGGATCTATTGATTATTACTATATCATTTTAGTTTCCTGATCTCAAAATGGTTTTTAGAAACAGTTTCATTGTTTTAATTGAGATATTGTGTTTCTGTATCTTAGCATCATTCCAAAAGAAAAGGGTTTCTGTATCTTAACTAATTTTAGTGGAAAATCATTTGTAAAATGTCGTTATTATAATGTTAAATTTGTTACCCCGTGAGCGCTTGATTGAATACACCAACCTCATGTTTTGTTCCATACCCCTTTTCATTTTAGTCTGCCAACTGAATTTTGCAGTCAGATTCTCAACTGTCTTTTTTTTTTTGGGTAAATCGTTTTCAATTATCTTAAATTACAGACATGGCACTTTTCAATCCCTCCCCTTATCCTTTTCGCAATCTCTTTTGATGGTTACTTTTTCTTATGTTGTTTTTGTATTCATGTTTTGAAGAGGTTTGTGTTTTCGTCACCCTTTGGTTCTCTTCGGTGGAGGGTGTTTTCTAGTTTGTTCAGTCATCATCATCATCATCATCAACTTTCATGTTTTTTCTTGAGTCTTGACTGTTGTTGTTGTGACCCAGGTTGAGAGTGCTGTTATGTACAATGAACACAGGCCGAGACAGCATTCGCCGGACTTGCGATCGTTGCTTCTTCGTGGACGAATTGTTTATATCGGCATGCCTGTAAGTCTTTCCAACTTGAATCTTTTTGGTTGCTAACCTTATAACTCTTCGTTTTTCATTAAAAACAAGATTAGACTTGAAGGAGTAGACACCTTGCTTTAAGTGATATCAGATGTAAGATCATTGATTCCTTTTACCTCTAGTTTTGCTATGTCTTTCATCTTTATTTTCTTTATTGGTAGTAGTCTTCCATTGTATTACTGATTGATTCTCTCTACTAGATCTTTACCCGATAATGCTAAAAAAATCTTCATCTCTGTTGATTAGTTGGTACCAGGTGTGTCAGAGCTTGTGACTGCACAACTGCTTTACCTGCAATGGATGGATCCAAACCAGCCGATTTATCTTTATATCAATTCATCTGGAATGCTTCATCATGATCTAGTACAGGTATGTGGTTTATGGATTAACTGGATCTTATGAAATATTTTTCAAGCTAACATTTGCTAGGTTGGTGGTACAAGTTTTTAGTTAAAGTTGTATTCAATTTCAAACAAAAATTTCATGATCTTCCCCTATAGCAAATGATTCAAGAACATGAGAAATTCATTTTCCTCGTGATTGAAGACAGTCCTTACAAGTGGTGCAAATTTAAGATTAACCTTGCACTAGGCCAAGTTAAATTTGAGCCCCCATTCCATTGAAACACTACCTTAATATATTGGAGTAATAGAAAAGTAAGTTATCATGGCCAACCAAGTTTTTGTGAGTGTGTTCTTGGTACTTTTGATCTTCCTGCCCCCCGTCATGTGAGTTTTGCTAAGATAGTACTTCTTGCCTGCCAGTGTCCATGTGGACCTGAATACTAGAATCCCTTATGTAATTATATATATATTTTCAATAAAGTCATTTTTATATGCAAACTTTTAGATGCATATTTGGTGTTGACTTAATGAAGAAACGACATGCAGAGATGTGGTTATTTCTTGAATATACAAAATATCTATCATATACTCCACAAACTATGAGTTAGGTTAGGGTCTAAATTGGGTAATAGGTATGGATTTGGATATGCAAGCTAAGATTAGATACTGGTTTTGGTCTCGTACCATATTCCCATTTGGGTATGGGTCAGGGACTAGGTACGTCATGAACCTGTTTTCATTGCTGATTTCATAATGTATTAGCTTTCAAGAGGAAATGATGGAAATGCGACCTAGTCAGCATCTCCTTGCATAATTTAATACATAGTTATTTTCTTTTTAATGAGGTATGCTCATTTTTTAATGGCCTGAGAGAGAGAGAGAGAGAGAGAGAGAGAGAGAGAGAGAGAGATCTGTAGAATATAGCGGACTGCATATTAACTTCAGCTCCTTGGGGTCCACGGCCCACTATTGATCAGTCAGCCCCCTTAATTCTCTTGTCTTCCCATGATATGGCATTAGGACCAATTTTAAACTCATTGAACCTTCACTGACCGTTGGATTGATCTCAAAAAAATCTATGGCCGAGTGAGACAGAACAATTTACATGAACAAGATTTGATTGCAATTTGGGGCTCAAACAGTCTCTAATGCTTTTTGAAATACAAAAATAGGGACTGTTTTGATAATTTGAAGGGTACAGTGTCTGTTTTGAGATATTCAGAAATTCTAATTGTGAGAACAGGTCCTCACATCCAGCCTGTTTTGAAGCATTGGATGGTGGGCCATATGAGTCCCACAGCAGAGAATGTCCCAGCTGTTCGTACCAGCCAGCAGTCATTGCTTTAATTCCTTGATTTTCTTGCCCCTTTTAGCCACTAGTTAGATCTATCCAGCAGCCAAGTATTAGGAAATAAAGATAATATGATTTAGAAGGGGATTTGGTTGATGTTGATGGGGATTTCTAGAACTACATGTGCATCATTCGACTAGTTACTGTGAAAGTGCCAGTGGGAAGTTTCTTTGTTTGCCTTTGTTTGTTTTAGCAAGCGAGTCATGAATAGGTGTCTTAGTAGGAATTACAGGTGTCGAGATCTTCTAGAGAGCTTTCTTAATGGTCGTAATACATTATATGAGATTGTAATGTGACAGTGGTGGATAGTTGACTGTTTTGTGAATTTGATTTGAAGTAACAGTGGGTTTTCCAGCCACTTTTTCTCCATCGTTTGCTTCTGTCTTTATTTCCCACTGATTTATGCTTGCATTCTAAGCATATTGGGTGGGTCATTCTTACCCATTCTCTTGCATTTTTATGTCCAACGCCTGTTTACTGCTGTAACAGCTGTATTGAAGACTGTGTCATTAAGACACAATTAAGCTTTAAGGTTGTTAAATCAATGGCTAGGAATTAGGATGATCTGGTGCGGCTGACTTTTTGGTTGCCCCTTTTCCATAAGGGGACCTTTCCTTCTGGCCTCCTCCCATTAGTAGACATACATCTTAGTGGGCCCACAAGCTGGACCTCATAGAACATTGCCCCTTACTCAAATCATTAATTTCATCAATGCAGTCCGGCCATCAGCAGGCTGCAGTCATGAGGGTGGGGAAGAACTTGTGGATTCAGATAAGCTTCTCCCATAGGATTGTAGGAGAATGTAGCTTTCAAATCCAGACATCCATAAGAAAACCATCCCGCCAGCCAATTTCCTCCCCATTTTTTCAAAATTCCCAAAATAGCCTTATTACTTCCCTTCTTCTTCCCCTCCATTCCTTCATCTCCACATCTCCACCAACAACCATTGAATCGATGCAACAAAGCAGAGAGGAAGGAGAACGACCACCGACGCCCATCGGAGATAAATGAGACAAAGGAAGGTCACAAATCACAATGTAGTTGGGTACTTGAGGCCCCCACCAATAGTTCCTCCCTAAAACATGTATACTTAGATGGACCCCACTTGCAGAACTGTCTTCGTGTAACCGCACGCATGCAACCCACTCACTGATGATCATCAAATTAAAACACATGGAATCTTGATGATACAGTAATGCTAACATAGAAGAGCTTGATCGATGGGTACGATGGTGATTACCACAGACTGGTCATGAGAATACATAAAGAGATAGAGACTGATTTCTGTAACTCTATATGCTTAACCTTCCTACCAAACTATATATATATATATATATATATAGAGAGAGAGAGAGAGAGAGAGAGAGAGAGAGAGAGAGAGAGAGAGAGAGAGAGAGAGAGAGAGAATAAAACGAAAACATGCAACACAGGAGAGAGAGAGAGAATAAAACAAAAACATGCAACACAGGAAAGGACACCTGTTAGTATAGTGGAGTTAGGAATGGTAGATTAGTGGAATGTGTAAAGTGGAAATTGGGCTACAAGGAATAATGCATGTGCTGGAACTAAGCAAGGACCTCTTGTGCTTTTTCCCTTCTCAGTAATACTGATACATACCCCTATGATTTTTATGTTATAGTACTGATGAGAAAGAGGGAAAGAGAGTTCCAAGTGCAGATTCCCCTTACTATGAGGTGGAGAAGAGAAACTGCAAATTAGTATATTTTAGTTTAGGTTTCTGTTTGATGTTTAAAAAAGTTTGGATGTAATTACCATTTTAAGAGAATCAATGATATTTGAGCTCAAAGTAAGCTTATATTGTTTCTATAAATTAACTGCCGATTATCTATCTTTCTTAGTCTTTTGATCTATATATAACAGAGATGCAGAGACTGTACATTTTCAGAATGATTTCAATTTTTTAATGGTTGTAGCACTTCTGCTTTGTACATTCCATTATCCAAAATGAAATTCTTTTTCCAGGCTGTATTGGAGTCTGAAACATCTGAAAGTTTTGCTGTATACGATACGATGATGCAGCTGACAAACGAAGTAAATTTCTGTTATCTGATTTGTTTTTGAGTTCTCTCAAGAGTCTCTTAGTTTGGTTGATGTCTACAAATGAATTGTCTTGTCTGTGTTTAGCTTTTTCTGCCTCTGTTGATACAGAATCATATATTGGAGATCAATGTGCTTTTAGATTCCCTTTTTCTGTCAGAACCCTTTCGAAAGCTTCCATAGTTCCATGCATTTTGTTGTTTGTCATTTTTAATTTGCATTATCATTGGAAGTCTGTTTCTTTTAGAATCACTTGAGACTCGGATTGACCATGTTAAAAAGAAGTGATAACCTTGTTGCTTATATAGCAGCTCCTTTGCTATAGCACTTTGAAATAATAGTATGGAAGATGGTTTTAAAGATCAGCTGAGTCGGGATGACTCAGATGTATTTGGGTCACCCTCTGAGTCACCTACCTGGCCAATTCTTATATTTTGGGCCCCTAAATGCACCTGTTACCTATTTTTTTTTTCTTCTATTATAAACGTTGTAGGACGCTCTTATGGACATTTTATACTGATTCTAGAAGATCAAAACCACTTTTCTTATATGAAGATTGCCTCCTATTTTTACATAACCTAAGTAGGGTTTAAAGAATTGGCCACGTTTTATGGACTCGATCTCTACAGAGTGCACAGACTCGGTCCAGTCTTGGTGCAAGTAGTTGGAGTCACATCAGACTCGGTGGTTACCAAGTCATTCACCAATATTGACTAAAAAACTATGATCCGAAGTCTTAATTATCGATCCCTGTTCAACATTTTCGCTATTAAATTTCGATACTTACTCCAAGAGAAGGAAAAAGGAAAAAAGATAGACCTTTACGCCCCCATTTTGTTGACATAACTGTTAGGATTTTCCCTCCTAGGCCAATGTAAATACTCTGATTGATGAACTTAAATCTGAAAAATCTTTTATTAGCAAAGGCTGGTTTCAAAAGTTCTGTTTTCTTTTTTTCTTATACTTTCCCTTTTTCCCTTTTCTGAAAGCTATATCGTCATGTACTTTTCTATTCTAAGATTATCACTAGGATTCTAAAATTATGAAGGATGTGTGTATCTTATAAATAAAATCCTTTGCATTTGAAATTAATTGCTATCTAAAATTCAAAATGCTTCCTTCTGTATTGAAAAGTTGTGGTTCTTATGCAGTTAACTTTTTCTTCTTCTTCTTCTTGGGTTTTTTTTTTTTTTTTTTTTTTTTTTTTTTTTTAATTTTTTATGTTCTCTAGTATAAGAATTCAATAGTTAAATTTCAATAGTAATATATCTTCATGATGAAATAAATACATACATATCTTCATGATGATATATACATGCATATCTTCATGATGAAATATATGCTGTGCCCAGATCCAAACAGTTGCAGTTGATACTGCCATAGGTCAAGCTTGTCTACTTCTTGCTGCTGGAAAGAAGGGTAAACGGTTCATGTTTCCCCATGCAAGAGGTTTGTGAGTGACCCTTTTTTAAATGTTGTAGGCTCCCTACCCCTTTTCTCATTGGCACTTTTTTGTTTAATGGTGCAAACTCTTTTGCCCTTTCCTTATTGGGGTTGATTTTATGATGCCACATGCTGTTCATCTAATTCTGTTGCAGTTATGATACGACCACCTCCCGGTACATTACGTGGGACAAGGGCATCAAGTGATATTCATAGTGGTACTGATGAGGTCAGTTACACCCATTTTCTCTCCTCATCAGCATTTGCACAACTGTCATACTTACACACATTTATTGTGTTGCTGCTTTTTTTTTTTTTTTTTTTTTTTACAATTTTACGAACTTCTCCGATTTTTTTTTTTCTGGTCCTTTTGTTCCATAGAGGAATTGAACTGATGCACTCTTGTACTCGCACCCATGACCCTAACCACCTGACATGTTAACACTTTTTGGGATGGGACCTGGATGCGCAGGAGGAGTGGCCTAAGCACCAAACTGTTTGGTTGGTCCTAGACAAGCTTCTCCCAGGACCAGCCTGGCAGTTGCACTCTTCATTATTTTAAAGAATAAAACATACTGTCCAACATATTGGATGAAGATCTCCAAAGCTACATGGAAATGTCAGTGTTTCATAAATTTTGTAGCTAACAAAGATATAAAGACTGCTTTCTTATTTTTTTTATATTTTGACTACTTTTTAGAACCTTACAAACGAGTCTTAATCATCTGCAGGCCTTTAAGACCAATGACACACTTGTTAAACTTCTAGCAAGCCACACTGGAAGAGTAAGTAGGATACATAGTTACCTTTTTAATCTTGTATCCTTAAAAGCTGATATGTATTAACCTATCTCTAGTATAAGATGGAAAAGACATTGATTTAGAAATCCACGATGCAATATATATTGCATCAAACAGTATTTTATCAGTGATCTAACTAAAATTGCCCATCAGTCAACCCAGACACTGACAAGTGTGATGCGAGTGCCACTCTTTATGACTTCCACGAAAGCAAGAGATTTTGGTATCATCGATAAGGTATGATCTTGGATTACATCTAGACTATTTTGGTTGATGCTGAGGAATTTTCTACAAAATATAGACGCATGATCACACACAGTTGTTTCCATCCACATGACTATATGTGTATATTCCATTAAGAGAGACAGACTAGTGTAATCACCTGCAGTTTCACCTTTTCCCCTTATGTAAGAGACCTGAGCAAATTCCAGTTTACTCAGAAGTGGATGGTGATCAAGTATGTGGTCTCCAATTTACTGGATCATCTTTATGCAGTCACCCTTCACGTGATGACCATCTGCTGATCTGAGTAATTTCTGAGTAAATTTTTAATATTATGATCATTGGAGATTTGGCTCTCTTTTGCAGATTCTTTGTCAAAGAGGAACTGATGGAGAAAATGGAGCCACCGAAAGTACGGGACAGGAAAGCGGGGATTAAAATTGTAGATGGGATGTAATTCTCTCTTGATAGCGTCCAACCTTCTAACAATTCTGAAGTTGCTTGATACAACAATTCCATAAATTGAAAGTGAAAGCTTTAACCACAGATGCTCTGATATGGATCATGTTGTAAGGGATCTTTCATTTTGAAACCAGCAATAGAGATATCATTCAATGATTCATTCTAATTTTTTTTGTTCTAGTTTCTGCTAATTGCAGAGGGCTTTTGGGGTCTTTTTTGCGCATCTACCTTGAACTTAACCTCTACAAAGTTTTAATAATAATAATAATAATAAATCATTTGAGCACTGCTGCAATGTATGGGGTTTTTATATGTTTTCTGCTGTGGTGTTTATCCAAAGATATACAAAGATATTGATTGAAGAAGGTTACGCTATGCCAAACATGTGTTTCGATGTTTTTTGTGATTTTATTTTGGTACACCCAGGCAGCTGGGACTCCAGCCCTCTGGTGAGGGAAGTAGACCTTGGGTTAGTAGATCAGCCTTCACGTGAGGGAAGGTGACTGCTCTAGTTGGAATCTTGGACAGCCATGTAAGCACTGATGCCTCTTACTACTGGGGTAAGAGGCCGTTCTTCTATGCTTTTGTGATTTGAAAGCACTGTTTCGATGTAGGGAAATGTCCCCCTCCGTTTTCCCTCTTCCAAATAACTAGAAAGAGTTTAAATTGATGCATTCTATTATAGTTACTGCCAAGAATATATATGCAAGATCTGATGATCAGAGGCATCAGTTTTCTGCATTTTTTTTTTATTGGACCGTTAGTGAAGTTGACATTGAGGTCACCACTGGGTGGAGAATCTAGAGATGAAGAATCTCTCTTGTGGTGATTTGCCACTCTATTTTTTTCTAAGATTTGCTCGGGCCTGTTTGTTTAGCTAAAATAGCAGTTAAAGTAGGTTATGGTGTTATGTTTTTTTCACTCTATTGCTGCTTGGATAGAAACAGTAAAGTGGTGATGTGATGATGTTTTCACTTAATTTTTGTTATTCCCGTTTGAATGGAAAATAGTGGAGGGGAGAAGTAAAATTTGGATGTGACAACACTAACCCTTTTATTCCTCCTCTAGCTTTTTTTTAAAGTACAATAAAAAATAATAACTCGGAGAGAAGTAAATTTTGTAAAAAAAAAATATTTTTTTTTACCTCTACCCCTTTTTATTTTTACTTTGTTCATGATTTGACCCCTTTTTATTTTTACTATTACACATATGTAAACAAATGGGAATGATTCTTTGTCACGAGAGAAATCTATTTAAAGTTTTTTATTTTAAAAGAACTCAATTCAATTAATTAGAGTTATTTTTATGAAAAGCTTAGCATTAAACACTAATTAGATGAATTGATTATGAAAAACTAGAATATTTTTTGTATTATATATATTTTTTGACATGATTACCCTCGTGGCGATATTATTATCTGCCCTCACACATTTTGCATGTATCCTATCTAACATCATTTTTATTTTTCGGAGTGTAAGAGAAGAAATACATGCTTGGAAGTGATGAATGCATTAAATCTTTTTGAATAATGCACATTTAAAAGGTTTCTTCTCTTCTCTTATCTTCTTCTCTGAAATATTTGAATCTTGGTACGTTACCGTCTACCAGATGTCTAAAAATCACAATAATTGTCAACCAACTAATACCAATAAAATTGTAAAAATTAAGTGAAAAACACCCTAAATAGTTGAGCTAACCCTTCATTTTAGCACTAGAGCACTTTAATGAGTAATGTTTTTAATAGTGCAGTTTCTATGAATGAGATCAATGACAAATAGGATCAGGTGCAAATCTCAGCCAAAATGTTAAGGCCATCTTAGTCCACGGTACTAAAAACTCAACCCCCATGCTTTCTCTCTCTCTCTCTCTCTCTCTCTCTCTCTCTCTGTGTGTCTCTCTCTGTGATTATATATAATGAGAAAGTGAGGAGGGAGAAGAGGGTTCACTTACCCAGTCATGGCAAGACAAAGAAATGGTCAGCCACTTGACTTCTATTCCAGTAGGGGTACTTGCTTGAAATAATACTTGTGTAGTCACTGACTGGGTGCTGGATAGGGTCCCTGGAGTAGGACTTGTTCACCAAACTTATAACATTGGCTATGCTTGCTGGAAGGAAGGAGGCATGGGCCTCGTCGGGATGCCTCGCTGAGAATGGGCTCCGCCCGCCTGCTTTCCGTCTCATTGATGATCTGAACTTCTACTGAGTAGATGCTGAAAACGGCCACTGTGGTTGAGTGGCAGCTTCCCTTCTTTGTATGTCCACACCTTGATTCTCCTCTCCATCTCAATGTGGCTCCTGAGGTGCAAGTAATGGCATAAATATCAGATCTTTTAAGGCAACTTTGTGCAATGACATTTCCATCCAAAAATACGAGTTTTATGTGGATATATGCACATTTGGTATTCACATGTGGATAAATGGAACTTAGGATCTTGACATAATTTATTCTTGGTTTAAACTCAGAAGGATCCAGAAGTTGCTAGTTGTCTCATCTAAAGCTATTACAGCCTTTTGTATATGGTTAAGGCAATACCCTTAAAAAGTATTGCAGTTACAGAACGTTAGTTGGATTGAACGAAGCGAAAATGCAGAAAAAATGGACGTGAGAAAACTCTTTTACATATTGAACTTGTGCCATGAACAGCTTTCTCCACTCGTTTTTTCCGGCCATATCTCTGCATCTAAGATACCCAAGAAGCAATTAGGACTTCGAGGCTCTCATTTGGATGCAGAGAAAACAAGAAGATACAACTGTTCATAGTACAATTTTGAAGTGTAGACAATTTTCTTAACCTTTTCTCCTCATTCATAGAAACCATGAATGTCAGCATGCAGCTTTCTCAACTGATGAAAGTAGAGGCATTTTGATAAGTGGCTCCTCTTGGCGCATAGCTCTCCTTTCTGTAAGATGTGTAATTTTGTGTAATAACTGCTCTGCAAATCAATGTCTAGCTCTGGCAAGACCCAGTTTGATCTCCTCCAAACTACTACTTTTCTTCAAAATTATCTCCTGCAACAAGAGAAAACAAATAAAAAAAAAAAAAATTTCTATCAAAGACCCAACAAACTTAAATGAAATGAAAAATGGTGGTTGTTTTTTACTTACACATTACTGACATTATTGATTAGAGATATCTATATTTGTTTCTGTGGTAGCATTGAGAAGTTGGCAGGATTTGTGTGGTTCCAATGTTTGGTTGTGTGTGGTTTTGTGAGATGAAGGTGTTAGCTGTGGAAGAGATGGAAATGGCAGGATTTGTGTGGCAATTTTTTTTTTTTTTTTTTTTTTTTTTTTTTTTTTGTGATTTAGAGCATATTTAGATATTGGCGTGTTTGGTAAACCTCTAATTATATTTTATAATTTTAGAGCTTATTTACAAATTTGAGCTTTTGCTTCTAAAAAAAAAAAAAGGTTACAGGGCTATTTATTTTGTAGAGCTTTTTAGCTAAGGTTGATCGAGGTAAACATTGCAAAATTTATATGTGTATGGTATAAAGTAACCTTACAAAATTTTCAAAATGATGTAAACTAGTGGGTTTTACATTGTAATTTACAAAATGTGCGCCGCAATTACCATCATTTCTAGGGTGGATTCCAATTATCTCATGAAATAAGAGATTTCTCTTTCATAATTTTACTAAACACGTTAATTGTAAATTAGAATATAAACATTAGAGCTTTTATTTTAAACATTAATCCGACTGACGTTTATTAATTAGATTAGAGTTTCAAAATGCAACCCCCTATATCGTGGCCAGCTGTTGAATCACAACACATCTAAATTGATGATTAGAAATTATACTATATCAAGCAAAGAGGTTTTCAATCTAATTTTGACATTCTCTTCTGATTTTGACTGTCAATTATCCCCTCATCTCTAATCTCTTGTAATTGCTCACTTCTTATCACATGCAATATTAATCATCTCATATAACTACCCATGTCTCTTATAACTTCCCCATTTACCTTTTTAGGTTTTGCAAAAGTTCCTTTCTACTCGCATCTCTTATTCCCATTTCTACATACTTTTCTGTTTCTTTACTTCATTTATCCTATTTTCTTTCTATTCTATCTCTCTTAATTGTACGTATAGTCATAGATATTCTTCTTTTATTTTCTTTCAAAAAATTTACTATTGTGCAATTGTATTTGGTTTGAATTGTTTGGATAGACTCGTGCTCAGCACGGGTTGTCTGTGCTAGTTAGAATTATAATAGAGTAGTGGTATCCAAATTCTTAGACTTATGCGGATGGGTAGAAAGGCCCCAAGCAATTATAATATATTAAAGTCATTCGTTTTGCCTTGAGACAGGAAGTTGATCCCTTTTTTATTTTTTTCAAATATTCTATGTTCTTTCTCTACACTTGTTATCTCGTGCAGCTACCTAGTCATCTTTTTATCTCATAAAACCACTTATATCTACTTTCCACTCTAAAGCTTCACTTCTTCATTTATGTAAAAACCTCCTTCCTACTCTACTTCTTCCATTTCTATTTTCTTTCTGTCAATAACCAATTGAAAAAGTTCACAAATCATCCGACAAGCGTTTTTGGGCCATAACCAACCCAAAAACCTAAAAACATAGAATGTCTTTAAAAAAAAAAATTTTGTCTGTTAGGTTTTGAATTCGAACGGTCTCCCATGCCGGCGGGTGGGGGGGTTTCATATACGTTGTTGTACTGTCCACGAATTTCCTGTACGGGAGGCTGTTTGAATTCAAAACTCAACAGACAAACAGAATAGACTGTTTGAATTCAAAACTCAACAGACAAACAGAATAGAAACCGGCAGAATAGAAAAACACATATAGAGATAACATGCCTCCCAGGAGTTTCGAACTTGTGACATCTAGCTCAGATACAATGTTAATAACTAGTAACACCAAAAGCCCTAGCCTTTTGGTGTTAGTGGTTATTAACACTTTTAACTCCAAAGCTTCTATTCCCATTCTATACTAAAGATTATTTGGAGATTTTATGTAGAAGGTAATGAATCTATGACTTAATTTTCTATACAAACTTCAGTTATTTTAAGTCCCTTTTTATGTCAATTTGACTTTCTTTGTAATTGTTTACTCTTTTCATATATTAACATTTAATTTGCAATGCTTGGACTTGCCTGTGCTTATCATGGATTATTGTGCTATTGTAATAAATTAATGAGGGATGCCTCACCTCTAAATTCTAATTCACCGAGGAGTCGTTGTCCACCATGAATTTGATGGGATAAAAACTATGTGAATTATAGTCTATTATTGTTAACACCTTTATTTAGACATGATCAATCTAAGGGTGAGATCAATTCTATGAGTTCCTAGTGCCATCATTAGAAAAAAAATAAATAAATAAGTGTATGACTTCACCTTAATTGCCCTAACCTAATCAAAGATGACTCATCCAGTGGGTCTGTGGGTGAGGTACAATTCGAGTTGGGCTCCAGCCAATTTGGTTTGGTTGGTTCCATCCCTATCACTATCACCATTACACCATATTCAAATATTGATAAAACTAGAAACATCCAGCTCACCATTGCGTCGGGACCACTTCATGTGTGTGCTTAAAGGGCATTTTTGTCAATTAAGCCACAGAAGCTAACTAACTAACTCAGATGTTGCTTATTAGACCCTCCAAAAAGGGGCCTTTTTGTAAACGTATAAACATAGGGGTCCTTTCTAGAAAATTTTTAAGGGGCCTTCTTGCAAAAAGCAGGATGTAATAAATGCACCCAAACGCGCCAAGAAATACACAAATCAAATCAAAAGCAGAACACAGAAACTGTGCACAGTGAGAGGAGAAGAAGAAGAAGAAGAAGAAGAAGAAGAAGAAGAAATGGCGTGCGTGACCATGGGATTTTGGTGCTCCTCCAACGTGAAGATGCCGATGTTTCCTTCCATGTCTTCTCCAAGGATCAGTTGCAGATCGATTCCAATTCCTCCATTAAACCCACGCGATCCTTTCCTTTCCAAGCTAGTTTCAGTCGCAACCTCCGAGAATCCAGAAACCCCACCTCATCTCAATCTCTTCGAAAATCCAAAGCTCATGGCTAATAATACTGATCAGGTGAATTAACAAACGAAAATCCATTGTTTGGGTCATTTTCTTGAGTTTTTTACTCTCTGTTTGATTTCTTGGTTGATTTCATTGGAGGCGTTTTGATTAGGAACAAAAACAGTGCAGAAAATATATGTTTATCTCTGTTCTAGTCGCTTCGAAACAATCATTTGCGTAATTTTCTTGCTTACTTGCATGTTTTATTGTTTCTTTGTTGAATTTCTAGATGGGTTTTGTTTGTGAATGCAAATGATATTTTCAGTCCCATGGTCGCATATTACAATTGTTGATGATTGATGGTGTAAATGCTAGTTTTCTTATTTTTAATCTCTTTGATGTTGTATCGGTTGATTGTTGGTGTTTCTGTAGAGTGGATCTATTGATTATTACTTTATCATTTTAGTTTCCTGATCTCATCCTGTTTTGAAGAGGTTTGTGTTTTCATCACCCTCTGGTTCTCTTTGGCAGAGGGTGAGTCTTGACTGTTGTTGTTGTTGTTGTTGTGAACCAGGTTGAGAGTGCTGTTGGTGTTATGCACAATGGAGACACTCCGAGACAGCATTCGCCAGAGTTGCAGTCGTTTCTTCTTCGTAGAGGAATTGTTTATATCGGCAAGCCTGTAAGTCATTCAAGCTTAAATCTTTTAGGTTTCTAAACTTCTAACTCTTCTTTTTGCATTAAAAATAAGATTAGACTTGAAGGGGTAGTCGCCCAGTTTGTTGAATATATTCACATCTTTTGCTTGAAGTGATCAATTTTTGGTGCTAATGATAAGCAAATTTCTTGTGTCCACTATTCTGACGTATATTTATGCTAATCATATAGACTTATAACATACTGCATTTGAAGGTGCTTTCCTTTTTTAATGCATTTGTAATGGATGTTACGTGTGGCTATTTTCGTGTTTATAGCTCCCGTAACTGAATCAGCAAAGATGATCGTGCAGTCCATCCCTATTGACCTGGTTGAGAATAATTTCTTGAAGTGGATGGATTTTGAAACGGAGGAGCAAGTTTTTTGTTGTCTTCGTATGGTCATCTGTAAGAACTTAAACTAATTTATTTTGAATAAAAGTGAAGGAAGGTTGTGGGGGAAAAGGGTAATGTTAATGTATTAAATACAAGGGATATGCTCGTGAAAAGAAACATTCTTTTCTACACAAATTATTAATAGGGTTGTTGTCTATTGAGTGGAAAGGATGGATGCATGCCTTTTTTATTTTGGTTTATTTTTAGTTGATGGAGGACACAACTTTTAAAATATCTATTGTGGGTCCTTCCGGGAAGTTTTAAATCGTTATTGTTATTTTGAGAAGGTAAAATATGTTCATCATCATCATCATCAGGTCATTCTAAGAAAATGAAATATATTTTATGATTTAAATGCACAAGCTAAAGATGGGTTGGCCTTGGCAGGTCAACAAGTAAAGACACATGGTTCCATTCCCATCAATGAGAGCATTTGCTTTTCTATTTGCCTTATAATAGCATGTAGATAACACGACTGCAAATCCTTAAAAAAATCTTGTGATTTAGTTAAAATGAAGGATAGATGCCATAATTCTGATTGGGCAGTGGATTAAAGGGCGAGGTGAATGACGTGTTTGCGATCTGTTGGGCCACTAGGCACTGTCTTGCAACTAGGTGGCTAGCAGATTTGGGTAGGAGAATAAAAATGGTCAATTTGACTCATTCACTTCAGAGTTCTTCCAAGATTTGTTCATTGAAGTGCAAATTAGGAAGCAGATCTCTTGGTTAAACAAGGAGTTTAGCATCAAGAGATGTCTTTTGTATATTTCAAATGGTAACTTCTATTTAATAGGATAAAAGTAAAACAGTGTACAATAGGAATATTGGATTTGTGTAATTTACAGATCTATGAATGGTGATTCCTTTTACCTCTAGTTTTTCTCTGTCTTTCATCTCTATTTTCTATATCAGTAGTAGTCTTTCATTGTATTACTAATTCATTGTCTCTACTAGATATGTACCCGATAATGCTAAAAAAATCTTCATCTTTGTTGATTAGTTGGTACCAGCTGCCACAGAGCTTGTGATTGCGCAACTGCTTTACCTGCAATGGATGGATCCAAACCAGCCAATTTATCTTCATATCAATTCGTCTGGAATGGCTCGTGATGATGATGTAATGGTATGTGGTTTATGGATTAACTGGATCTTATGAAGTGAAAATAATTTTCAAGCTAACTTTGGCTAGGTTTGTGATACAAGTTTTTAGTTAAAGTTGTACTTGTATTCAATTTCCTACAAAAATTTCATGATCTTGCCCTATAGCAAATGATTCTAGAACATCAGAAATTCATTTTCCTCATGAGTGAAGACAATCCTTACATGCGGTGCAAATTAAGATTAACCTTGCACTAGGCCAAGTTAACTCAAATTACCTAGTTTTAAATTGCATTAGAGCCCCCATTCCATTGAAACACTGCCTTAATATATAGGTTTAATAGAAAAGTTAGTTATCATACCTAACTTTATGAAATATGGAAAACCAAAAGACCAATTCCAGACCGAGTTTTTGTGAGTGTGTTCTCTGTACTTTTGATCTTCCTTCCCCCTGTCATGTGAGTTTTGCTACGATAGTGCTTTTTGCCCAGGACTGATAAGCGGCTCCAGGGTCCATGTGGACCCAAATACTAGAATCCCTTATTTCTAATTATATATATTTACATTAAAGTCATTTTTATATGCAAACTTTTAGATGCATATTTGATGTTGACTTAATGAAGAAACGGCATGCAGAGATGTGGTTATTCCTTAAATATACAAAATATCTTTCAGATATTCCACAAACTATGAGTTAGGTTAGGGTCTAAATTCGGTATTAGGTATGGATTTGGATATACAACCTAAGATTAGATACTGGTTTTAGTCTCGTACTATATTCCCATTTGGGTATGGGTAAGGTCTAGGTACACCATGGACCTGTTTTCATAATATATAGCCTTTTCAAGTGGAAATGATGGAAACATGACTCTGGTCAGCTTATCCTTGCATAATTTTGTACATAGTTATTTTCTTTTTAATGAGGTATGCTCATTTTTTAATGGAGAGAGAGAGAGAGAGAGAGAGAGAGAGAGAGAGAGAGAGAGAGAGAGAGAGATGGGGTCCACCTGGGCCCACACTATTGATCAGTGCAGCCCCTCTTTAAACTCATGATAAGGAATTAGGAAAAATCTTAAACCTTCGCTGACTGTTGGATTGAATCTCAAAAAAAAAATCTATGGCTAAGTGAGGCAGAACAATTTACATCAACAAGATTTGATTGAAATTTGGGGCTCAAACAGTCTCAAATGCTTATTGAAATGCAAAAATAGGGATTGTTTTGATAATTTGGAATGCTAGAGGGACTGTTTTGAAATATTCAGAAATTCTAAATGTGAGAACAGGTCCTATTTTGAAGCAATAGATGGTGGGCCACACGGGTCCCACAACAGAGAATGTCCCAGCTTTTCGTTCCAGCCAGCGCTTTAATTCTTTGATTTTCTTGCCCCTTTTAGCTACTACTTGTTGTAAGCTTGATTTACATTGTTACATCGTTCTCTACCAGCATAAGCTTTTAGAGTAAGTGCTTGTCAACACTAGTTAGATCTATCTAGCAACCAAGTATTAGGAAATAAAGATAATATGGTTTAGAAGGGGATTTGATTGATGTTGGTGGAGATTTCTAGAACTAGATGTGCATCATTTGACTAGTTACTGTGAAAGTGACAGTGGGAAGTTTCTTTGTTTGCCTTTGTTTCAGCAAGAGTCATGAATAGGTGTCTTAGTAGGAACTACAGGCATCAAGATCTTCTAGACAGCTTTCTTAATGGTTGTATACATTATATGAGATTGTAATGAGTCAGTGGTGGATAGGCGACAGTTTTATGAATTTGATTTGAAGTAACAGTGGGTTTTCCATCCACTTTTTCTCCAATGTTTGCTTTTGTCTTTCTTTCCACTGATTTATGCTTGCATTCTAAGCATATTGGGTGGTTCATTCCTACTCCTTCTCTTGCATTTTTATGTCCGAAGCCTGTTACTGCTGTAACCTCAGTATTGATTCTTGAACATGGTAACGCTTTCATTGGGTTCTGTTTATGCCCGTGACTGTATCATTAAGACACCATTAAGCTTTAAGGCTGTTAGATCAAGGGCTAAGACAATCTGGAGGCTGTTTGTCTTCCCCTCATACATAAGAGGACCTTTCCATCTAGCCTCCTCCCATAGTCCCATTAGTAGACATGTATCTTAGTGGGCCCCACAATCTGTACCTCGTAGAACATTGCCCCTTACTCAATCATTAATTTCATCAATGCATTCCGGCCATCAGCATGCTGCAGTATTAAGGGTGGGGAACAACTTGTGGATGGCAAGAGAATCAGCATTTGAAGGCTGCAGCTGCATCATGTAGCAACATTCCCAAAAGAAGTTGTTGGTTAGTGGAGAGCTTTCTCCTTATGTGTGTTTGCGCGTGTGCCTACTTCTGGTTGAATATGGCTGTGCTGTTACAATTTTGACAGATATATTTTATGCAGGGGCAGATTCCCAAGCAATGCAAGGGGGCAGGGGCCACTTATTATGACTTGAAATTTCCTCCCCATTACTGACTTTGTATTTTCTTTTGATTCTTTTATGAATTAAAGAATTTACCATTAGTTTTAAAAAGTAGGTCTTACCAGTTCATATGGTTTAGGTGGTGGATGTTTCGTACTGCCGTAGAATAAGAGGGGTCTCACTCTGAGAAACTGCAAATTAGTATATTTTATTTTAGGATTCTTTTGAAGTTTAAAAAAGTTTGGATGTAATTGCCATTTTAAGAGAATTAATGATATTTGAGCTCAAAGTAAGCTCATATTGTTTCTCTATATCAACTGCAGATTATCCATCATACTTGGTATTTTGATCCATATATACCAGAGAGGCAGAGACTGTACACCATTTTCGGAATGATTCCTATTTCATAGTGGTTGTAGTACTTCTGCTTTGTATGTTCCATTATTAAAAATGAGATTCTTTTTCCAGGTTGCATTGGAGCCTGAAAGTTTTGCTATATACGATACGATGATGCAGCTGACAAACGAAGTAAATTGTTGTAGTCTGATTTGTTTTTAAAGTTCTCTCAAGATTCTCTAGTTTGGTTGATGTCTTCAAATGAATTGTCTTGTCTGTAGGTTGCTTTTTCTATCTATTTTGACGCAAAATCATATATTTGGTACCAGTGTGCTTTTAGATTCCTTTTTTTGGTTGGAACCATTTCGAAAGCTTCCATGCATTTTGTTGTTTATCCTTTTTAGTTTGCATAATCATTTGAAGTTTTTGTTTCTTTAGAATCACTTAAGACTGTGATCGACCATGTTAGAAAGAAGTGATGACTTTGTTTCTTATATATCAGCTCCTTTGCTATAGCACTTTGAAATAGTAGTAGGAACGTGGTTATAAAAATCGGCTGAGTCGGGTGACTTGTGTGGAGTTGAGTCACCTAATCAGTCAATGCTTATATTTTGGGGCCCTAAATGCTTCTGTTTCCTATTTTTTTCTGTTAGAAAATGTTGGAGGGTGCTCGTATGGACATTGTATACTGATTCTAGGAGATCAAAACCACTTTTTTTTTTTTAAGAAGATTCAACCATATGAAGATTGCATCCTTCTATTTGTACATAACATATGAAGATTGCATCCTTCTATTTGTACATAACCTAAGTAGGATTTAAAGAATTGGCCAACTTGTATGGACTCAGTCCCTACAGAGTTCACGGACTCAGTCCAATCTTGGTGCAAGTAGTCACAGTTGCATCAAACTTGGTGGTTACCAAGTCATTCACCAATATTGAATAAAAAATCATGATCCTAACTCCTAAGTCTTAATTGTAGATCCTTGTTCAACATTTTCGCTATTAAATATCAATACTTTCTCCAAGAGAAAGAAAAAGGAAAAAAGAAAGACCTTTATGCCCCCATTTTGTTGCCAGCTGTAAGGATTTTCCCTTCCTCGCCAAAATAAATACTCTTTTTTTTTTTGCTTGAAGCCAAAATAAATACTCTGATTGATGAACTTCATCAATCTGAAAAATCTTTTATCAGCAAAGGCTGGTTTCAAATGTTCCTTTTTTTTTGTTTATTTATTTTTCCCTTTCCCTTTTTTGAATGCTATATTGTCATGTAGTTTTCTATTCTAAGATTATCATCGTGCTTCTAAAATTATGAACGATGTGGGTATCTTTTAAATAAGATCCTTTGCATATGAAATTAATTGCTGTCTAAAATTCAAAATGCTTCCCTCTGTATTGAAAAGTTGTGGTTCTTATGCAGTTACGATTTTTTTTTCTTATTCTTCTTTTTTTTTTTCTTTCTCTGGTATAAGAATTTTTTTATTGATAAAAACTCAATAGTTAAATCTCAATACTAAGATATCTTCATGATGAAATATATGCATATATATCTTCATGATGGAATACATGCTGTTTCCAGATCCGAACAGTTGCTGTCGGTCCTGTCATAGGTCAAGCTTGTCTACTTCTTGCTGCTGGAAAGAAGGGTAGACGGTCCATGTTTCCCCATGCAAGAGGTTTGTGAGTGACCCTTTTTTAAACGTTGTAGGCTCCCTACCCCTTTTCTCATTGGCACTTTTTTGTTTAATGGTGCAAACTCTTTAGCCCTTTCCTCATTGGGGTTGATTTTATGATGCCACATGCTGTTCATCTAATTCTGTTGCAGTTATGATACGACCACCTCACGGCACATTACCTGGGACAAGGCCAACAAGTGATATTCGTATTGGTACTGATGGGGTCAGTCACACCCATTTTCTCTCCTCCTCAGCATTTGCTCAACTGCCATACTAACACACATTTATTGTGTTGCTGCCCTTTTTTTTTTTTCTTTACAATTTTATGAGCTTCTGTTAGGAACACTATATTTTTTTTGGTCCTTTTGTTCCATAGAGGAAATGAACTGATGCACTCTTGTACTCGCACCCGTGACCCTAACCAGCTGACATGTTAACACTGTTCGGGATGAGACCTGGATGTGCAGGAGGAGTGGCCTAAGCACCAAACTGTTTGGTTGGTCCTAGAGAAGCTTCTCCCAGGACCAGCCTGGCAGTTGCACTCTTCATTTTTTTAAAGCATAAAACATACTGTCAAACATATTGGATGAAAATCTCCAAAGCTACACTGAAATGTCAGTGTTTTCGTAAATTTTGCTACTAACAAAGATATAAAGCCTGCTTTCTTATTTTTCATATTTTGACTACTTTTCAGAACCTTACAAATGAATCTTAATCATCTGCAGGCCTTTAAGATCAGGGACACACTTGTTAAACTTCTAGCAAAACACACTGGAATCGTAAGTAGGATACATAGTTACCTTTTTAATCTTGTATCCTTTAAAGCTGATATGTATTAACCTATCTCTAGTATAAGATGAAAAAGACATTGATTTAGAACTCCATGATGTAATATATATTGCATCAAACAGTATTTTATCAGTGATCTAACTAAAATTGCCCATCAGTTAGAGCAGACACTGACAAGTATGATGCGAAAGCCATTCTATATGGATTGCACAAGAGCAAGAGATTTGGGTATTGTCGATAAGGTATGATCTTGGATTCCACCATCTTGACTATGTTGGTTGATGCAGCGGAATTTGCTAGAAAATGTAGACGCATGAACACACACAGTTGTTTCCATCCACATGGCTATATGTGTTTATATATTCCATAGAGAGAGAGAGACCAGTGTAATCACTTGCAGTTTGACCTTTTCCCCTTCCCCAAGAGATCTGAGAAAATTCCAGTTTATTCAGAAGTGGATGGTGATCAAGTGTGTGGTCTCCATTCTTCCTGATCTTCTTTATGCAGTCACCCTTCACGTGATGCCCATCTGCTGATCTGAGTAATTTTTGAGTAAATTTTTAATATTGTGATCATTGGGGTATTTGGCTCTCTCTTGTACAGATTCTTTGGCGTGGTCAAGAGGAACTGAAGAAGAAAATGGAGCCACCGGATTGGTTCAGGAAAGCAGGATTAAAATTGTAGATGGGATATAATTCTCTCTTGATAGCGTCCAACCTTCTAACAATTCTGAAGTTGCCTGATACAACAATTCCAGAAATTGAAAGTTTCTTACTGCTATCACGCTATCACGACTGAAAGCTTTAACCACAGATGCTCTGATATGGATCATGTTGTAAGGGATCTTTCATTTTTAAACCAGCAATAGCGATATCATTCAATGATTCATTCTTTTTTCTTTTTCTTTTTTGTTCTAGTTTCTGCTAATTGCAGAGGGCCTTTTGGGTCTTTTTTCCGCACCTGACTTGAACTCACCTTTGCAAATTAATAATAATAACAATAATAAGAATAATAATATCACCATTCGAGCACTGATGCAATGTATGGGGTTATTATATGTTTTCTGCTTGTGGTGTTTATCCCATTTTGGTACCGAAGAAAAATATACAACAATATTGGTTGAAGAAGGTTATGCTATGCCAAACATGTGTTTCCATCTTTTTGTGACTTTTTTTTGGTGCCCAGCTTAGGGTGGCTGGGACCCCAGCCCTCACTTGAGGGAAGTAGACCTCGGGTGAGGTGAGGGAGCCCTTTGGTGAGGGAAGTAGACCTCGGGTGAGGTAGAACAACATTCAGGTGAGGGAAGATGATTGCCTAGGTTTGAACCCTGGGAAGCTAGGTAAGAACTGATGCCTCTTACCACTGGGGTAAGAGGCCATTCTTCTATGTCGAATCTCTCTTGTGGTGATTTGCTATTCTTTTTTTTCAAAGATTTGCTCGGGGCTGTTTGTTTAGGAAAATTAGTAGTTAAAGTAGGGTATGGTGTTTTGCTTTATTTTCCTCTATTGCTGCTTTGATAGAAAAAGTAAAGTGGCAAAGTGTCATCTACTCTGGTGCGTTTTTTTTTTTTCAAACTCTTTTGCTTGCTGGAAAGAAGAATGCATGGGCCTTGTTGGGACGCCTTGCCGAGAATGGGCTTCACCTTCTTGCTTTTCATCTCGTTGATGAACTGACCTTCTACTGAGTAGATGCTGGCAAGGGCCAATGTGTTTGAGGGGCGGCTTCCCTTCTTTGTATGTCCACACCTTGAATCTCCTCTCCATCTCAATGTGACTCCTGAGGTGTATGTAGAAGCATAAATATCAGATCTTCTAAGGCAACTTTGTGCAATGACATTTCCATCCAAAAACACGAGTTTTATGCGGATATATGCACATTTGATGTTCACATGTGGCAAGGGGCAAGGGTCATTCTTGGTTTAAACTCAAAATGGATCCGGATGTTGTTAGTTGTCACATCTTAAGCTATTAATGAACAATAGTGGATTGCACGAAGGGAAAATGTAGAAAAATTGTTGGGGAGAAAACACCTTTACATATTAAGCTTGTGCCATAAACAGCTATCTCCACTTGTTTTCTCCGCCCATGTATCTGCATCCAAAATACCCAAGACGCAATTAGGACTTTGAGGCTCTCATTTGGATGCAGAGAAAACAAGTAAATAAAGCTGTCTATAGGACAATTTTCTTCTCCTTTTCTCTTCATTCAAAGAAGCCATGAAATGTCAACATGCAGCTTTCTGATCAGCTGATGAAAAGTGTAGGCATTTCGATAAATGGCTCCCCCTCTTGGCGCATAGCACTCCAAACTACTCCTTTTCTCCAAAAATTTCTCCTGCAACAAGAGAAGACAAATAAAACAGATCTATCAAAGACCGAACAAACTTAAATGAACTCCGAAGTGGTGGTTGTTTTTTACTTACTCTACTGACATTACTGATTAGATATATGTTTGTTTCTGTGGTAGCATTGAGTGGTTGAGAAGTTGGCAGGATTTGTGTGGTTCCAATGTTTGGTTTTGCATGGTTTTGTGAGATGAAGCTGTTAGCTATGGAAGAGATGGAAATGGCAGTTTTTTCTTTTTAGAGCGTATTTAGATATTGGTGCCTTTGGTAAACCTCTAATTGTATTTTATAATTTTAGAGCTTATTCACAAATTCGAGCTTTTGCCTCTAAGAAAAATAAGGTTAGAGGGGCTATTTATTTTGTAGAGCTTTTTAGCTAAGGTTGATGGAGGTAAGATTTATGTGTTTGGGATAAAGAAACCTTATAAACTTTTCAAAATGATGTAAATATTGGGTTCTACGTTATAATTTATAAAATGTAGGCCCAATAACCATAATTCCCAATGTGGATTCCAAATATCTCATGGAATAAGAGATTTTTCTTTTATAATTTTACTATACACATTAATTGTAAATTAGAATTTAAAAATTAGAGCCTTTATTTTAAATCTTAATCTGATTAACTTTTATTAATTAGATTCGAGTTTCCAAATGGGCCCCAAATATTGCTGCCAGCTGTGGAATCACAAGACGTCTAAATGGATGATTAGAAATGAGAATATAAAATGCAAGGACTCATCGTGTGGCTAGCAGAGCATTAGTGTCTGGAGTCTTAGACCTATGTACGTGGATGGGTAGAAAGGCCACCAAAGCAATTATAATATATTAAACTCAATACTTTTACAGTTAAAGTCTCTAATTTTGTCAGTAAGTTACTCTTCTTTTTTTTTTTTCAAATATTCCACATTCTCTCTCATCTTCTCATCTCAATCTCACAGTGAATTGAAGTTTTTTTTTTTTTTTCAATTTATTGCGACCACCTTTTTTTAGAGATGATCAATCTAGATCAATCCGGCATTCAACTTACATGCAAAATTATGTGTATTATAGAGGAATGCACAAATTATGCTCCATACATTATATATCTTATAAAAATTCCTAAAATTTATATCCTTGAAAAACAAATAAAAAACAATAAACTAAAGTCTTTTATCTGCTGCTCATCCTGTCAAGGACATGGTGTGCCCATGAAAGAGTTTATGAGTTCGAGTTCCCAATACTAGCATTAGAAAAAAAAGAAAAAAAAAAAAGAATTCACCTTCATTGCCCTAAACGAATCAAAGATGACTCATCCAGTGGGTCTGTGGGTGAGGTACAATTTGAGTTGGGCTCCAGCCAATTTGGTTGGGTTGGTTCCATCCCTATCACCATCACCATCACCATTGCACCATACTCAAATATTGATAAAACTAGAAACTTCCAGCTCACCATTGCGTAGGGACCACTTCATGTGTAGTGTGCTTAAAGGGCATTTTTGTCATTTAAGCCACAGAAGCTAACTAACTAACTCAGATGTTGCTTATTAGACCCTCCAAAGAGGGGCCTTTTTGTAAACGTATAAACATAGGGGTCCTTTTTAGAAATCTTTTAAGGGGCCTTCTTGCAAAACGCCCGATGTAATAAATGCACCCAAACGCGCCAAGAAATACACAAATCAAAAGCAGAAAACAGAAACTGTGCACAGAGAGAGAAGAAGGAGAAGAAGAAGGAGAAGAAGAAATGGCGTGCGTGACCATGGGATTTTGGTGCTCCTCCAACGTGAAGATGCCGATGTTTCCTTCCATGTCTTCTCCAAGGATCGGTTGCAGATCGATTCCAATTCCTCCATTAAACCCACGCGATCCTTTCCTTTCCAAGCTAGTTTCAGTCGCAACCTCCAAGAATCCAGAAACCCCACCTCATCTCAATCTCTTCGAAAATCCCAAGCTCATGGCTAATAATACTGATCAGGTGAATCAACAAACGAAAATCCATTGTTTGGGTCATTTTCTTGAGTTTTTTTACTCTCTGTTTGATTTCTTGGTTGATTTCATTGGAGGCGTTTTGATTAGGAACAATAACAGTGCAGAAAATATATGTTTATCTCTGTTCTAGTCGCTTCGAAACAATCATTTGCGTAATTTTCTTGCTTACTTGCATGTTTTATTGTTTCTTTGTTGAATTTCTAGATGGGTCTTGTTTGTGAATGCAAATGATATTTTCAGTCCCATGCTCGCATATTACAGTTGTTGATGATTGATGGTGTAAATGCTAGTTTTCTTCTTTTTAATCTCTTTGATGTTGTATCGGTTGATTGTTGGTGTTTCTGTAGAGTGGATCTATTGATTATTACTTTATCGTTTTAGTTTCCTGATATCATCCTGTTTTGAAGAGGTTTGTGTTTTCATCACCCTCTGGTTCTCTTTGGCGGAGGGTGAGTCTTGACTGTTGTTGTTGTTGTTGTGAACCAGGTTGAGAGTGCTGTTAGTGTTATGCACAATGAACACACGCCGAGACAGCATTCGCCAGACTTGCAATCGTTTCTTCTTCGTAGACGAATTGTTTATATCAGCAAGCCTGTAAGTCATTCGAGCTTGAATCTTTTAGGTTTCTAAACTTTCAACTCTTCTTTTTTGCATTAAAAATAAGATTAGACTTGAAGGGGTAGTCGCCCAGTTTGTTGAATATATTCACATCTTTTGCTTGAAGTGATCATTTTTTGGTGCTAATGATAAGCAAATTTCTTGTATCCAATATTCTGACATATATTTATGCTAATTATATAGACTTATAACATGCTGCATTTGAAGGTGCTTTCCTTTTTTAATGCATTTGTAATGGATGTTACGTGTGGCTATTTTTGTGTTTATAGCTCCCATGACTGAATCAGCAAAGATGATCGTGGGGTCCATCCCTATTGACCTGGTTGAGAATAATTTCTTGAAGTGGATGAATTTTGAAACGGAGGAGCAAGTTTTTTGTTGTCTTCGTATGGTCATCTGTAAGAACTTAAACTAATTTATTTTGAATAAAAGTGAAGGAAGGTTGTGGGGGAAAAGGGTATTGTTAATGTATTAATTGCAAGGGATATGATCATGGTAACTATGCTGAAAAGAAACATTCTTTTCTAAACAGATGATTAATAGGGTTGTTGTCTATTGAGTGGAAAGGATGGATGCGTGCCTTTTTTTATTTTTGTTTATTTTTAGTTGATGGAGGGCACAACTTTTAAAATATCTATTGTGGGTCCTTCGGGGAAATTTTAAATTGTTATTGTTATTTTGAGCAGGTAAAATATGTTCATCATCATCATTATAGCCTTTTCTTGGTCATCTGTGGTCATGCTAAGAAAGTGAAATATATTTTATGATTTAAAAGTACAAGCTATAGATGGGTTGGCCTTGGCAGGTCAACAAGTAGTGACACATGGTCCTACTCCCATCAATGAGAGCATTTGCTTTTCTGTTTGCCTTCTAATAGCATGCAGATAACATGACTGCAAATCCTTAAACAATCTTTTGATTTGGTTAAAATGAAGGATAGCTGCCATAATTCTGATTAGGCAGTGGATTAAAGGGTGAGGCGAATGATGTGTGTGCCATCTGTTGGGCCAGTAGGAACTGTCTTGCAACTTGGTAGCTAGCAGATTTGGGTAGGAGGAAATACAAATGATCAATTTGGCTCATTCATTTCAGAATTCTTCCAAGATTTGTTCATTGAAGTGCAAATTAGGAAGCAGATCTCTTGGTTAAACGAGGAGTTTAGCATCAAGAGATGGCTTTTGTATATTTCAAATGGTAACTTCTATTACTAGGATAAAAGTAGAACACTGTACAATAGGGATATTGAATGTCAAATTTACAGAAGCATGGACATTGATTCCTTTTACCTCTAGTTTGTCCATGTCTTTCATCTTTATTTTCTTTATCGGTATTGTATTGCTAATTCATTGTCTCTACTAGATTTGTACCCTTTATTCCTAAAAAAATCTTTGTCTCTGTTGATTAGTTGGTATTAGATGTCCTGGAGCTTGTGACTGCAGAACTACTTTACCTGCAATGGATGGATCCAAACCAGCCAATTTATCTCTATATCAATTCATCTGGAATGACTTCTGATGATGGTAAAACGGTATGTGGTTTATGGATTTAACTGGATCTTATGAAATGAAAATATTTTTCGAGCTAACTTTGGCTAGGTTGGTGGTGCAAGTTTTTAGGTAACGTTGTATTCAATTTCCTATATAAATTTCATGTCATGATCTTGCCCTACAGCAAATGGTTCAAGAACATCAGAAATTCACTTTCCTCATGAGTGAAGACAGTACTTACAAGCTTAAATTGTTTCAAATTGCACTAGAGCCCCCATTCCATTGAAACACTACCTTAATATATTGCTTTAATAGAAAAGTAAGTTATCATACCCAACTTTGTGAAATATCGAAACCAAAAGACCAATTCCAGGCCAAGTTTTTGTGAGTGTGTTCTCAGTACTTTTGATTTTCCTGCTCCCTGTCAGGTGAGTTTTGCTAACATAGTACTTTTTGCTCGGTACTGATAAGTGGCTTTGGGGTCAATGTGGACCTAAATACCGGAACCCCATATTTGTAATTATATATATTTACATTATAGTCATTTTTATATGCAAACTTTTAGATGCGTATTTGGTGTTGACTTAACGAAGAAACGCATGCAGAGATGTGGTTATTTCTTAAATACACAAAATATCTATTATATACTCCACAAACTATGAGTTAGGTTAGGATCTAAATCGGGTAATAGGTATGGACTTGGACTATACAAACTTTGCATAATTTAGTACATAGTTATTTTCTTTTTAATGTGGTATGCTCATTTTTTAACGGCCAGAGAGAGAGAGAGAGAGAGAGAGAGAGAGAGAGCTCTTATGAGCGGACTGCATATGAACTCTAGCTCTGTAGGGTCCACTTGGGCTCACTACTGATCAGTGCGGCGGCTGCTGCCCCTTTGATTCTCTTGCATCCCATGATATGGCATTAGGACCAATTTTAAACTCATTGAACCTTCACTGACTGTTGGGTTGAATTAAAAAAAAAAAAAAAAAAAAATCTACGGGTAAGTGATGCAGTACTTACATCCACAAGATTTGATTGAAATTTGGGGCTCAAACAGTCTCAAATGCTTATTGAGATATAAAAATAGGGGCTTTTTTGATAATTTGGAAGACTATGGGAACTGTTTAGAAATGTTCAGAGATTCTAAATGTGAGAACAGGTCCTCACGTGCAGCCTACTTTGAAGTAATGAATGGTGGGTCACATGAGTCCTACAGCAGAGAATGTTCTCAGCTGTTCAGGATGTACCCACCAGCAGTCATTGCTTTAATTCTTTGATTTTCTTGCCTGAAGCAGTGCAGGGAAAAGGAGGAAAAACCAACGGGTTTTTCCTCAAGCCGAATGGCTTAAATAGGGTGTCTTGGTATCACACCACAGACAAGAGAAAAGAAACACACGTTGAGAAAACTCAATTTATCAATTAATTTCTATATCCCAGAGAAGGGATCACATCCTATATATAATAGAGTGTCAACCAGAATTTTAGTAATCAATCTCTACTAAGAACTTCTAATTCTAATAAATTAGAAACTTCCTAATCAAAATATTTAAAGAAATCTACTAATTCTAGAATTCTACTAAAATAGGAAACTGCCGATTCAGTTCTTTACTTATGGGCTTGGACTTTGAGCCTTCTGGAATAAACCTTCAAACGGGGCCCATTGGTTGGGCCTGCATCAGCGCCCCTTTTAGCTACTAGTTAGATCTATCCAGCAACCAAGTATTAGGAAATAATATTATATGTGGTGGAGAACTGGAGATTTCTAGAACTATATGTGCATCAGTCAACCAGTGACTGGGAAAGTGATGGTGGGCAGTTTCTTTATTTACGTTTCTTTGCTTTAGCAAGTGAGTCATGAATAGGTGTCTTAGTAGGAACTAAAAGTGTCAAGATCTTCTCGAGTGCTTTCTCAGTGGTTGTATACATTATATGAGATTGTAATGTGACAGTGGTGAATGGTCAACAGTTTTATGATTGTAATGTGGCAGAGGTGGATGGTCGACAGTTTTATGAATTTGATTTGACATAAAAGTGGGTTTTCCAGCCACCTTTTCTCCGTTGTTTGCTTCTGTCTTTATCTCCCACTGATTTATGCTTGCATTCTCTTGCATTTTTACATCCAAAGCCTGTTTACTGCTGTAACAGTAGTAAAAATTGTAACACTGTCATTGGGTTCTGTTTATGCCCGTGGCTCCATCATTAAGACACCATTAAACTTTTAAGGCTATTAAATCAAGGGCTAGGTTAATCTGGTGGGGCTGACATTTTGGCTTCCCTTCCATCTGGCCTCATCCCATTGGTAGACATGTATCTTAGTAGGCCCCACAAGATGGACCTTGTAGGAGAACATTGCCCCTTTCTCTATCATTCATTTTCATCAATGCATTCTGGCCATCAGCAGGCTGGTCATGAGGGAGGGGAACAACTTATGGAGTCAGATAAGCTTCTTCCATAGGATCATAGGAGAATCAGCATTTGGATGTTGCATCATGTAGTAACATTCACAAAAGAAGTTGTTGGTTAGTGGAGAGCTTTTTTCTCTCGTGTTTTTGCTACTTTAACGACTTGAAATTTCCTCCCTATTATGGACTTGGTATTTTCTTTTGATTCTTTTATTAATTAAGGTGTTACCATTTCATATGGTTAAGGTGGTGGATGTTGCGTACTGATGTAGAAGAACTGAAAAACTGCAAATTAGTATATTTTATTGTAGGATTCTGTTTGACGTTTAAAAAAGTTTGGATGTAATTGCCATTTTAAGAGAATTAATGATATTTGAGCTCAAAGTAAGCTCATATTGTATCACTAGATTAACTGCAGATTATCTATCTTAGTCTTTTGATCTATATATACCAGGAGCCAAAGACTGTACACCATTTTCTGAATGATTGCTATTTTTATAATGGTTGTAGTACTTCTGCTTTGTATGTTCCATTATTAAAAATGAGATTCTTTTTCCAGGTTGCAATGGAGTCTGAAAGTTTTACTATATATGATACGATGATGCAGCTGACAAACGAAGTAAATTGTTGTAGTCTGATTTGTTTTTAAAGTTCTCTCAAGATTCTCTGGTTTGGTTAATTTCTTTCAAATGAATTGTCTTGTCTGTAGGTTGCTTTTTCTGTCTATTTTGATGCAAAATCATATATTTGGTACCAATGTTCTTTTAGATTCCTTTTTTTGGTTGGCACCCTTTCGAAAGCTTCCATGCATTTTGTTGTTTGTCCTTTCTAATTTGCATAATCATTTGAAGTTTGTGTTTCCTTAGAATCACTTAAGACTGTGATCGACCATGTTAGAAAGAAGTGATGACTTTGTTTCTTATATATCAGCTCCTTTGCTATAGCACTTTGAAATAGTAGTAGGAACGTGGTTATAAAAACCGGCTGAGTCGGGCTGACTTGTGTGGATTTGAGTCACCTACTCAGTCAATTCTTATATGTTGGGGCCCTAAATGCTTCTGTTTCCTATTTTTTTCTATTAGAAAATGTTGGAGGGTGCTCGTATGGACATCGTATACTGATTCTAGGAGATCAAAACCACTCTTTTTTTTTTTGGATTCAACCATATGAAGATTGCATCCTTCTATTTGTACATAACCTAAGTAGGATTTAAAGAATTGACCAACTTGTATGGACTCAGTCCCTACAGAGTTTACAGACTCAGTCCAATCTTGGTGCAAGTAGTCAGTGTTGCATCAAACTTGGTGGTTACCAAGTCATTCACCAATATTGAATTAAAAATCATGATCCTAAGTCTTAATTGTAGATCCTTGTTCGACATTTTTGCTATTAAATATAAATACTTTCTCCAAGAGAAGGAAAAAGGAAAAAAGAAAGACCTTTATGCCCCCATTTTGTTGCCAGCTGTAAGGATTTTCCCTTCCCCGACAAAAAAAAAATACCCCTTTTTTTATTTGCTTGAAGCCAAAATAAATACTCTGATTGATGAACTTGAATCTGAAAAATCTTTTATCAGCAAAGGCTGGTTTCTAATGTTCTTTTTTCTTTTCTTTTCTTTTTTTCCTTTTGCCCCCTTTTAAATGCTATATTGTGATGTACCTTTCTATTTTAAAATTATCACTGGACTTCTAAAATTATGAAGGATGTGGTTATCTTATAAATAAAATCCAATGCATATGATATTAATTGCTGTCTAAAATTCATCATGCTTCCTTCTAATGTTCGATCCTTCTGTATTTAAAAGTTGTGGTCCTTATGCAGCTACTTTTTTCCTTCTTTCTTTTTTCTTTTGGTTCTCTCATCTCTCGTATAAAAAAATTTTATTGATAAAAATTCAGTACTAATATATCTTCATGATGAAATATATATATATATATATATATACATACATACTCATCTTCATGATGAGATATATGCTGTGTCCAGATCCAAACAGTTGCTGTTGGTGCGGCCATAGGTCAAGCTTGCCTACTTCTTGCTGCTGGAAAGAAGGGTAGACGGTTCATGTTGCCCCACACAAGAGGTTTGTGAGTGACCTTTTGTTAAATGGTGTAGGCACCGTAGCTCTTTTCTCATTGGCATTTTTTAGTTCAGTGGTGTAAACTCTCTAGCCCTTTTCTCATTGGGGTTGCGTATATGATGCCACATGCCGTTCATGTAATTCTGTTGCAGTTATGATACGATATCCTCACTTCTCACATGTGGAAAAACAAACAAGTGACGTTTTTATTCGTATCGAGGAGGTCAGTTTCACCCATTTTCTCTCCGCATCAGCATTTGCAGTTTGCACTACTGCCAACTAACACACATTTATTGTGCTGCTGCCTTTTCTGATTTTTCTTTTCTTCTTTTTTTATTTTTTTTTTACAAGTTTACGAGCTTGTCTTAGGAAAACATTTTTTTTTTTTTTTGGTTACACAGAGGAATTGAACTGATGCACTTTTGTACTCGCACCCGTGTCCCTAACCACGTGACATGTTTACACTTTTTGGGATGGGACTTGGATGTGCAAGAGGACTGGCATAAGCACCGAACTGTTTGGTTGGTCCTAGACAAGTTTCTCCCAGGACCAGCCTGGCAGTTGCACTCTTCATTTTTTATAAGCATAAAACATACTGTCCAACATATTGGATGAAGATCTCCAAAGCTACACTGAAATGTCAGTGTTTCGTAAAATTTGTAGCTAACAAAGGTATAAAGTCTGCTTTCTTATTTTTCATATTTTGATTACTTTTCAGAACCTTACATATGAGTCTTAAACATCCGCAGGCCCTTGAGAGGAGGAACTCACTTGAGAACCTTCTAGCAAGACACACTGGAAGGGTGAGTATGACATATAGTTACCTTTTCGATCTTGTATCCTTAAAAACTGATATGTATTGACCTATTTTTATGATTATATGAAAATAAATTGATTTATAACTCCACAGTGCAAAAAATATTGCATCAAACAGTATTTTATCAGTGATCTAACTAAAATTTCCATCAGCCAATCAAGGAGGTGATAAGTGTGATGCGAAAGCCATTTTTTATGAGTAGCACAGAAGCAAGAGATTTTGGTATCGTCGATAAGGTATGATCTTGGATTCCATCTCGACTATGTTGGTTGATGTGGTGGAATTTGCTAGAAAATGTAGACGCATGAACACAGTTTTTTTCCATCCACATGGCTATACTTGTTTATATATTCCATTAAGAGAGAGAGACCAGTGTAATCACTTGCAGTTTGACCTTTTCCCCTTGCCCAAGAGATCTGAGCAAATTCCAGTTTATTCAGAAGTGGATGGTGATCAAGTGTATGGGCTCCAAATTACCTGATCATTTTTATTTAGTCACCCTTCATGTGATGACCATCTGCTGATCTGAGCAGTTTTTGAGCAAACTTTTAATATTATGATCATTGGGTTATTTGGCTTTGTCACGTACAGATTCTTTGCTGTGGTCAAGAGGAACAAATGGAGAAAATGAACCCGCCAGAAGATCAGGACAGTAAAGCGGGCATTGAAACTGTAGATGGGATGTAATTCTCTCTTGATATTGACAACCTTCTAACAATTCTGATGTTGCCTGCTACAATAATTCCATAAGTTGAAAATTTCTTACTGCTATCATGCTATCGCGACTGAAAGCTTTAACTACAGATGCTCTGATATGGATCATGTTGTAAAAGTTCTTTCATTTTGAGGTCAGCAATAGCAATATCATTGAATGATTCATTCTAAGGGTGTGTTTTTTTTTTTGTTCTTTTTTCTTCTAATTGCAGAGAGCTTTTGGGGTCTTTTTGGCACATCTAACGTCAACTCCACCTTTATAAAAAAAAAAAAAAAAAAAAGAAAAGAAAAAAAAATCACCATTCGAGCACTGATGCAATATTGCAATGTATGGAGTTAGTATCTGTTTTCTGCTGTGGTGTTTATCCCATTCTGGTACGGACGAGAAATATGCATGGGCCAAACATATGCTGTCATGTTTTTGTGATCTGAAAGCACTGTTTGGATTGAGGGAAAGGTCCCCTTCTTTTTCCACACGTCCAAATAACTAGAAAGAGTTGAAATGATGCGGTCCATTTATAGATACTGCTTAGAAAATAAACAAAGATCTGAGGATCAGAGGCATCTATCTGCCTTCTAGCTTTTTTTTTTTTTTTTTTTCTGGACCGTTGGGAACTTGACATTGAGGTCACCACTGGGTGGAGAATCTATAGATGAAGAATCTCTCTTGTGGTGATTTGCTGCTTTGTTTTTTCAAAGATTTGCTCTGGGATGTTTGTTTAGCAAAAGTGGCAGTGAGAGAAAAGTAAAATTAGGCTATGATGTTATGTCTTTTATTATTCATTGCTGCTTGGATAGAAAAGGTAAAGTGAGAAGTAAAGTGGTGATGCAGTGTTTTTACTTCATTTTTGGAAGATTGGACGTGACACCCCAGCTCTGTTATTCCAATGATCTCTCTCTCTCTCCATAACCAAGTTATTTATAACCAAGTGTGATAACTTGGAGAGAAGTAAACTTTTGTAAAAAAAGATATTTTTTACTTTAACCTTCTATATTTTTACTTTATCATGACTTGACCCCTATTTTACACATGCAAACATACAGGAGTGATTCTATTTTACAACAATAGAAATCTATTTGAAAAATTTTATATTAAAAGAATTCACTTAATTAAATGTCACTTTTTATAAAGATCATTTTCATTAGAAAATTATTTTTACCTTTTTCAAAACGTAGTTAGAGTAAAATTAAAGTTTTTCTCATTTTTCACTTCTATCCTTATCTAATAAATGAATTGGGCTGGTTCTTGTTGATCTAGCTCTATCTAATTGTGTGGGGATATCTACATGATACCGAGATTGTCATCCCATCTCAGTTAGGTCAGCAGCACCTCGGTACCTTAGCACCTGAGCTCGGTAACAGTACCAGCTCAGCTAGGCATCTCATCTTAGCAATAGTGCTAGACACCTTCATCTCGGCCAAGTACTTCACCTCGGCCAAGTGCTTCACCTCGGCTAGGTGCTTTCATCTAGGCAGCAGTGCCAGAATGCTTACTGAGACGAGTACAAACAGCTGTACCTTTATGGAGATTCAACCACGTTACAGAACGTGTTGAGTAATGATGACATACATCGGGTAGAGATAAAAAGTTATAATTATCCAGTGGCTACATCTACATCAAGTCGCTAGGGTAAGGTCCGATGGGACTGCAATTAAAGAGCAAACCAGGTACGCTCAAATGGAGGAGAGGGTGAAATAAACATATACAGAGATACTCTTTTTCTCTTCTTCCTTCATCATTCGTTGAGTTATTGAACTAACTTAGGCATCAGAAGGCCTTGCGCTAACAACAACCAAGGTCTTCTGACCATCTCTTCTCCTCCCCTTTCAGGTTTTCAAGCAACCAATCCTTCCTAAAGAAGTTTTTATATCATTTAAGTAAGTCCGTGAGATTTTTTGTACCTATATCCTAATAAATGAGTTTATGTAGTAGAAGTTCTAAAAAAAATAAAAAGAAAAAAAAGAAAGTGCAAATATGATCTTTTATGTGAAAATATTTTGTAGAATGGAGGTCTGGGTCATGGAACTACGCACGCACTCTCTTCCGTATTTATTACTGTATTAAGCAAAACTTTCATAGTATGGCAGAGAAAAGAGGGAAAAAAGAAAGAAAGAATACAAAACCCTTGTATAATAGGGCACTTTTGTGTAAAGTCTTGGAAGATGAAAGATGGTTCAGAAAAACATTTTCTACGAGGGGAGGTCAGACTTTCATACCCTCTTAAATTGATGAGTAAAAATAGGGATATTTATATCTTTTATGTGGAAAAGCCGTATGTACTATAAATGTAGAGGTGTCAAATGGGCCGTGCAATCACAAACAAATTAAGATTTCCAAACATGCTACATAGTCCCCCAACTAGACAGAGCATTCTTCCATTTATGATTTCAGAAATACAAAACCATTATGTAATGACTGATGATCAAGTTGCATCAAAGCGTTTTGAAATTTATGCACCTCGGATACTTCCAATACAATGTTAAATAAAATACCCTTTTCTTTTAGCATTCAGTTTGTGCATTTCACATTGAGCTCCTAATAATTCATGTTGAAGGGGTGCTTTCGGAAAAATTAGCACTTGTCTGGCCAAACCTTTGCAGTCAACAAATATATGATCAATTCTAACAAAACTAAGATATCAAAACCAAATGTATCTCGAACCAAAATATAGATGAAACCTCCTCTTACCTCAAAAGTCAAAATAGAGATCCATAACCCCCAAAATACTACAGTGTTTTATATTGTATAAATTAGACGAAAAATAAAATCTTGTAAGAAATTAATAACAAGAAAGATACAGTACTAAATGAAGAAGAAAGCCCCTAAAAATACAATTAGAATTTATATAAAAAAGAAAGTTATTCAGAAAAATAGATTTAAAGATCCTAAGAGGCAATATAAGAATTTTTTTTTCTTAGAAAAATATATGGTACTGAAGCAAGACACCTATAAAAATCATAACAACCTTTTGAGAGGAGAAAAGAGAGAAGAAGGTCCTCTAAGACCACGTTAGGGGCCATTAGCAGATTCTTAGGCTTTCAAAAAGACATTTACATGGAAGAAGAGGGTCATTTACCATCATAATGGTGGGAGAGAAAGTGGAGACTTTTTAAAAGAAAAAAAAAATTAAAATGGAGAGAAGATCAAGAGAGAAACAGTAGTAGTCATTTGTAAGGAAAGAGAAGAGACAAATCCTCTTTGCTAATGATTGTGAGACATTTACATGAGGTGGGAGACAAATGTTACAGGAAGAAGAAAAGTGGAGAGTTACGCTAAAAACGTAGAGGGAGGATAATTTTGGAGTTAATGTGAGAAGAGGAGTGGATGGAGAGAAAAAGGATTTGGATGGGTTAATTTAAATTTCAGTTGGTCAGCCCATTTACTGTGCCCTACAAGAATGCTATCTAGTATCTATAATTTGTTTTCCCTAACCAGCAAGATAACAGCCTGGGATTAACTGTTGGTTTCCTTACCACTAAACACCATCAACTGGTTGGCTCTCCCAATCTCTGTTCATTTATTATTAGAACTAGAATTGAAAGAAATGAATTGAGACTTTGATAAAATAGCGAGAAATTTAGAGATAGGTGAGGGGAATGACGCGTCACCAAATTGAACACATGTAAATTAAATATTGATGATATGATATAAGAAACATTGATTATTCCTTGATCAAGGATGACACAATATAAATACAATGAACTCCCAAGTCCCAATACAACATATGAAAAAAAAAAAAAAAAAAAAAAAAAAAATGAAAAAACAAAGACGAAGAGAACACTTGAACACCACAATCTGAAGACACGCCACAAACTGATAAAAAAAGGTAAACATCACACCATATAGATTTAAAGAAGAATCACAGGAAATATGAATGCCATGGTATGAAATTGATGCGGGACTGATTGATTTCTTCACCCCCTTTGATGTTGGCCCACCATTTCTTTTCAGCTGTGATCTTCAATGGATTAGCATTAGGGTTCACATTGATACAAAGAGGGAGCTTTTCTAGCTTCGGACATCCTTTGACCTTCAACTCCTCCAATTTCGGCAAGCTTCCAAGGCAAATACTCTGCGGTTTGGGTAGCCCACACAGGCATATTCTTTTCAGTGATGGAAATACAATTTGATCCTTTTCGCCTCCTTCAAACACCACCTTCAGTCTAGCACAAAATTCTATTTCCAGTGATTCCAGTTGCACAGGCATGTAATAGAAGAAAAGCAGGACACCAGGTTCGGACAGAGATGCATATGAATGTGTTTTAGGCGTTGAAAGCTTCCCCTTCCCAATTTTCCGCTGCAGATCGTCTTCAATTTGGCGAGATCAAAGACTTGAATAGTCTCTAGGCTCTTTAATGCATCCACATTTTCACTTTGTCCAACCACTATACTTTCCAATTCACAGCATCTCTCGATCAAACAAAACCTCAATCTGTTCATGTTCTCTATATTCATGTTAGAAACTCTGGAAATGAAGGCATTGTCATGAAGATGAAGAGATTCTTTCGCAGAGAGAGCTCCACCAATGCCATATGGGAAGTTGTTACCACCAGAAATCTCAAGATGGTTTTGAGAGCTCATAGAAACATGCTTGATCTGAGCATAAACATGTCTATAGGTGAATCAACTTGTATGAACAGGACCACCCCTAATCTTGATATCAGACAAGTACAGGCACCGTAATTGTTCCATGGTGGACATTTCAGATGGAAATTGTTTGATCATGGTATCGGAAAGATCGAGCACTTCAAGTTTTGGTGTGAGCCAATTTCCAAGCTCTGGAGGGACCAACAACCTCTAAATGAGAGACGAGTCATTTTCGAGGCATTTGGGATATGCAAGCGTTGAAGGGATTGCATGTTTTGAAAAGAGGCCTCTTCTATCATTATTAGGGGAGTGCCAAAGAGAACAAGGACTACAAGGTTTTTCCATGCTTGTGTAAAAGAGGGAAGAGCCTCTAACTCACCACAAAATATTAGCTCTAGCGAGCGAAGATTGTGCAAGCAAGAAATTGAAGAGGACAAGGAAGTGATTTGACAAAAAGAAAGAAACAGAACTCGAAGTAGAGGCATGAATTGGAAAAATGAATATGGAATCACCTGCATTGGACCTGGCCGTAGAGGAAAATAACCATCAAAGAACAAAGTGGTGAGTTTTGGGCAATTGGGAGGGTGGCTACCTGTTTTCTGAAGTAGTCTCTCTATATCATCTTTCAACAAAGAAATCCTCTCTATATCAGCCAAATTTGGTGCATTAGAAGGCTCTTCGGAACTTATATCAAATCTGACCAAGAACCTACGAGAATCAATCATATCTCTGATGTGGGATTCAACTTTCACATGGTAACTCGAGGATCCTTCCAATGAATCAATTCCTATTAACTCTTCTATATTTAGAGATTGTATTGATTTTGGGGTGACAAGTAGCATGCATTTTTGTGCAAGCTCTTTCAATAGGGCATTGCCCAATTCTCGAATTGTCGATTCTTTCTCCTTCAACTGAAAATGTTGAAGCAAATCATCCATGAAGCCTTCCAACTTCCAGTATTCTATTAAACGATCTCCATCTACTCCTTCCTCAAGAGGGAATAGCATGGCATAGTAGAAGCATTGTAAGACAGTATCCCCAGTGAATAAGCCAGAATACTTTGGGAGGTTAGCAGCCATGTCGATTGACTCATCATGGAACAATGTCCACACCTCTTCTTTGTTCAATTCCTCCTCTTTTGGCCCTTGTTTTAGTCGCACCATGTAATCTGGGCCTTGCCCAGATCGGCTTGTGATCACTATCTTACTGCCATTAGATGGAGTTGGAACTCCAATCTTATTCAAATCGATGCTCTCCCAAACATCTTCAACTATCAACAAGAACCTCTTCTGCTTCAGGGCTTCAAAAATTTCTTTCTGTAATGAAGAAAGCTTAAAATTTACTGACATGTTGATTCCCAATGCTTGTGCTACGGTCATTTGAATATCAAACATCCGAGTTGTTCTTGCATCATCCTTTTTTTTAGTCAAATCTATTATCCTACCAAACATATTTTCCATGGAATCACCTTCTGATTTTTGCGTCAAAATGTTCTTATCTTTTTCATACAACTTGTACAATTCATATTGGATCCTTGTTTGCATCTCCTGTGCTAGAACCTCAGTGCCGGGTGCTCTCACCCAAGCAATTTTGTCGAAGAGACATGGCTTTTCATTTACGACCTCCTTCATCAGCTGTCTCATGACTCTAGATTTTCCCACACCCTTCCAACCGGAAACTGAAAGTGCACAAGTTTTAGAATCTTTCAACATTTCCCAGATCTTCTGCCGCATCCTCGTCGTATAGTTACCCACAAGGGGTCGTGGACAATCAACTGTCAAGTTCATTACACATGTATGTGAGTCATATTTCTTCTTCTTCTTCAACATTTGATTCACATTTACCTAGTTTGCTTTGCCAGCTTTTTGTTTGAGGTTCTATATACATTAAATACTCTACACTATAATTCCTAAATCCAACAATGGATTACAAGTTGCTCATAACTAACTCCAATCGGAGTTGGTCTTGCCTTGTAATTGATCACTTGTAAAACACAAATATTTTGCTTCCTTCGACTTTTATTTTAATCATGTTTCATTTACGATCAATCAAATGGCGGGCTTAATTCTGATTGGGGTGAAACTTAGCTTCTAATGAAAGGACAATTATTTTGAATGGTCTGGATGTTACATAGGGCCCATCTGATTATTCAATATTGCATGGACTGAAATTCACAGCACGAACTAAATTTCATACATTTTGAAGATCAATCCAAAGCAAGAAAAAATTTGCAAACCCTATTCCTCTGGCGAGTCGACCCGACTAACCAGAATACACTCTGGTATGGAATTTTATTGCATATTGAATAGGCTTCAGATCCATGTCCGTGCTTCATTCAGTTTATTAGATTTTGAGCATGGGTGTGTGTATATTGTGTAACCTTTCATACAGTTCGAATAAGGATTGACTTGAGCCAAAACCGAGCCCAATCCGTCCAAATTGCATCCCTGATTAAACCTTTATGAATGGAGTGGGCCAGGACATTTCTATTTTGACTGATTGGCAGGATCTTGTCCTGATATGAGGCCGGCGCGCCATGAATAGGAATGGCATTTTTTAAGTTTCAGGGTCTGGTCATATATTTTCATTTGAGACGTTTTATTTATTACCTAGCAAGCTTCTGTTCCTGTTGCTGCTGCTTGATGTGCCTTCCTCGTAGCCAGAGAGCTTCATATACAAATTTATCAGCTCTTTTCTAACCCCTTTCAACTCCTCCTTTATTTTGTCTGTTTCTTAAAAAGAGAAAAAAAAGTGTCAAAACGCTAATGTTCGGGTAATTCACTTGCAAAAAGTCTATTTGGATAAACTTTTTGGCTAAAATTTTTGACAACCCCTATGATAGCCCTTGAATATCACAGTGATATTCAAGGGCTATCATAGGGGTTGTCCAAAATTCTGGCTAAAAAGTTTGTCCAGCTAGCACTACTCATTCACTTGTAAAATAAATTGAAGTAAATGATCACTTAAAAAAACAAGAAAAATAAAAATGGGTCCTATAAAATGTATTAAGTTTCAAAAATTACTTTTCTTTTTGTACAAAAAAAAAAAAAAAGTTGAAAAAAGTGATACTCTCATTCAATTTAATGACAAAGGCCCTCGTTTGAAAAAGAAAAAGGAAAAAAAAAATTCAAGGCTGAAAAACTCGTGACTCGTACTCGACTCATCTAATGCAAGAAAATTGACTTGAATAGGGTCAACGTGGAGATTCGGGAGAGTCATGCTTTTTCAAAAAAATTAAAAAAAAATCCATTACTAATAAAATCTAGAAAATAAATTTATTCACATAATTCATAATAATCAATTATTATTATTAATAAGTCATGCTTGGTCCTGTAAATCCATTAATGAGTCTGCTTGAGAATTCCAAGCTACTCAAAAGCACAGGGGCGTACTTATCAACTCTAGTTCATATCCAACTCCAAATTGAAGTTCACCCAACTTTATAATTGATCACTTGTAAGACACAAGATTTTACTTCCCTTGGTTTTTATTTTGATCACATGTTTATGCACGATCAATCTAATGGCGGCCTAACTCTAATTGGATTGAAATTTGGCCTAGAGGTAATGCACGGAGAATTATATATTTTTAGTGGTTTGGATATTAAATGTGGGCCTAACTGATGTATTCATAGCATGGAATGAAATTAATTAGTTCGGAAATTTCATCAAACTGGAACTCCAAATCAAACGAATTGGAATATGAATAAAAGCAACATTTCCCATCAAAATTTCAAATTTAGTCAAATACCAAATAATTAATTGTAAGCTCGAATGTGAATTGGTCAAACCACAAACTCGATAACACTGATTAGCTTGTTTTTATCATGCCACTAGTGGCCGGTATCTCCTGGTTCCAGCTGGGGCATGAATATGGCTAATCTGCCTCCTCTGGAGGACTTTTGTTGTCTCTTTACTAGCCGAGCCCTGCTACCTGTCCCGGGTTCTGGACCGAACCCGGGACAAACTCCCCCTTAGGGGGCGTTGGATCCTAAGAGCCCGGGTTCGGTTCAGAGCCCCCTAAGGGGGAGTTTGTCCCGGGTTCGGTTCAGAACCCGGGACAGGTAGCTTTTTTGTTACTAGCCTGATGTATCAGGTTGGGTCGGATAATATTTTATAAGCTAAACAACCCCGCCCCCCCCAAACACCTCCACACCCCCACCCCAAACACCTCCACACCAAAAAAAAAATAAAAAATAAAAAATAAAAAATAAATATTGACCTACATGCGAGGGGTAAGGGTGTTGCTCACGAGCAAGGTGGACCAGGCTGGGCTGATGTTACACCTCGTTCCGAGTTAATTAAGATTAATTTTAATTAATTGAGATTAATGTGAATTAAACGTGATTAGTTAAGATAAATGTGATTAGTAATTGAAATGGATCAAATTAGTTTCATTTGAGTGAATTGAACATGATGGACTGAATTTGAAAGGAATTGACTTAATCGAGTTGAGTTTAGACTCAAATTGGTGAAACTAAGGACTTTTCCGTAAATATGGATTTATATGTATTTCGTCGGATACGGTAAAATTTTATATCATCGTGTGTATTTTGATAAGTACAACAACTTTCATAACATACACATTTTCATTTGACTTGAGATGAGTCGAATGAGTATTGAATTGACTCAAATTAGAAATAAGTGTTAAGTGTGGGGTTTAAATGTAAAAATATGCTATATAATGTTGGAGAAGAGCCCAAAAACCATTACAGTCGGTCATTGAGTTTTTGAAGTTGCTGGAAGCCAAGTCTAAGCTCAAATTTTCTTCCTTTTTCTTGTTTCTTCGTCAAATTGGTTGGGTTAAAGGTTGTGGAAGTGGATTTAGAGAAAGGATTTCATCTTTTTCATCTTCTCCATCATTTTCTTCAAGTTTCTTTGGAGATAGAGTAAAGGACTGTTGTGATTCCTCTTTGTTAAGCTACAAGTAAGTACTTGTAGTGATTTCAGGTTTAATAAGGTTGTTTAGATCCTTTCTATTATGTATAGCTTATCAAGATTCGTTTTGGAATTGTTTATGGTGTTAGGGTTTCAATTGAGTGGTTTTCTACCAAATCAAGCTTAAGTAAAAGGGGTTTTGAATCAAACTTGACTAAAAGGCAAGTATAAACATGTTATTGTGATTAGATGCTAACTAATGTTGAGTTCTTTTGATTTTGTTAGAATTATGGTTTGATCTGATTTGTTAGAAATGAAGTTGAATGTATGGATTAGTTAGATATTGATTGAATGATATATATAAAATGGAATATAAGTGTTGTGTTTGTGTTTAAATGGAGATTGGGGAAGGGAATAGGAGGTTTCAATGTTATTTGCAGATTATGAATGGATTTGGAGTGAAAAGGTGAATGGTTCAGAATTTCGAATTGAAATTATGAAACATTTACTTGAGCGAACCACTCTTTGTATAGTATCTGCTCGAGCGAACTTGTTACTGTTTGTTATCGCTTGAATGAGCGAGAAGGGTCGTTCGAGCGACCAACTCTCTATATGGCATCCGCTCGAGCGAACCTGAAGCAAATGTTTCAGGTTTTTTTCTTAATTGAGAATTGATTTCCTTCTTTTGATTAAAGATTTTTAGTGATTATAGCAGGTAACTAAATTATATTTAGTTAACTTAATTATGTTGGAATTTGTTTGACCAAATGGTCAATCAAATATACTTTAAGTATACTTGCATTTTTCCAGGAATTGTATTCCTAGATTTGAAACTAAAATGAATCGTAGATTAATCGAAACTAATAAAAATTTAGGTTTAATTCCTGCATTGTAAGAAAAGAGCATATTGATTTAATCAAGGCTATTAATACTGTTTTACCTCCATGAGTGTTAATTAATGGGACTTTAATGTACAAAATTCACATAAATTGTGATATCCATAAAAATAACAAGTACATTAAATAACTGAGGATTACACCTGAATGGTTGGTGTTACTTAATTGAATTTGTACACTGAATTGTATCTGAAATGGATCATAACTTGAATTGAGTTCTAAAAGACTTATTATTGAATTGAAGCCGTTAAATTGTAATTGAACAGAATTAAATGTTAAACTGTGTTGTTTCTTCAGTCTAGCGTTACATAGTTATTTCTTTAAGCTCATTAGAGTTGTTTCTACTGCAGCAGATTATTTGGGAGTGTTCAGGAGCGCCGTGGTGATGTCAGTAGTCCCTAACCCGGGCACTGATAAATCCCACAATATATGATTCCTTCCATATGGAAGATGTGATTCCTTCCTTTTTAGGAAGATGTGATTTGATTTGAAATGCTATTGCAGTTTACCAAATTTGGAAAAGACTTTCACTGATTCTGAATTGAATTATATTGGTATTGGTCTAACATTGAATTAGATAGATTGAATATGTAGTTAACATATGTAATCATGTATTTGTTTATACATTACTGAATTGTCAAATTTATAGTGTTATTGATAGCATTACAGGCACAACTGCCCATGCCGAACCTGTTCAGGCCTCAGCGCCAACGGAGGAGACCACATCGGTTCCTCCAGGAGGATTAGTCGAGTAGAAATGAGGCGATAATATTTGATAAGAATTTTTGGAGAATGGAAACAGTAAATGAAATGAGAACTTTGTAGAATTGTTGGAAGCGGTTCACATTTTTCATTCATTGCATTGTATTTAAATGTTAAGTGAATGGTTATTCATAGTGTAAATGAATTTTGTTTTTATAAATGAGCAATGTATATTTGTTTATATTCCGCATAATGTGTAATTGATATCCCTTGTGAATTTTATGTGATTGAAGTTCACTCGAGTAAGTATGTGACGCGGCTCGGGGTTAACTCGGATTTTATCTTAATCTCGGGCTCGAGTCGTGTCAGATGAGCTCAAGCTTGTCCAAACCAATCCATTCACGAACAAGTCATACCTTAATCTAGTTGGAACTTGACCAAACACAATACACATGGAGGCTGTTAGAGAATGGGATTGTTTGTGGTTTGCTAGAGTTTTAGGTTAGTTTAAATTTTGAATAATCTTATTGCTCGATGTATAAATTGAGAGGATTTCATCTTATTGCTCAATGTATAAATTGAGAGGATTTCCTTGCAAGACAATTAGTGTGATTTTATGGAAATGCAACAAGGCTGGTCAAGCCAGGGCATGGTCCTATCTCCATGGTTCCGAATTAATCACCGTCATTTTATTAATGTCTAATTGCATGATCAAAAGCTGTTGAATGATATCGCGACATATAAAAAAGAAGCGAGTTGTGACAGTAATGGATTCGTGGACAGACAGTAGTCACCAAGAAAATATGAAGATTTTTTTTTTCATTAAAAAATTATGATTTATTTTGTAGAGATCAAAGGGTTTTATTTTATTTATATTAACAATTACATATCCCTTTTTCAAAAAAAGATCATGTAATTTAATTAATGCATAAAATTATCAATCAAATTGTTAATCATTTTCACGATCTTACTATGAGACCTACTTCTTTTGGAGTAAGATTTAAGGAATTCCATTCAAATAATAAGAGAAACGTACACTTTTCAAGGGTTTAGGGGAAACCTACATTTTTTAAGGAAAAAATGTGGGCTCCATTGTTGAGTTCCAAGCAGCCGGCCCCAAGGCACACTACCACACCAACTGCACTAGTTCCATTGGCAGGGACTCGTACATTCCCTTGTATATCATTTGAGCCTCTTGTCCCAACTATGTTGGGGTGGGGAGGGAGCCCATTTGCTCCTAGGGACGGTTAATTTAATTTAATTTTTCAACCTTAAAATAAAATAAATAAATATATAATAATAAAAGGTAAAGAAGAGTATACTGTTAGGAACTCATCTGAAACAGTTTATACTTTATATACCTAGCAAGCTTCTTGTCCTGGTGCTGGATGTGCCTTCACCGGTGACAGAGTATTTGAACGTTTTTACCGCGAAGTCTGTTTTGTTCAGTTTTGAAAAAGAAAAAAAAAGAAAGAAAAGTGTGTCAAATGGGTAAATTAAGAATGTAATATTTTTCGGAAACTCATTTAGACGTTTCATAATAATACCAATTAAATACTCCTTATAACTCTTAACATAAAATAAAAAAAAAAAAAAAAAAAAAAAAAGTCCTCTTCTTTTCCTTACCGTTTAGATGTTTTTTCAAGAGGCTCCTCAAGGGTAAATGAGAATCCTTACCATCTAACATGTAGACAGGAGGTGGGGAATGTTAGAAAAGTTGGTATTAACTCATATATATAATAAATCAAGTCAGGAAACTCATGTGACAAGTATCTTTTTCTTACCATCTTCGCGAAGTTGTTCTCGCATTCTCTTCGGGATCGCTCGTTTCACGACTTTCTGTAGCTGTTGCGTTAAATAAGAACTTAGTTTCCATGTCAATGTCTCCTTTAAGACTTTACCACAAATTAATTAACGTTGTGATCGAGGGCCTATTTAAAGGGATCAAGCACACACAAACACACGAGAGATTTACGTGGTTCAGCTATTCGCCTACGTCCACGTATGGGAAAGACGAGAGAATTTAGTATTCAATGAGAAGAGAGAGTCTCTATTTATAATATCAACCCCAAAATCCTATTACACCCAAACTTCTAATCACAGTACAACTTGGGCAATCCAGGGGCCCAGTTAACCAAGACTTATTAACTTCTATTAAGCCATACAAATTAACAATTAATGTGCCAAAATAAAGTTAAAAAACAAAAGTTCCTACAATTCAATAAAGTAAAATATCACAACTATGGAAAATGTCCTTCTATCTGCCATGTGGGGCCAACTTGGGCCCACCAGTAATCAATGCAGCCCTCTCAGATACTCTTGTCATCTCATGTTCTGGCATGATGCCTAATTTCACACTCATCAAAGCATTACTCACTGGTGGGTTGACTCTCAAAGATAAAAAGTTTATGGTTAAGCTTTCATTAAAATTTGAGGATGTTAAAGCAAGGGTTATATATGATGGTCTTACTATGCTTTTTTTTTTTTTGGGGTTTTTTGGCTAACCCTTATGTATAAGGAGACCTTAATTTCCATCCTCCCTCATGTCTTTGACAAAATGCATGTAAGTGGGCCCTACAAGTTTGATGTAGGAGAACATCTTTTCCCCACCTAGGCTTATTGGTGGGGCTCACCTTTTCAAAAATCTAATTAGTCCCTGTGTATTGACAATGCTGCTAATTCATGTCGATCAATATGGATCCTATTTGGCTGTAATATTTTATGTGATTTACTTCATTAGTTTTTCCCTTCCCTTAAAAATCCAAATGATTTTCATTATGTCAATAAAATGATTATTAACTAATCCCTTGAGTTAAAAGATTAAAAAAAAAAAAAATTACCCTTAAACTTTGAGGACCTAAAAACAAAACAAAGGCTAACTAGGATCAATTTGAACGACATATTTTTTTAATCTATATTCAAGCTTTTTTACAACTTTAGAACGGGGTTTTTTGTGAAAATATAAAGGATCATATGGGATTTTTTAAGGTTGTCTAAAGTTATAAGGGGAGTTTTTTTTTTTTTTTTGTAAAGCCTAAAGCTTTTTTTTTTTATTGTAAAATTTTGTATTCATTTATTAGTCTTCTCCTTTCTATTTCCAACTTTTTTATTATTCTTTTAGTATCTTATTTTAAAAGTTCGAGGGTATAGTATTCTGCTTTTACTTTTCCTTTCTACTTCTTTTAATTTATTTATTATTTGGGTAAAAACTATTATTATGTTTTTTATAGGTTCCTTATGTTAAAAATTTATTTTTCAAGAACAAAAAAAGAAAATATCTTTTATTTCCTTGCAGTATAAAGACTTTTACCCGAAAAATCCCCTTAGATTCACTATAGACTAAAAAAGATCCAAAAGATATCTATCTACCGTACTGGTCCAAGGGGCCTTTTTTGGGTTTTTTGTTGTTGTTGTTGTTGTTTTGATGAGTGGCTATATCCCCACTCACCCACATACACAAGCGGGGATATCTCCGTTTGTTTCTTCTCTTCACAATTAAGCAGCACTATCACCACTCAAGTCAGATTCAGGAAAAAAAAAATCTTTCTTCTTTTGGATGGTGGTCGCCTGGTGATTGAAGTTGAATGGTGATGATGGGTATGAAGGTTAGATAGTGATTATGGGGGAAGTTAAAGATGATGGTGAAAGGGAGATGAGAGAAATGGGTATTGGTTGCAGGTATGTGGTTGGTTTAGGTGGTGTGAGTTGAATTGGAGGGGAATGGGGATGAAGAGGGAATAAGATAAGATGATGATGGGGTAGAAGTGGTTTGGTGATCAAGAGCGTTTGTGCAATAAAAAAAGATAATAGGAGAACGTGGGCTGTAGAGAGCAACAATGGAAGGAGAATAAAGAAAAAAGAGAAAAATAAAATAAAAGAAAGAAGTAAGAAAATGATGGGTTCAAAAAAGAGAGGTGAGTTATGTGAGATGGCATGAAGTTTCATTTGTTTGGTTGGAAAACAATGAATGGGTTCAGATGAGTTTGCTTAGGTTGCGAAAGAAAGACGGATGAGAAAAATGATGGGTTGAGATGGCTATATGTGTGAATGGGGTGCTTTTGGTGACATTCTCCCACCTGCATCCAAGTTCAAAACCGTTGAGATCACCATGTTATAAAGAAAAATATTGTGGAGGTGGTAAGGGGTTAGTTGGTAGACGTAGAATGGGGTGCAATATGGAGTTTAGATTTTTCACAAGTGGGTCCACTCAAGGGCATCAACCATAGAGGATTGGCAATTTGGGCCTATTTTTTTTTATTTTTTTTTAAGCGACCCCACTCATGGGCCTCATGAAATATTTCCGTATGAAAGCCGTAGAAAATCCAACTCATGGTACTTACGATATGGGATGTGACTGTGGTGATGAGGCAATGAAAACTTTCCATTCAGGATCAGATCTTTAATAAACTTAATTTAACTGAATAATTTTCATTTCTTTCCCAAACCAAAATGATCTTGTGATTTGAAATTAATTACCAATATATTTTTTATTTGTGTTGGCCTGCGCTTAGCAAGGGCATTGATCGCTAGTATTATGATTAAATTCCTTAATGTCAAAAGAAATTGTTAAGATAAATAAGTCAAATTGATTTTGGCTTAGCTCTAGTGAACTGATTGTCATGCACCTAAGTGTGCCCTACCAAAAGAAATCTGAGTTTAAAATGTGAGAGCAATTCCTAACCTTTCAATGAAATCACTTTGGACCCTGTTTGCTTGGAATTGAATTTTTAAGAATTTTAAGCAATGTCTTCCCCCACAAGCAATGATTCACAAATAATCCATCAATATTAATCTTTATCTCTTGTATTAAATGGTAATCCATCTGCTAGTCTTGTAAATCAAATCTTACGAATGTCTGGCTCCCATCTTCATAGAAGCAAAGATTCACAAATCATCTTTCATCAAAGCAATGTCCGATCTATGTTGGATCGGCTACATGAAAGATTTTCCAATCTTTCATTTTTATTCCAATGTTAAAGCTATATTCTTGTGATATTTTAAATTTTAACAACATTTTTAAAATATCAAGATGATATTAGGAAAATATTATTACAGGTAATTATTGCAACAATTTATCAATATTTTCAAAGTATTGCCTATATTAGCAACATTAGTTTGAACTCTCTAGTCTCACCTCCATGGGGCTTAGGTCTTTCAGAGGCCTGCCAAAATATTGGTGAGATAACTCCTCCAGATCCTGCAACGCACACTGGAAATGTGAGTGTGATAATTCATATATTTGGTTAGCATTTTAACCTTGTACCCATAAAAGCTAATTATACGTACTAACCTAACTCCCGGATTAGATTAAAAAAATACATCGATTTATAACATGACGATCTAATATATTGCATCCAACAGCACTTTATATTAGACATCTAACTAAAATTTTCAAAAAAATTTTAACGTGATCGAGGAAATGCTTTTAATTCAGACAAAGATTTCTGAGGAACTTCATGCAAGTAAGTCTGATCTAGAATCAACATTTGGGTATATAACTTGGAAACCAGCAACAAAAAGAACCCATATTTCTTTATTGATCAAGGAAATGCTTTTAATTCAGACATGTAATGGAATCAACGCATTGAAAGATTGAAAAGGAGAGATTGAAAATGAAATGATTCAAGAGAAGGAAGAGGCTGTGGTCTCTATCCAAATAACTTATGGGTTCTCTTTTCTTGAGGAGAAATATTATTTGAAGTTTGAGAAACAAAGAGATAGAGAGAATGAGTTAGGGTTCACACTTCACATTGAGAGAGAGAGAGAGAGAGAGATATGATGTCTCCTCTCATGTTCCTTTTTAATTCCTTTATCTTTTCTTACAGCTACCGCTGTGCGTCCAGCACAGTTTTAGAATGGAAATAGCCAAACAGGGCAGTCCTTTTTCTCTCTCCCCTCTTGTTGGAAAGCACAAGAGAATTGGTAAAAATTATATAAACTAAATGACGTAGTAGTACATTATAATATTCTAATCTTGTACTAAATAGATGGTGGGACCCATTCGGGATAGGATATGTTCTCTCCATTCACAGTATTTTTTATTCAAAATTAAACTAATGAAAATAAACGGTTGGGATCATTCATATGAGTTTTTAAGGTGGACCCAATAGAGGTTGGTGTAGAAGATGAATGTTTTGAGTAAAAGTTTTGAACAGTAGAACGTGCCAAAAAAAAAAAAAAAAAACGCGTCCTCTTCTGTCTTTACTTGTTGTAGAATCATCAACAAGCGTAACATAGGGCTCTTTGGGAATGTCATTATAGAGAGTCAAATATTATATCCTATAAAATATATTCTTCTTATGTTTTCTTGTACACCCAAATAGGCCCTAAATGTGTTAAAGATAATGATAAGATATGCAAAAAAAAAAAAAAAAAATAAAATAAGTAGATGTGTGGTAAATTGTTTGTTTGAATAGTATGAGATAAAGCATAAGTTCCTGCTAGAGAGACTCCCTGCTAGAGAGACTGTAGATTAACACCAACTTTTTATCATGAGGTTTATTATTCCACACTTTATTCCACTTTCTTATGGTTAAAAAGAAAGAGGCTTGTAGGGTAAGGGTAAGTGATGTCACATCATATGTTTATTTCTCAGCTCCATTTTCTTATCGAAACATGGTGAAGTAAAAGTATGTTACATTGCATAATACTTTTAACTACACCTTACTACTCCTTACACTAAACAAATGTGTCATGCCCCTCTGCCGTATTTATGGGATTTTTAGTGTAAAACAGTCCATTTCAAAGGCAAATCCCTCAAAAATTCATTTGGAACAGAAAACTTCCTATTTGACTGCAGTTGGATGACGTCAGGACCCTGATTTCGCCAACATTAGGGTGGGTGGCTTTCGAACCATGTCATTGGTAGGACTAGGATCTATTTTCTGTCTCAAATTTTCCAGCAACATGTATTTATGGGATTTTGACCGTACAGGCTTCCTAAGACCGTAATTGTACCTCATAGGTAAAAAATATTTTGTACAACAAAACATGGTGGGGAAATGTAAATTTTACCTTCATACTGTACAATATCCTAAAGACGGAGGATGTTGCACACAATCCTATTTTTCACTCCTTTGAAATTATCGCTTGTTGTAAAAAAATAAAAAAAGGTGACTATATGCGACATTCTATTGGCGGCCAGTATGATATCGCATAGTATAAACTATAAAGGGCAAAGTGTTAATTTCCATACGGTCCTTTGTCGAAATTGCTAACAACATTATTATTTTTAAATTTCCATAATGTCCTTTGTCGAAATTGCTAACAACATTATCATTTTTAAATTTCCAAGTTCGCGTAGCCTTTGAATTTTGGCCGTCCAATTAAACAGTTGCAAGATTTAGACTACATTACAAGGAACCTGGTAATTAAACCTTAAAATCTTCACCATTTGTACGGACTAGAAAGGCTCCACTTAGATTAATAATTACTGAAGGCGGCAAAACGAGATGGACATTGGGAGAATTTTGTTTTTAAAGGTGAGCCACTTTAGGACTTTAGTGGATGCAGCACTTCGTCAAATTACAGAGATAACAGTTAAGTAAGAGCATATATTATTGCCAAATTCCACAACAACAAATAAATTGTAAATGACCAAATCAAATTGAGTTTTGCTTAACTCTGATCCATTGATTGCCATGCATCCAAATGTACCCTACGGGAAGAGTTCCAAGTATAAATTTGAGATCAATTCCTAACTAAATATATTATACCCTTTCAACGAATTCACATGGGGCCCATTTGTCTGCTTGGCGTTAAAGTTCTAGGACTTTCAAGAAAATCTAAATTCCCCACAAGCAACTATTCACAAATAAACATAAATATAGTCTATATCTCTTGTGTGAAATATTGGTAATCCATCCAATGGTCTTGTAAATAAAGTTCTAAGAAGGTTTGTTGTCCCATCTATATACAAACAAGGATTCACTACTAATCATCATGATAAGCTATCTATATTCTGGGGATGTTTTCAATTTCCCCGAGATTTTTCAACATATAAAGATGCTATTAGGAAAATGCGTTGCTAGTAATTATTGCAACAAATTATCAATATTATTTTCAAACTATTGCCTGTATTAGCAACATTAGTTTGAACTCTCACCTCGGGATACTGCCAGTCCATTATAATGGACAAAGTCACCCCATGGAGAAAAAAAGTTGGTTCATAACCGGAGTCATCTTGCTCCAAGAGCTGAAGACAGCACTACCTTCACCGTATGAAGAGAAATCAAATGAGAGGTAATAGGAGAAGGAACAGAAATGATGTGCAAACCTTCAAATTGTAGGTATCTCACCTCTTGACGCAGCAACAATAGCAGAAAAAGATGCCGAGATGATCCTTCTTTAGATTTTACCAACACAATTAACTTGTACTCTCAGGGCTCTTATCTCAGACATGTTTGCTCATTTATATACAACCAAAAAGTAATTCCTTTCTTCCTGCAAGAAAAGAGTGAATAATTGTGGGAAGAATATGATTATTCCTTTCTTGTAAGGGAGGAGTAGTATGAAGTGCAAAATACATAAATGTACCATGCTATGGGCCTATTTGGATATGCTCGCTAAAAGCAAGGAACATGGCACAATGGCTTGTGTGTGTGTGTGTGATGTGGCGTTGCATTGCACACACATAATGTAAGGACCCAGCCCAGATCTACCTAGCAGATATTGTCCGCTTTGGCCCTTTGGGCCTCACGGTTTTGTTCCTTGGTGCATTCCGGCCCTTTGAGCAAGCGCCCAAAACGCGTCTACCAAGTAAGGCTTAGCATCCCACATATAGCCCAGTCTCTGGGCGGCCTCATAGGCGATGTGGGACGGAGAACCAAGGTTCTCACACTCCCACCCACTTAGAGGAGAGCCGCCCTCGGCTCTGATACCATTCTGTAAGGACCCAGCCCAGATCTACCTGGCAGATATTGTCCGCTTTGGCCCTTTGGGCCTCACGGTTTTGTTCCTTGGTGCATTCCGGCCCTTTGAGCCAGCGCCCAAAACGCGTCTACCAAGTAAGGCTTAGCATCCCACATATAGCCCAGTCTCTGGGCGGCCTCATAGGCGATGTGGGACGGAGAACCAGGGTTCTCACACATAATCATTCTATGTGGGGGCCATATGGCACTATAAGAGTTATGAGGAGTTATCCATGAGGTGTGGGTGGTTATTCTTGAGTCATGAGGAAAGTATTTGGGGGGGGGGGGGGGGGGGGGTGTTGTTTTGTTTGCATTTATTTGTAGGAGTGGCGGATAAAGTTGTAGTGAGTTGTGTAGATCATATTGTGCTAATTATAAGTGCATGTATCTTGTATTTAAAGAGGGCATAAATTAATGAAAGAGATATCCTATCTTCTAATAGTTTTTTGTTAAGTTATTTGGAGGGTCGTCAAGGTTCCCCTCAAAGTGAACTTACAAGTTTTCTTTTACTCTAAAGAAAATAGAGTGAAAGAAGAAGTGTACACATAACATTTGAGATCAGACCCAGGTATGGCAGAACTACAACTTAGCGTATAGAGATGGAGATAAGCTCTTTTATTTCAAGTCAAGAACGGATACTAAAGAAATGCGGGAGATGTTCGTTGCAATGAACACCAAGTTCGATAGCTTGTTGGTGAGCCAAACTTTGGAAACACAAAAAAGCTCTCTTAAACCCAATATAAAAATGGTGGTGGACAAAGCAATGACTGTTGCGGGGAAGGACAATTCTGGAATGTATCAACTCAAGCTTGTTAAGCTGATTTTTTTTCCCGTTTAAATGGAGGGGAAGATCCAACGAGCCGAGTTTGTCATGGGCACCAATTTTTTGACTTCCATCAAATCCCGAATGGAGAACATGTTCCATTAGCTTCCATCCATTTGGAGGGTGATGTTCAATTATGACATCCAATTTTAAAGAAAAATGGTGATGATCGACTTGGTTACTTTAACTTTAAATAAGACTCTCAATCGTAGGATGGTTAAATGAAAAAAATGGTTAAATGAAAAAATAGACAGTGGAAGTTCTCATACAATCGCAAGGAAAAGATGCTGAAGATACCATGTGAGTTCCATTTCGGGCTTTTAAAGAATGTTATGATTGCTTTGGAGAAGAAGATGAATCTCTCGAGGTTCTAGGGTTTGGTATGGGAGAGAAGTTCAAGAGATACCCCTAGGTATGAAAGAAAAAGTCTTTTTATAACTTCTTGATATGTGGGTTGCAAGACATAAGGGTTTTGGATGGAGTGGGAGACAATAGGAAGTGTTGCCAAATAAAACTCTAAATTCGGGCTTTAGGCACTCAAGCTCGGGTCAGGGTCCGCTCGAGCGCGTGTGCCTCTGACTTGAACTTTAGCAATTCTACGTTGAGCGAGTGAGAAAACAGACGGTGGTGCACTCTAGCTCGTGAAACCAAGCGCTCGAGCGGCCAGTGTACTTTCTGCATTTTCTTCAATTCTTCGATCCGGCAGTCCATCTATAAGTACAATCATTGACTCCCTATTTTGTCCATATCCTAATGAATCTTCCAACACTCAATATCCTTACATATTACACTATAAGGTTAAATGTTGGGCCCATCTATGCATTGATCTGAATGGACCCTCCCCTATATGTCACATGATCCTGTGGGTTTGCATGGAGCCTTCGGGATTGGACTGTATGATTTAGGGTTTACTTCTTTTTTATATAAAGCCGTTAAACTTTTTTACCCTTAGATCACGGGGTTTGAGGCATCAAATAGACTTGAAATTTGATATCTGGGCTGATCCCAGCTGGGACTTCCCATCCACCACTTCCATGATCTGCAAGGTCTCAAGTCTGCCCAGAAAAATCCACCTCGTACAAATGCACATGAATTTGCGTCAAGCAGCACTTCATATGTGATCTCACTAAAATTCCCCATCAGTCAATTATACAGTGGCAAAAGTACTGATGCAATGGCCATTCTATATGGATCCCCACAAGAGCAAAAGAGTTGGTGTCATTGACAAGGTATGATCTCGGATTCCATTTAGACTATATTGGTTGTGAGTGCGGGAATTTGCTAGAAAACGTAAATGCTGAACACAGTTGTCTCTAAAGTCTCTGTGTGTGTGTGTGTCTGTGTGTGTGTGAGAGAGAGAGAGAGAGCCCAGCTTAATCACTTGCAATTTGACTTTTTATCCTTCTGCAAGAGATATGAGAAAAATCCAATTTATTCAAGAGTGGACAATTATCATGTGTGGGCTCCAAAGTCCAAACATCTGGTCATTCACCTTTCATGTATGCTGATCTGAGCAAATTTTAGTTTGATGATTGTGAAGATATCTGAGTTCCTTGTACACAGATTCTTTGGCGCGGTCAAGAGAAATTAATGGCGGAATCTCGTAGCTGCCAAGAATAGTTATTTTTTTTTTGTCCCCACTGCCTTTCTTTTTCTTTTTCTTTTCTTTTTCTTTTTGTAAGAATTTTGAAGTTGCTTGATACCATGGTTCCATAAAATGAAAGTTTCTTAATGCTATCATGTGAACACGACTGAGCTTTAAACGAAGATGCTCTGACATAGGTACATGTTGTAGGGCTCTTTCACCCAGCAATAGCAATACCAATGCAATGAATCATTCTAATTTTGGGTTTTTTTTTTTTGTTCTTTTTCAGCTTCTTCTTTTACTTTTACTCCACTCAAGGGGGCTTAGAGGTGTAAATCTGGGCGGGCGGCCCAAGTCCAGCACGAAAAAACCGTGCCCGACAATCCCCCTAGGCCGTGATGGGCCAAGGGCTGCCAGGCCGGAGGCACGGCACGGATAAAATTCGATGCCGTGCTGGGACCAGAGCCCCAAGCCTGCGGGAAGCACGGCCCGGCCCACCTGTGCACAAGTCTACAAAAGCGAAGAAAAAAAAAGGAAGAAGAGCCCAAGTCCAAGTCCCAGATAGTAGGGCATTGGGTCTGGTAGTTTCCAATGTGCATCTCAGCTCCACCAAGGCCATTTTTCATGGTCAAAGGCAAAAAGGAAGAAGAGCCCAAGTCCAAGTCCAGGAGGAACATTGGAAAAAAAAATGGACTCGAACTAAACTTGATTGCATTGTTTTCACAAAGAAAAAAAAAGAAGGATTCGAACTAAACTTGATTGTATTGCGGCAGGGGTTTTTTCTTAGTGCACATTATCTCCTAGGGATAGGGTTTGGCCAAGAGCCCAAGTCCAAGTCCAAGTCAAGTGAAGTTCCAACTAAAAAAAAAAAACAAAAAGTGGGCTGCCCACGGGCAGCACGACCCAGCACGGCACGACCAAGGTCGTGCCTGGGTCGTGGTGGGCTAACTCTCATGGCAATGGGCACGGCACGGCACGGCACGGCCCGTCAAAGTTTGATGGGCCGTGCCGGCACGCCCCGGGCACGAGTGGGCTCGATGGTGAGTGAGCCGTGCCGGCCCAAACTTACATGCCTAGGCTGGACTAGCGCAAATCCAAGTACATCCATGTGGAGGTAGCCGCACCCATTGGACCTCCGTTTGCTTCTAAAACCATAATGAAAATCCAGGCACTAGTTGAAAATTTTACATAAGCAAATTTTTGTTGAACTTTTGTTTTCCTATGGACCAATGCAAAATCTTCGTTTGTCGATAATAGGGTGAGAGGTCACCACTGCGTGGAGAATCTCTTTTTGGAGATTTGCCTTTTGTTTTTTATAATGGTGATTCCATGTGTTATAGGAAAATCTTATATTTTTAAAATGAGAAAGTTAAATAAATAAATATCGATTTTTAATAAAGATTCATTTTTATTTGCGTATTAGCTGAAGGTGGTTAGAGTTTTCGTGCAATGGTTCTAAAGAAACTTGACATTTATCGCAAAGATGTGCAAATATGATGTTTGATGTAAAACTATTTTGAAGAAGTCAAAATTTACTCTTAATTGGATTTTGAGATTGGAGTTTCGGGTTGGATTTGACCTGTGATTCTTTTCATGGAACTACCCACCCTCTTCCTCTTTTAATTAACATACTAAACAATGTGGATTGTTGAATTCAACTCAAAATATCAGAAAAGAAAAGAAAAAGGGAAAAACATTGAAGATCCTAGTCCTACATATTGACCATTTCAAATGTGTCGGAATGCCTTAGTATGGTGAAATGATCAAAGAATATGAACTTATGGTTAAAAAAAAGAAAGAAAGAGGAATTTAATGAAAAAAATGGCTTCATATATCCCAATATGCCTTGAAATTGGTCCTAAAATACACGTATTGCCCAAATCAATCCTCTCCCGTATCAGCCCCTTTTTCCAAGATCAAATTGCCCTTCACTTGTTTTTTCGCAAGTTCACAAGAAATTTCTCAAGCTCGAGTGTGTGGACAAAATTGCACTTTACTTGTTTTTTGGCGAGTCCGTGAGTAAATATCTCGAGCTCGTGATTAGGTCTATCAGAGATTAGAATTATATCTATAATCTCTTAGTATGTTTGTTAGGATTTTTAATGTATTAGTTAATTCATAGGTGATTGGACAAAACTCTAGATCCATTGAGTAATAATTTTTTATTTATTTTAGAATGGGCTGTGGTTGTATCATTGGAAGAGTTGAAGCAAATAAACAGAAGAAATTTGGGTGATCTCACGAGGCCCGATCGATCAGATGTAGAAGGCGTCTCAGTTAACAAGCTCTAACATAAAAATAATTGGGAGACAGACTTGATACCAATCGATCGGATGGCGGGATTTTGCTGTTTTTGGCTAAGCAAATTGTTTCCTTTTGAGACTGAAATTCCCAAGTTTGAGTCCTAATTGTACTCTAACCATAAGGCACGAATATTAGACTATATAAAGGGTGTTTCTCTCAACCCTAAGACAAGAAGTTATTCTCTCTTTATTTTGAAAAGAAAACCTTAAGAGAGTATCTAAAGTGTTTTGTGTTGAAGAGTTGCTCTAGAAGGTTTACTACTTCTACTTTCTTGTAGAAGATTGGCTCATCTTGATTCTCAAAGTGTTGTTGAATCAAGTACCAGGAGCAGTGCTCGGTGGGGAAGTCGTGACAATTGGAGAAGTTGCGCAAGAACAACTACAGTCCTTAGGTCGACAGAATGACTAGGATAGGGAGCTATGAGTATATTTTGTAATCACTCAATAGTGTTTAATTTCACATCATGATTTTTCTCCCTAGATAGGATTTTCACATAAAATATTGTGCATGTCTTCTTATGGTGTGATCTATTTGCTAGTTTGCTTTGTTTTGATTCCGCTGTATTGACTATTGAAATAGCATCCATTCTAGAGATAAGGACTTTCAATGTCTTTCCATTCACTTTATTTGAGGCATATACTGCTCTTCTTTTTTTCTATTTTTCAAACTTGTATGCCTTCAATTTGATGAGAATTAGCTCCGAAGGTATGGATTTCTCCATCAGTTTTCTCGACTTAGAATACAAAAATAACTAAAAAACAATTAAGTCGTGACTCGTGAGTTTGAGAGTTAAAACTTTCACCAAATAAAACAGTCTAAGTTGCATCATGTTAGATTAAAAAAAAATTCTCAAAATTAAGCTACAATTTATGTGGCAATATGGGTTGAAGATGCTCTCTATGTTTGTTGAACAGTTTGATGTAAAGGAATGGACTGGGCACTTTTTAGATGATCTAAGATATTTTGTCATTCACAACCACAATTATTGGCATTTACATGAGTCTTTAGGATTTAAAAATTCAGAAAGGGGAATCCAGCATAGCTTCACTTGAAATGTTTCAAGGGACATGAATTGCGAGTTCGAAAAATGGCACTTATGAGCTCGAGACATTACTTGCGAATTCGTAAAAAAACAAGTGAAATGGAATTTAGTCTTATGAAAAGGGGCAATACGGGAGAGGATCTATTTGAGCAATACCTATATTTGATGACCAATTTCAATGTACAAAGACATTTGAGTCTCTTTGTTTCTTTTTTTTTTCTTTTTGTAAAACTTTCTACAAAGAGAAAAGAAGAAGAAAAAAAAAAAAGGGCCTATGGCCATTTTTGAAAAGGTCAAAAGATGATTTTTCTTTCTACTTGCTAAGAAAAACCAAAGGCTAAAATAGGTGCCAAAGTCAAAGAGATAGTGCTTACTATGTAATGAGTGACAATCCTAACCTTAGCTCGTTCAAAAACTTATTTTGGATTCTCCTACTTTGGAAACATCAACTGATCAACTCAATAAGTCATTAATCTCATCAAGCGACCCTTTAAAGCCTTTCGCTTAAGCTGGCATATTTCCTTGAATTAGATTGCATAAAATTTAAATACACAGAAATTCATGGTCTAATGAGCTAGATTAAAAGATTATAGAAGTGCGAAGTATGAGCTCCTACAAGCGAGAGGTGAATAAATAAGATAATAATGCAGATGAAACGCTAACTTTAGTAAGATTTGAATTTGTAAGACGAAGGCTGGGTAGTCATTTCTCAATAATCATTCTCTGTCTACTATGATAAAATAGATGTTCATTTTTATATCCACCTTATATCTTCAATATTTAACCACTTATGGGTATGGCATGAATTTCATTATATTTAATTTCTATATTCCTATGAAGTATAGTTAAAGCTGGGTTTTTTTTTTTTTTTTTTTTTTTCATGTTCACAAAAGAAAGTGAGAATTATATAAATTGAATTTCACGTTACTATAAATTTTATAATTATTCGTTTTTTTTTTCAAAATACATAAAATAGGCTAAATTTTCCGCGATTCTTCAGAAATTGAATGTCACATTATTATAAATTTTATAATTAGCTCTTTTTTTTTTCAAAAAACATAAAATAGGCTATATTTTCCGCAATTTCTTAGAAATTGAATTTCAAGGGGTGGTGGAAAAAAAAAATTCAGGAGAGGAAAACGTTTTCTGCCGAATTGATTTTCCAAGGTCTGGAAGGGCGGACTCAGCAGCCCCAAGCCCCAAAATCCATCCTCCTCAACTCACCACTGCTAATGTCATCTTCAGCTGAGGCCTGAAGGAAGAAGAGCTCTGATACTTGAACCTTCTTTTGGCATTTATGAACAGTACTAGCTCTGAGCTTTTGAAACCAATCTGAAACAGGAATCCATCAACGGTTTTTTAGGGTTTTGGATTTCAATCTACACATCCCTCTCCCTCTTCAAAACCCATGGTGCTGTATCCATCTCAAACTCACTCCATCTCTTCTTCTTCCTTACCCTTTTCTCCTCACATTCCTCTTTCTACAAGAAGACGAACCCGAATTTTTCTTTCTTTTCATCCTTCTCTGTTTCAATCCAAAACCAACAGCAACAGAAACAATTATCTCCGCCAAAAGCTCCTCAAAACCTTAACAAAACCCGACCTTTATGTTCCCTCTCCACAAACCCTACAAGACCCAGACCCCAGAACAGACCCCATTGAAACACCCACCAATCCGTTCAAACGGGAAGAGGAGGTGGAAAAACAACAAGAATACAAGATACATGAGATGTTTTCTTCTCCTCCTGCAACCCCAAAAGCGTTCCGTTTTGGTTCTCCCAAATTACTTACCAACCTTGTGTTCTTTTTCTTAGGAGTGTTCGTGTTGGAGACTATATACAACCTCTGGGTTCTGGGTTCTGCAGATATCGGTGGGAATTCTGGAGATGGGGTTGAAACTGGGGACAGGGAGAAAAATGGGTATTGGGGTTTTAATGGCGATGAGTTAGAAGTCGACAAGAAAGTGGCAGAGATTCGGGTGTTGGCGAGGGAGGCTCGTGAGACTGAGCAGCGCAAGGCGAGGAGTGAGGCATCTGTGTCATCTTCCAGTGCAGTTGGAGATGATGGTGATGATGTGAATGAGGATAGAATTGATGTTAAGAAAGAGGTGAACATGAGACTACTTAAGTTACAAAAGAGTCGCGGGAAGAAGCCTCTGCAACCCCCAAATTTAGATGACAAAGATGGGGGTTTTGCGTCTAGGGAAGAACCACCAATTACTTCATTGAAGGCTCGAATTGATGCAGAGGGTTTTAAGGGTTTAGAGAATGATACAAATGCGTCTTTGAGAGGTGAGAGTGATGAGAATGGTTTATTGGATCAAGGAAAACAGCAAGCAGATGAATTGAATGCTGATTCTATGGAGGAAGAAGTGTCCCATTGGTTGAACGATGAACTTTTGAAGAGAATTGTGCTGAAAGTTCGCGCGAATGAAGAAGCGGGAAGAGAACCATATAATGGTTTGGATTCTGAGGAAATGAACTTCTTTCTAGCATTGATGCAGAAATTTAGAAGAGAAGGGCCAGATTACGCAAAACAGTGGATGGAGAAGAGAATAGATGGTATTGATCTCAGTAGTGGTATGGCTTTTGACCCCCTTTATGCTTTACAATTTGCTTAGTATGTATTGGTGTATGGACTTCTAGTTGAAATGTTTCCATCTTTGTTAATTGTATTGCTTTGTATATTTTGGCGTATACATTGCAAACAACCGTTAACTTTTACATACCTGCAATGCTTGAGATTCTGGATCAGGTTGGCCCAACAGGATTAGATCTTATCTATAGGTTCTATAGTTCGGTTCCAATAACGGGTTTACACATTAAATGGTCCTGTCTATCACTCTGTTTAGATTGATGGGAAAATGTGTGTTCCATGTGTATAGAATGCCCAATTAACAAGAGCTTGCTCGGCAGGTTGAACATCATACATAGCATCATATTTGTATTCTCTGATGCATGGAGAATTTGGTAAAGAAAAACATGGTAATGTTTGTTAAGTAGTTAGTTTGCCGCACCTTTAATGCCTAGGCATTTTGGGTGTATTAGTTAGCAACTTGAGATGGTATCAAATCCAACACTTCTCGGGTTTGAATCCGCATAGGGCAAAAAAGGCCTCATGCCGTGTCTTATGTGAGGGCGCTTGTGAGCACTGCGCAGGGCAAAAAGGCCCCATGTTGTGTCTTGCATGCAAGCGTGTGCGTTTGCTGCACCTTTAACACCTAGGCATTTTGGGTGTATTGGTTAGCAACTTGAGAATATTTGCAGCCCACAAAACATTTTTCCTTGTAATGTTGATATCTTAAACATATTTAACTATTTACACATCATTTATTATATATCAATGTCAATAATGTTCTTCATATGATTTTGTTGGAGTCTTATTCATCAGTTGTATTTATGTCTCTATGGATGGAAACAAATGGATTATAAATAACTTACTTTTTTCTCCTTTACTTTTAATCTTCTGGTTATTTTTCATTTTTTGTATGGTAAATAAAAACTCCTACAATTTGCGATACAATTCAATTCAACCTCTTTTATGATTTTGATTTTTAGAACACGATCATTTTTCATTTTTTGTATGGTAAATAAAAACTCCTACAATTTGCGATACAATTCAATTCAACCTCTCATGATTTTGATTTTTAGAACACGATCATAGGTTTCGGAAGAATCTGTGAGGCCATATGGGTTGCATATTCACTCTGTATTTTTCTTTCTTTCACTCTGCTTTGCCTGATTTATAATGCGGGTGATGTTTATTTATTTCTAGGAGTCACTGAGAAAAGTGGTCATGAAAAGCCTTCAGAAGAATCTGTGAGGCCATATGAAGAGATAAAATCAGTTGGCCAAATAAAGACCTCTAGTATCACGGACAAGTTGATTGAAAGATTAGAGAGTGGGAGTGGTTCTTCATTCAGCAGTATTGACAATAGTAGTCATGTTCAGGATGATTTTCAGAATGAACCTTCCAGTGCAGAGGATAGTTTGCATGGGGAAAGTTATGCTTCTGAGATTCCTGAAGGTACCGGGAAGCAAAACGAAGGCTCGTCCAATGAAATCAAATCAAGAGAGACGCAGAGTAAATTCTCTCAACGTTCCAAAGATGTAAACCAGGGCACTTTGTCAATATCTGGAAAGAATACTCTGTCAAATAGCAATGGCAGTTCCAACTCGCAGTTACAAGCAAGAAAAGTCAAACAATCAATGCTTCATGACATCAAAGACAATCAGTCAGATGATGAGAATGATTTATGGTGGCTCGATCTTCCATATGTTGTAGTACGTATGACTGGCTCATATACTGTGGACCTCATCTTTCTTTTCTTTTCTTTTTTTTCCCTTTTTTTGTGTGTTTTTGTGCATGTGTGTGTGCTTGGTGTTTTGGGGTGTTTTGTATGGTATAAATGAGATGATTGGGAGTTGGGACAGTCCTTTTCACATCAGTTTTGGTTATATCCCATACTAAATTGGGTCTGTGATTCGGGGTGCATGTACTCCATATACATTGTGGATATTGCCAGTTGTGAGGGATACATAATGTAGTTTGGTGGTTCCTTCCATCCACCCCACTCCCTGTTTAAATTTTTTTTTTCATGGGTGCTTTTTTGTGCCCTTCTTTATTCTATTCGGTCAATATCACTGAGGACTTTGTTCGTATTGGTACAATCAGATAGATTATAGAACTCTTTAGTCTAGAGCACTACTGTTGCAGTTTTTTACAGTTGATCCATATAAAAAAAAAAAAGGGCATATCGTTTAATTACGTAGAAGTGTAGAACAACCTAACTTGACAAATTAAGTGAGGGATGCAGAGGAAAACATGATATGCCTAAGTTACCATCTAACAAAAGTGTTTTCTTTTTCTTTCTTTCTTTTTTTACCTAAAATTGTAAGTGGATACTTGGTTCAGTTTAAAAGGGAAAAAAACAGAGAGAGAGAAAAAAAAAAAAGAAAAAGAAAAAGAAAACCGATTAAAGCCTAGAGGATATAAGCCATGTCGTCTATAACTTCTCAATCGATGATGTCATTCCCTACTATTTTATTCAAGTTCTTTATGTGTCTCATTTAGTTCGTCGGACTTGTAACACTTGAATCCTTGTACAGGCTATTCTTTTGCGTAGAGGTTCTGAACATGAAGGCTCAGAAGGACTTTATTCACTAAAGATGAATTCACATTCAGGAAATGAAAGCTGTTCTTGTACTATTGCATTTGAGGATCATGGTGATGCCAGTAACTTCTGCTACCTATTGGAATCGTTTTTTGAAGGCCTAGGAGATTTTAGTGCTGATGCTGTTCCTTTATCAACCAAGGTAAGTCTTAATCTTGGGGTGATCATCTTTGTCTGTGCATTTATATCCTCCCTAGGTCCCAACAGCAGCAGCCTGCACTTTAAATTCATTCAATTCTACCTTCATTCACATACAAATTTCAAAGGTTTTGTGTTCCATTGAAACATAACTAACTTAATAATTAAAGGTACATTTAGATGTTTCTCATTTCATGCCATTCTGAAATTTTCACTGAAGAATGTTGCATTGTGCATTTGAGGCAAATAGGAAATCAGTTATGAGATATTTCATGAGGTGGTTTACAATTTTCGGACTGTTCCACACCGAATCAATATCCAATATTGCCACTGCCCACTGGTGATGATTTATGGTAGGAAAACACAGAACAGTATTACTCCTGACATATTCTCCCGTTCTATTTCATCCCAAATGCATGGTGGACTGGATAAAATAATAATCTCTTCTTTCAAGATATTTAATTTGCTTCTTACTTGGGGTGCATCTAAATGCACATAAATGGCTTTCCTAAATTTACTACAATCTACAAGTATCTGATCCGTGAAGAGGGTCAAACATCGCATTTTTTGATGAAAATTACTTTTGTTCTTGGTTTTTGTCATCTCCTGATTACTAGAGTAGGAAATACGTAGAAGCCTATCATATTCTCTGAGTGGGCAATTGAAACATGACACAATGTTATCTTGATTCATATCTGAAGCAGTTTATACGAATCTAATATTTCTTTATGGCATAATCATTTAGCATAAAACCTGTTCAGGATCTTGAAGAGGGAGCGAAGTCAAAAGGTGCGAAGGTGCTTGTTGTTAGGAAAGGGCAAATTCAGCTTTATGCCGGACAGCCACTTGCAGATGTTGAGAGGTCTCTACGCTCCATTTTAAAGTGAAAATGTGTTGGTCAGAGAAAGAGGTCCCCCACCCACCCTTATTATGATTTAGCCAGCCACTGGAAACTTTGACATGTTCTTTTACAATGCAAAGAAGGGTGTATTTATGATTGTTTGAAATTTTATATTGCATGCATCCTCAATTGGATGGGTGCACACTACCCCAAAACAAGCTCTTTTTCCAAGTCTTGCAGAATGTAAATTGCTGACCTGGGACATTCTGAATTGAAGTTAACATCATCAGCATTGACCATACAGATTCTCAAATGCTAATTCTCACACAGGCACCCGGGGTTTCATCCTTTGATGGGTACCTTTCACAAGTTCTGCACCCAAAGAAGAAGAAAAAGAAGACGACCACGAAGAAGAAGAAAAGAAAAAAAAAAAAAAAAATGCAAATTCTGGCTGTTCTGCGTGATTCTTAGTGTAAAACCTTGTAATGTATTCTTCTATTCTCAGTTTTATTACTGCAGAATGTAAAGGTTCTAAACTATTGCCCAGAACTACTTGATTGCGGCTTCATGTATGTACATGCTTGAGAGACCCAATAAAATCATTTTCATTAATTTCATCTTCATTTGTTTGAGATTGTGTGGAAAATCAGTGTCAGATGTACCTCTAATGATCCACTGATTCTGGAAGTTTTGCAATAAATTTGTAGGTACATTTTTTGCTGTAAAAATATGTAGGTACATTTTAGATGCATGTAGTTCATTAAATGTCATTTGATTGGAGATCCATGGTAAGGTGTTGTATGGTGGGCAGTATTTTAGTTTTTTACTGAACTCCCTTAGAAAATTTATGTTCTAGTCCGAACCAGCGTCTTCCTTGCTGGATGAACCCAGCCCAATGGGGCACACATGACACATGCAATATGGGTAGACTGGACCAGCTCAGATCCTTAATACATTTTGTGGTGTGACTTTCGGTGGGGATGTTGGTTGAGATGGGATGCAGCTAATAGAATCACAATCGAGGTGAGTCAGTTGCTTGCTGAAAACTAGTGTGAAATAACAAAGCTTTGGCAGTGGCTGCCTGTATTCCATAGTAACTGTACTTCGTTATCTGAAAATCCAAAATGTTATGTACAAGGCTATGATGGTGGTGGACTGGTGGTGATGATGTTATTGCTTTAATACCATATGGTAAATGTTTTGATCGATTTTGGCCCACATGGCTCACATGTAGTGTGCCATAAGAGAGCATATGCACATGTAGTTATTATTTTTATTTTTATTTTTTTTTATAATACAGGGTTCCTAGCCTTTTGGGTCAGAATAATCTTTACAAGCCCAGGAGAAAAGGCCGGGTAAATTCCCCTGTAGCCTTAGTGTGGTAGTGCAATTTTGAATCCACAACTTCCGGGTCCGAAGCCAACTGAGCTATCCTTTGGAGTGATTTATGCGCATGTAATAGTCGAAATGTTTTGATGTTAGGGACTTGGTGGGATTAGTCAAGTTGTTGTTTTGAAAAAATATTTTGAAAATAGAAGATTATGGATTTTCATTTTAATTACTTTCAAGTGTTTTAGCTGTAGATTAAAAAAAAAAGGGTTGAAAAAAAAATTGCAGAAATGGAATTGTCATGCGTTTTAGGTTTAGTACTCACCCAAGTTACTCAGCTCAGTACCTTCCAAGTTGAGTCGAGTTTTTAATCATTGATCACAACACATTAACAGTCTCTATGGAAAATATTTAGGTCAGGAAATCTTGGGCCCTAGACCCTAGCCTGACTCAACTTATCCATAACCTTGGTCCCATACTCAAATATTTTTCAGACTGTTTCCAGTTGGGTTTCAGGTCCGACCCAATCAGCTTGCAGCCCTATACCCATCTATGATCTCTGATAGGCCCTACTTATTGCTAATATTTCTTTTTGTGTGTGTGTGCGCGCGCTCAGGTTCTGTTGCAAATTACAAGGCCAAAAACAGTATTTCTGGGCAACATACAGTGCACTTATGCAGCCTTACCGCTGCTTTGTCTCAGGGGTAAAGTCGCAGTTTGCAACTTTTCCTTCGCTCTGAACACGGAGGAAAACTTGCATATGTAGTGTAGACATGTATACAGCGGTAAACTTGAATGTATTTTTTTTACCCTTGTGTTTTCTTTTTTTACATCTTGGTCTGGTCGAGGGTGGGGCTAAGTTCCACACGATGTCACAATGATGGATCCACATATATGATTAACGTCTAAATGCAATAATATCAAATAGCAACAAATACACAATAAATCGTTTGTTTGGTAAATTTACTCTACCGGTGAAGTGTAGTTAATGGTTAATACAAGAGAGAACATAAGTAAAGGTTGAGTCAAATCAAAAGGTGAGAGAGTAACTTTTTGCAATTTCCTTCTAAAAAGAAGAGTGTTTTTGTAAGGGTGTTCATGGATCAGGCCAGGGCCTGCTTTGGGTCAGCATGAGGTTTAGGTTATAATAGATGGGCTGTGCTCAAACTTTCTTTATTTGAATTCAATAGTTGAGAGCTGGAATCTCCGCTAGGTCCCTCTATCCCAAACAGCTAAAACTTATATATTTTAAATTTATGCATTGTTAAAATCATTTTAATTTTTTGATTATCCATGGTATGTTCCTATTAATATCCATGAGAAAACTTAAGATTTAGAAAATCTCATGATAATAACTCTGCCTTTGCCATAATAAGAAACATGTGCTACTGGTGAGACTTTGACAATGGTGGCAGGTGCCTAACAGGCCAGCTACATGTGCTACTGGTGAGACTTCATTGTAAATTTAATTGAATCAACAATGATGAAGAAATGGTAGTTTAATTTGTGGAGTTGGGAACAAGTTTAAATAGGACTAGGTGGAAAGTAGAAACTCATAAAATAAGATAGATGAAATAAGGATTTAATGATGAAGATGATTTGTTTGATATTAATTTTACCATCCCTCTGTTAGTATACATTACTTTCTATGGTCTTCATATCCTGACAAGTTACTCTGTATGCCAAACTCCACCAGCAACTTGTTTTCAAATCTCTGTTCACAACTTGACAAACTATGATGCAAAATGTACAGAATAAATGAAACCAATTTCCAAATGACCTATCATATAGTACAAATGTTTTTTTTTTTTTTTTTTTTTTTTTTTTGGGTAGAAGTCTCTTTTTTTTTTTACTAAAAGGCTCCTATGCTTTCACGATACCTCAAAAACACTCCTCCACTTTGTATTTTTACTTAATGGTCCCTTGACTGACGGTAAGGTCAAGGGACAACAACTGCTGTTCCCAATTTAATAAAAATGAAATGGCAGGTTGTAACCCTAGGTTATTTGACTTATTTCTCTTCTCTTAAAGAGAGATCCCTCCAAAATAAGAAATCTGTAGAAAATGATATCGTCCTCACCTTCAACAGTTTTTCTTTTTGGATCTATCTCAATTCATCACTCCACACCTTTGAAACCACAAATCAAGTTTAGAAAATGAAGCAATAAATGTGGGAGACGTGTTAGAGGCATCTGATTTTTTTTTCAGTTATTTTATTGTTATCATAAAAAGACCCCTCTTCATCATCAAATACAGAACTATATGAATGTATACCAATGAATGTGAATGTGTAAAAATGATTGTATTAAGGTACTAAGTCTCGACACATGTCACAAGATAAGTAATTTGTGATGACACTGCCTGCTCTTAAAGTGATATGAGTAATCCCGCAACTCAATACTCCAATTTGTTAGAATGGGTATTGAATAACAAATCATTTCACATCAGTAAATCGTGATTAGTTAAAGTTTGGCTTAATCTCAAGAAAGACGAAGAGGACGCGTTTTTTTGGAGTCATATGATAGTGGGGTATTAAAATATAATATGAGAGATGGTACTTCTATGAAAACAACAACTATGATATATGGGTGATGTAGATTGGATGCATGCCTAGTGACCCCACCACAAAAATGAATAAATGTTGGCTTGTGTATTAGTAAAAAACCAGAATGATCAAATAACATTAGCTATCGGATTGAAGGAAATAAATTAAAAAAAAAAAAAAACGGTTGATAATTGTGGTGATTGATCGAGTGGCTAGAAAGATTCATTAAGACCTGCATATAGTATATGTAGTCCATCTATGTAGGGTTCACTTGGGCGCACCTTTGATCAGTCAGGCCCTTTCACATTTTATCCCCCATGATTTGGCACTAACCCCAGTTTAACCCCTATCAAACCTTTATCCATCATTGGATGAATCTCATAACAATCTATGGTTAGAAGATCACTCCACCTTGTTGTTATCAAATCAGGGGATAGGGATTTGGGTTTTTTTTTTTTTATCCGACTCTTATCCCTAATGAGAGCTTTCAGTGTACCCCTCTCCTTTCATAAACTGATTTGTAAGTAGGCCCCATCAGCTAGACTACAAATGAGAGAACATTTCTCCAAATGTGCCATTTCCTTTATTTTCAGTAAATACAAGATGCAAAATGATTATGATAAAAATGAAAAGGAAAGTAAGAAGAGGGAATGGCAAATTAAGGGTAGAATGTGGTGAAATTCATACGTCAAAAAGTGTCATTTCCACATTCCAATAAATGCAAAAGGCAAAATGGGAATATAGAAAAAGAAAAGAAGAGTGGGAAAGGAAGTTGGTTTCTTTAGGCTTGCTTCAGTGTCAGTCAAGGGATAAAATTATAAAATGAAGGCGTGTTTTTTAGGTTTCATGAAATACAGGGGCTTTTTTTGTAAAAATAACTCCTTTTTTAAATTGGCATATTGAACAACTGTTTAAGAAAGAAATTCTAGGTGGGCATTAGAAAATTTACTGCATCCACACATCTGAAATCCCAGCCGGAAACAAATTGGACAGATTTCAACATTTCCGCTGTTAGGATCAGCGAAAATCCAAAATTTTCAACATTTTCTCTTTTCGGTTTAGGGATGGGAACCGAGTGGGATCCCTTCATCTAGTCGGGGTGTACTTGTGATTTAAAATGGGCCCAATAAAATCCTCCTATCCCTTTTTATCACGGCCAACCAACCAACAGGTTTTCGGGCTTTTTAAAAGTTGACCCAATGAGACCAGATTTAAATAAGGAGCATCCTTTGTGTGTGGTTCATTCGGATGGGTCATTATCTGAGCTTCAGTATAATGTGTGTGTGGTATGAAAAAAAGTACATTGGGTAATCCCCATAAGTAAAAGTATATATATATATATATATATATATATATAAAAAAGAAGGAAAATAGCATCCGGAATGAAGCGGGGTGGGAGGGTCCAAAATGAAACTTTACCGCTGCTACAAATTGTGGAAAAGTTGTATGTACAGCCATGCCGATGTTATTAGCAGTCGGGTTTGGTCTGCGGTAGGGCCTATAGGAAAATGGGGAGACTAAGATCCATGACCTCTCACAGAAGGTGACCAGACCAGTTGAGCTACTGCGAAGACATGGTAAGAAATTCATTTATTTTTTGTTCTCTATATATATAAGTCTAACTTAGATTGGGCTTTGGCCTAATAATTTCCTTGCGGGCTAGGCTCGGGCCAACAAATTCAAGCCCGACTCAAGCTAGTGCAAGGCTCAGGCTTTTAGTTTAGAAGTCGAGACGGACTAGACATTCCTCAGCCTAGCCCAGTCTGGCCCAGAACACCCCTGAATTTTTATTTTTTTTTTTTCTTTTGTGATAATATGGTATGAGAGAGTCCGTTTTTTATATTTATTTTTTGGTTAAAAGGAATAGTATGTTTTTTGAAATTTAGTACCTTTTGATTTAACCCCTCTTTTTTGTTATTATCTTTTGAATTAACCATTCACTTCACTGGTAAAAGTAAGTTTACCAAATAAGAAGTGATTAGTGAGTGAAAAGGGACCAAATAAGGTAGAGCCCACTAGTGATTAAATCCTACGGTAAAAAGTCAATATCATGATATGGCAGATCAAATAGGTATGTACTGCAATAAGAAATGCTATCAATCGAAAAATGAAAAAAGAAAAAACAGAAGAAAGAAGAGAAAGAAATGCTCACACACATTGATTCTTTCATTTTACTTGGAAATGGCAAACAGCAAATATTTGGTAGTTTTGAACAGTGGCCCGTCTATGCCGACAGTACCGTTTGATGATTGGTCCCACCAATCATTGTGCCACAAGCCTTTTTCATACACCACATAGGATATTAACAAATCAAGGGCCATGAATAGAGAGAGACCTGGTTACATTTAATCAAGTCTGGGCCCAATTGAGATCTAACTCTAGGATCCATAAGCAGATCTCATATCTGTTGGCTATCGCTCAGATTATGGGCTTCGCGACCCATATAAGATCTTCATGACTGCAATTTAAAAACCTACTTTGACTCTCTACGGTAAAACGTTGAGCGAATACAGTGACGGTGGTTAGGGTGGAAAAGAAAAGATGACGAAAAAAACCACAAAAACATATTCTAACTAGTTGAAAAAATCTTTTTGTTAATATAGAGTTTTTCGACTATTTGAAAATTTCTTGAGAACGGCTTTTTGACCGAGTGGTAAGAGTGGCAGTTCTCAATTCCATAAAGGGCTCAAATCTTTGGTACGTCACCTCTTTTCATGTGTGCGGGTTTTCTTATACTTGTGTACATGGGCTGTCTTCCCGTGTGTGTACGGGCTCTCAATTGAGTCATTTTTTTTTCATGTGTCCTAAATGGGGGACTTAAACACACGCACTCGAACACATGCACTCTCACTCACCGTGAGTGGACCAATAACAGTTCGCTTTTTATTACAATTTCAATGTTTTATTTTGGCCGAATACAATTTTTAATGCATGCTCAATGCATGCTTTTGGTGAATGCTGTTAATAGATAATTAGTATATGCTGTTAATAGATAATTAGTACATCCTACTGGGATTGCGAATGCATGAATTTGGTAATTTTAGCAAATACAATCTCTAAGAAAATCTTCACAAAAACAAGTAGAAAAAGAAGATGAAGATCTCAAAAAGCTCTCTCTAACTTTCTTGTTGTCGTGTCTGAGACAAGAGAGATGAAGGAGATGTGGGAGGTCGAGCTCATCTCCACAGACACCATCAAACCATCTTCTCCATCACCCCACCACCTTCGCACCTTCAAGCTCGGCAGGCTCGACCAGCTCTCTCCTGCCATCTTCTTTCGCCTTCTCCTCTTCTACTCCTCTCCCACCATAGCCGTTGAGACCGTCCAAAAGCTCAAGTCCCCTCTCTCTCACAACACTGACCCTTTTCTACCCTGTCGCTGGAAGGATCAATGCAGAAGGCTGCACAGTTGACTGCAACGACCATGGCGTTGACTTCCTTGTCACCAAAGTCAGAGGCCAGCTTCATGATTTTCTCAACGACCCAGATCCTGATGTGGGTGATAAATTCCTCCCTTGCGACGCCACAAGTGCTAGATCAGGCCGAGATGTGCTCCTCGCAGTCCAAGTCAACATCTTTGACTGTGGGGGGTATGTGGTCGGCATTGGGATCTCACACAAGCTCGCCGACGGTTGGGTGGGCCGCATGGCCCGGGCCCGTGAGGCTGGTGATGTGGCGGTCCCCACATTCGACTCGCCGAAGCTCTTCCCGCCGATGAAAGTGCCTTGGACGGACCCGGCCATTGTCACCATCAAGGAGAACCTACTGGCAAGGAGGTTCGTGTTTGATGGGCCCAACATGGCCCGCCTTCGCGGAGGGAATCACAGTGGCTCTATTGCTTCTCGGCCGACGCGGGCTGAGGCGGTGTCGGCACTCATCTTCCGGTGTTATATGAGGGCCCGGAGGGAGTCAACAAGGGCAATTGTGGCGCTGCATGCCGTCTGCTTGCGTAAGTGGATGGTCCCGCCGCTGCAGGAATCTTCCTTCGGAAACCTTTGGACCTGCGCAGTCATGGCGTTGCCACCTGAGGGGGAGGAGGAGTGCCAGGAGGACATGCGACGCCGCTTGGAGAGGCAGCTGAGGGATGCCATGAAGGTCATAGATGGGGACTACGTAAGAGAATTGGAAGGCCCACATGGACCCATCTTGGACCATGAGCCTCTAAATGCAATAAAGGAGAAGTGCTCCAAATGTGCGGTGGACATGTGTCTATTCACTAGTTGGTGCAGATTGCCTTTATATGAAGTAGATTTTGGATGGGGAAGGCCCATTTGGGTATGGTATGTGTTGGAAAACCTTCTGGTAAGAATGCTATTGTTTTGATATACAACAGACCAGGAGATGGAGTTGAAGCTTGGGTATGCTTGGAAGAGGAAGTGATGGCCCGATTCGAACAAGATGAAGAGTGGCTTTCCTTCGTTTCTCCTCCTAATCCTGTTGCTGCTGAAGCCTAGAAATTGAACTGATGTGTTTGGTGATTCCCTCACATGGGAGGTGTTTTTGCTCTGTTTTGAAAGATAGGTAATAATTTCATCCATCTGTTTCAGACGTAAAAGATTCTCCATTTGGGCAATAAATTCTCCTACATGTTTCTAATCTTGGAGGTATAATTTATTAAGAGGACTTATCATATTCATATGGCCCATTTAGTAAAGCATCTCAATCTGTGTTGCGGGCAAGATCAAAGGACTCTTCAAGAATATTCATTTAACTCTGGCAAAAAAAGTGGACAACTTTGAACCCATGTTATATATCATGGATTCTCGTAAAGAAATTCTAAAACCCCATTCCCTTTTCACCTCATTTTTCATGGGATTTTTTGTAAGATTATCTAAAATGAATAAAAATCCCCATACAAGAAGATAAGCAAATGAGAGAGAGAGAGAGAGAGAGAGAGAGATGGTCAATAGCATTGGGAAGAAAAGATCTAAAAGAAGAAAAGAAACCCACAAAAACAAATTCAACGACTTGAATAGGGATGGCAATGGATCAGGCTTAAAAGGAAACTCGCCCCCATTTCTATTAGGGACGTGCTTGGTAGTGTGTTGGACTCGCCCCCATTTCTATTAGGGACGTGCTTGGTAGTGTGTTGGTAGTGTTCAGGTTGGACATGGTTTTCTATACACTAATCGCATTTGGAAGGCGCTGCCAAGTCTGGAGGCGAAATCTTCAGCCTCTTAGTTTTCAAAATTCAAAGCCCTCATCAAATCGTAATTTCCAGTGGAGAAAAGGAGCCATTACTGGTTTTCTGGACGCTGCATGGTGGTTCTCGCGTTCTTCTTCGGCAAAAACAAGGGCGATAGCAACGGGCGCCTTTTACTTCTGTGCGATGTCTGGATCTCTTCCTCTGACATCGTCTTCTTCAATATGCTTCTCCCACTCCGTATTGAGGAGTGAGCTCCACCAGAAGGGGAATATTGAAAAGTATTTCCGCTGCCTCTACTAACGCCTTAAGGTTTTGGTAGCGATGGCTAGCTAAAGAAATTCAAGATGGTATCAGAGCCAACCGGTCGTGAGTTCGAATCCTAGGAGAAACGACTCAGCGCAAAAAAAAAAAGAAAGAAACGCGTGCCACCAAAGGTGCACCAGCCGGGTTCCACCTGAGGGGGAGTATTGAGGAGTGGGCTCCACTTGAGGGGGAATATTGAAAAGTATTTCCGCTGCCTCTACTAACGGCTTAAGGTTTTGGTAGCGATGGCTAGCTAAAGAAATTCAAGACTCCGATCTAGAACAGCAACTAGATCAGGACTATGTGCCTCATTGGGGTCTGCCGGTTTGCATAATCAAGTTTATCTGAGTTTTTTAAAAAGTTATCTGAGTTTTAAATAAATCTATATGAGTTTTTGGCAAATTTATCTGAGTTTTTTGCAAGTCTAACTGAGTTTTTGGCAAGTTTATCTAAGTTTCTGACAAATTTTTCTCCATTTTGGAAAGTTTAACTAAGTTTTTAAATAAATCTTTTTGTGTTTTAACAAATTTATCTAAGATTTTTTAAAAATTTATCAAAGTTTCTGTAAAATCTACTTGAGTTTTTTGGAAAATTTATTTGCGTTTTTTGAAATCTATTTATGTTTTGAATTTTATTTGTGTCTTTTGAAATTTATTTGCGCATTTTCAAATTTATTTGCATTTTTTAAAATAAATTTAACTGAGTTTTGGCAAGAATACTTGAATTTTTGGCGAATTTTTCTGAAATTTGAAATTTTGATTTATCTTAGTTTTGCAAATGTATTTCCGTTTTTTGAATTTATTTACGTTTTTCTAATTTTATTTACGTCTTTTGAAATTTATTTGCAATTTTTGAAATTAATTTACATTTTCAAAATTTATTTGGATCTTTTAAAATATATTTGCTACTTTTTAAATTTATCTGTATTCTTTTGAAATTTATTTGCGTTCTTTTGAAATTTATTTAAAAATCTCATTAATAGGATTTTCATTAATCGTGGCCAGTTAAATTGTAGTTGACCATTATTAATGACATATCCCACTAGTGATGGGATATGATTTATCTTTAACTAAAAAGGGTAACTTGGATATTTCAGATGTTCAAATTTGGAAAAAGGACATATCACATTATGAAAAAGATCGTGAATTTAAGGCCATAAAGTGAAAATTTCAGGTATCTGTCGTCGAATCTCCCATAAAAGAAAAGACACTGCGAGTATAGGGCAGTAGAAATACCAATCGGGTCAAATTCGGCCTAAACCCAAACTTGACCTGCCCCATTGCCATCCTTAGACTTGAAAAACTTACACAAAATCTTTCTATAAAAGGTATATTTGTCACACTTTTATATCTTTCATTGGCATGTGGATATATTGGCATGAGAAAAGTCAAGCCCACCGAATGCATATTTGGTGAGTATTTATTTATTAGAAAAGTCAAGCCCACCGAATGCATATTTGGTAAGTATTTATTTATTTATTTATTATTCATACATTTATGCACATCCACTCATCATAATCAATTCGAATTAATGAGTTTATATATGCAGCAAAAATACTATAATAGAGAATAGAAAAGAAGAAATATTGAATCTTACATAATTTAATAGTCCAAATACCAAATAAAAAAAATTAATTATAAGTTTCAAATTACATTACAGTCATCACTTTTAAATTACCGACTCCAAAACTCTTGCATATATAATTATTTAGAAGTAAACATTAATTTGTTTAAAATCAAAATCTCATATCAGATCTGGATTCTGTGTGAGTACTCTTTAATTACCGACCTCCTCATAAGAAGAAAGGCTCTCAGAAGAAGAAGATATCAAAATCTCTCTCTCTCTCTCTCTCTCTCTAAAGATCTTGTTGTCATGTGTGAGACAAGAGAGAAGGAGATGTGGGAGGTTGAGCTCATCTCCACTGACACCATCAAACCATCTTCACCAACACCCGACCACCTTCGCACCTTCAAGCTCTCAAGGCGCGACCAGATCTCTCCTTCGATCTTCATTCGCATTCTCCTCTTCTACCCCTCCCCCTCCCCCTCCCCAACCATAGCCATTGAGTTTGTCCAAAAGCTCAAGACCTCTCTCTCTCAAACGCTGACCCTCTTCTACCCTCTCGCTGGCAGGATCAATACACAAGACTACACCGTTGACTGCAATGACCAGGGCGTTGACTTCCTGGTGGCCAAGGTCAATGGCCAAATGCATGACTTTCTGGATGACCCAGACCCTGCCGTGGGCGATAAACTCCTCCCTTGCGATATGGCAAGTGCTAGATCAGGTCGGGACGTCCTCCTCGCTGTCCAAGTCAACGGCTTTGACTGTGGTGGGACCACGGTCGGCGTTGGGATCTCACACAAGCTCGCCGACGGGACTTCTATGGCTGCCTTCCTCAACGGGTGGGCCGCGATGGCCCGTGATGCCGGCGATGTGGTGGTCCCCACATTCGACGGGCCGGCGCTCTTCCCTCCTATCAAAGCTCTTCCGATGGACCCCTTCTCCCTCACCACCAAGGACAACCTCTCGTTTAGGAGGTTCGTATTCGACGCGCCGAACATGGCCCGCCTTCTCCGAGGGGACCACGGTGGGGGGCCCATTGCTTCTCGGCCGACGCGGGTTGAGGCGGTGTCAGCGCTCATCTGCCGGTGTTATATGAAGGCCCGGAGGGAGTCGACAAGGGCAATTGTGGTGCTGCATGCCGTCTGCTTGCGTAAGCGGATGGTCCCGCCGCTGCCGGAATCTTCCTTCGGCAACCTTAACACCGTTTTGGTCACGTCATTGCCACCTGAGGGTGAGGAGGAGTGCCATGAGGACATGCAACATAGCTTGGAAAGGCAACTGAGGGAGGCCTTGAGGGTCATAGATGGTGACTACATAAGAGAATTGCAAGACCCACATGGGCCCATCAAGGAACTTGAGCTTCTAAATGCATTGAAGGAGACGTACTCCAAAGATGGGGTGGACATACTTACATTCAGTAGTTGGTGTAGGTTTCCCCTATATGAAGTAGATTTTGGATGGGGAAGGCCCATTTGGGTCTGTACTGGAAGATTTTTCGCCATGAATGCTACTGTTTTGATGGACAGTAACTCAGGAGATGGAATTGAAGCTTGGGTATGCTTGGAAGAGGAAGTGATGGCCAACTTTGAACGAGATGAAGAGCTGCTTTCCTTTGTTTCTCTTCCTAGTCCTGCTGCTGCTGAAGCCTACAAATTGAAGTAATGTGTCGTGTGTGGGGGCTGTATTTGCCTTGTTTTGAATTATTGGTGATGATTTCATTCGTTCTAATGGGGAAGATCAAAGGACCTGTCACGTCCCAAAATACAGGCAAAGGGATATCATGAACAATATAAATAAATAATTATTTTCCTGTATTTTTCAAAATAATTTAAATAAAACAACTAAATAAATTTAGGTTTATTATTAAAAATTACTACTAAAATAGTTTCTCCGATGAAAGTCACAGTCTCAGACGACTTTGCAGCCATCTCCTGCTAGCTTTTCACTCAGGCTAGGTTCTTCAACTGGTTCAAAAAGATACGAAAGCATAATTCATAAATAAAACACAAGATCAATGTGGGTAATGATCATAAGAGATTAACAATGGAATAATAATAAAAGGAACGTACAACCTAAATCTATTATACACAATAGAGCAATACAATAATCACACAGAAGCACTGCTATTGTTTTGATCGGTCAGCCCTAACTATCTCAATCGCGTTGGCTACTATTGTTTTGGGTGGTCAGCCCTAACTATCTTAATCACGTCGGCGATCATAAACTGATCAATAATCCGGAATACCGATCAATCATTCAAGTCAGATATTACAGTGTCCGCTCACATCGGTGATCGGCCGTCCAATTACAACTGTAGTCGTTCAATTATGACTCAATCACTGAATATATATATATATATCATAATAAAATAAACCTAGTGATTTCAAATCCTCAACCTTTAGAGCAAACCGTGGCACTACACGAACTGAGCTGCCCCTTGAATTACTTTACATATAATATGACACTTGAGTGTTTATTTTGCCTTATGCATATATTATATACTGAAGTATAATATGACACTTGACTATATAACATATGCATAAGGCAGATAAACACTTGAGCATTGAACCATTTATGAGGCAGAAAAAGGGTCTATTCTCAATAATTTTTATGTTAAAGTGAGATTACTTGAGGATTCTTTTTTAGCACGTGGGCTGCCTTCAGATCCAAAACCTAGTCCATTTAATACTTGGGCCAGGCTTAAATTAAGTGATATAAGTCTGAAGACCGAAGCTCCAAGCCCAGCCTCATTAGCACCACAACCCTAACAAATAGTGCTTGTACTCGGTACTTGATTTGCCCAAATAGCCTACAAGTGAATAAGTGATAGAAAGCTCAGCCTCGCCCGACCCAATTGACTAATGTGGGTTCAAGTATCACATCTCAAACAAACAGGCCTAGGTCAAGCACTTTTGGCACATGTCGAGCTTGACCCATTTACATGGCATGTGCTTCTAAACTCTAGCCTGGCCCAAACCGGCCGATCCATGAACACCCATACTATAAATAAACTATACATGAAACAGTAGGCCCTTTCAGCAAAATTTATCAAACAAGTGTTAATTTTGTTGATAATTTGAATTTTTTTTTTATGCTATCGAAGGGTTTTCTATCTTTTGGATTGTACTAATCCCTCCAGGCCCAGAGGGAAGCAGGTAAGCACTCATGTGGCCACAAAGTAGTAGCCCTAGTGGACTTAACCTTGGAATTCTGAAGAGGGAAAAATCGGAGTAGATAGCAAAACCTTTAGCTCCGGAAGAGAGAGAAACCGTAGTCTTGTACTCGGCAAACCCCATTTATCGTTTGATGATAACTTAAATGGACGGCAGATATAAAAAGGATTGTCGATGGGTCCAAAAGGTCCAGTGGGCCCCACACTGAAGAAAAAGCGCGCGTATTACGCACCCTGCGCTCTTTATCATAACAAAACCAGAAGCTTTCGAAGAAGAAGAAGAGACAGATCGAATTGGAAGAAGGAGAAGATCGAAATGGTGCATAGCGCCTACGACGCGGTCGAGCTGGTGAAGAACCACCCCACCAAGATCGAGAGCATCGCATCCAACGGCTCCAAATTCCTCCTCGCCTGCGTCGATGGCTCTCTCCGCATCTACGCCCCACAGTCCGCTCCATCATCACCGTCCGATCCATCCTCCAATGGCTCGATCCAACGCCAGCCCTACGTCCTCGAGAAAAACCTTCGGCAGCTTCTCCAGAAAACCCATCGTCGCCATGGAGATCTCCAAGTCCAGAAATCTCCTCCTCTCGCTATCGAGACCATTGCCTTTCATCGCCTCCCAAATCTGGAGCTCGTCGCTGTTGTGTCCAAGTCGAAGGGCGCGAATGCGTATGCGTGGGATGATAGGAGGGGGGTTTTGTGCTTTGGGAGGCAGAAGCGGGTCGGGATCTTCAGGCTCGAGGGTAATCTCTTTTTCTGAATTTTGATTGTTTCTTAGTTGATTGAGTGTTGTTTTTTATGCAGAAAGATGGGATCTTTTTGGGTTTTTCTTTTGATTTTTGGGAAGCAAGGATTTTGAGGGTGATTGAGTGTTATATTAGATGTAGAAGTAGCAAATAGGAAGAAGAAAGGTGTCATCTTTTTGGGTTTTTCTTTTAAGTTTTGGGAAGTAAAGATTTTGGGGTTTTTGAGGAAGGTAGGTTTGGTAAATTATGCCTCTCTGTGAATTCTCTTCGTTTTCGGGCAAATGGGTATTGTTCTATCTATTGATCTTGATAGAGAAAGCATAAAAATGCAATCTTTTTTATATATATTTTTCATTGAATTTTGTTCTTACATATTCATATATGTTGTTTCCTAATCTGCTTACAATGATACTGCAACATTTGTTTTCTTATTGCGTAGGTGGTCGGGAATTTGTGGAGGTGAAAGAGTTTGGCATTCCTGATATGGTAAAGTCAATTGCATGGTGTGGTGAAAATATATGTTTGGGTATTCGAAGGGAGTACATGATACTGAACAGCACAAGTGGTGTGTTGTCTGAGGTATTCCCTTCTGGCAGGGTAGCACCACCTTTGGTTGTCCCTCTTCCTTCTGGGGAGCTACTTCTTGGAAAGGTACTGCTCTCCTTTCAGCTATCTATCGAGTTTTTGAGATGTTGAGGTGTAAGGTGAGCCATTTCAGTTGCCCAAGAAAAGATTGCCAATGCCAACCATGTGGTCGGTGCATTGTTCCCAACTAGGGGATTGGTCCAAGGACTGAGTTCACAAGGGTTGCACTGATTTAGGTCTTGCCTCAACCTATTATGTAATGACTGTAAAAAAATTAATTAATTAAGGGATTGCAAACATGGTTGGAAGTACCACCATCAATAAAATCCTCATTATTATCATCACTAGACCTTTATCCCATTTATATCCAGTCGGCTTTGTGGGGAACAACATACTCTGAGTATAAGGATTGAGCTTTAGACTCTATGTGCATGCTCTTTTCTCTCTACTTAATGTTTCTCTTAATTGTGTACAGGATAACATTGGAGTTGTTGTGGACCAAAATGGGAAGCTTAATAATGATGGCAGAATATGTTGGTCTGAGGCCCCCGCATCTGTTGTCATTCACATTCCATATGCAATAGCTCGCTTACCAAGATATGTGGAGGTAACTGTGCCATTCTGCATCATAAAAGTTGTTGTTGTTGTTGTTGTTGTTGTTGTTTTGGCATTTTGTATTGTTTTCTGATATTTGAATTTGCAGATACGATCACTTAGGGCTCCTTATCCACTGGTACAAACAGTTGCTCTTCGGGATGTTCGTCTTCTTTTTCAAAGCAACAATTGTGTAATTGCTGCATTAGAAAATTCTGTTTATGGGCTGTTGGCAGTTCCTCTTGGTGCACAGGTGGGTCTTCTCGGTCAAGTTATGAGAATTCTTGTTATCTTTGTGTATGACTGTAGAGGAGGATGCGCATGTGGCCAAAACTAGCATCAATTCATGTTTTATGCACCATTGCTACTCCGTTCAATGGGTCCCATATATTTATTAATCCATAATTCCATAACCACGTGCACACGTAACCCCTCCATATATTGTCACTTATCTCAATCTGACACTGATGCAACTATTATCCATCACTGTATTTAACTGAATGACACAGTTGCAGAACCATTATACTTTTAGGCCCTAAAATCAAGTGTTAATATCATATGAGCAGAGTGGCCTTTGTTTCACACTGATGCAGTTCAATCCATGAGGAATTTATTATCAAATAGCCTATTCGCACCAGAATCCACACAGCCAGAGATTAAAAGGAAAATCATGCAGATTCTCATGCAAATATCACCCTCTAGTTGATTTCTAAAGCTTGGGAATGCCTTAAAAGGGATGTTGATTTCCATGCCCCATAAGGAAGAGAGGTGACACTCCTCACATATCCCTCCTCGCCTCTCTCTCAATTGTACTCACAAAGAAAAAAGCTAGAAGATTAAATTACAAGTAACAAAACCCTATGTAATATCTTGCATGTGCAATTATATAATTTAATAGGTCGTGCAATTACAATCTTCATCTATGTTCAATCCAAACTAATGCAAGATTTGGCCATCATGGACGATCCATTGGATTCAATTCTGATGGGCAAATCCTACGCCTAAGCTTGATTAGATCTGCAATTCAGCATCCAAGATCCACATGTGCATGTATTAACCACACATCCGCAATGGAGAGAAATCAATTTATATTGAAAGGGCCCTGTATTTTCATATGAACTCAAAAAGACCTTGGTATTTTTTATTTTTACCAGAACCTCCCCAGTTTGATGGTGAAACACATAACAATTCGTCTTTATGGTGAAATGACAAGAAACCGTTTGTTTAATCTTAAAATACCTCACTAAACTCAACTTAGGTGGGGCCCATGTGGATTAATGATGACCAAAGGAGGCACTTGGATGTGGATAAGGAAAACACGTAATATCAAGCCTATAAAATAATCCTGGCCCTTAGTTTTAGTTATTCAAAGTTTAATTGCTATATATTTTGTAAACTTTTTGTGATAGAATCCAATGTTGAATAATGTCTAAAATAGCGTGAAATGGGATCAGTTGCTACCAAGGGTCCCGATGTGTGTGAATGTATTGGATTGATCCGAGGTGGGCCCCCTCTATGAAACCCCTAAAAGAGCATCTGCGAAACGGAGGTATATTGCCTTTTGGCAAAATTATCTGAGTCATTTGTTTTTCTCTTAGGGGTAAATGAGTCAAAAGCAAAAAAATAGACCGAAGTAGCTATTCTTTGTACAATTTGACTATTAGTCACGAGGTTTTAGTAAGAACACAAAATACATGGAGGTTGTGTGAAAATATAGTGGTCTCTTTGTAGTTTGTAAAAAACTCTTTTATATTTAATTGTACTGGGATGGAGATAAACAACATCTCAGATAAAAAAGAGGGAGGGAGAATTCGAATGGCCTTATTTTCCCCATTTGGATATCTCTTAATATCCTAGTTTCTATCTTTAATTCAATCACAACCATACTTTCTCTTACTAACATAATCTCCTGACCATCTATGATTCTTCATCTTAAGAACTTCTCAAGTTATCTACTTGAGTTTAGACTTTAGAGAAATCAAAGACAAAAATTTACCAACTTATCTTGCTACCATGTGGGTGTCACATGCTTGAAAAAACTTGTGCTTGATTTTAAACATTTAAAGCAGCATGTATCACTGATGTTCATTCCCCAACTGGGCTTAGTAAAGGCCACAGGCTGTGCCTCCTCTTGTCACATAAGGGCCAATTGGCTTTATGGACCTGCTATGATGCAGGACAAACCCATGGTCCCATGGGACAGCCAACATGTGGGGGCCCAACCCATCTATCTCGACTAAATCCATTGGGCCCAGCTCATTCAGTTTGGTGAAAGCCTAAATTTTCTCTTATCTCTCCATTTTCTATCCTTGCCCGCCCCACATCTCCCCTCCGTTTAGCATCATGTTGGGTCGGAACCAAATGATACCATGGCCCGTCCATGGGCTGGCCCACTTGATGTATGGGCTGGACCAATGGTCTGGCCTGAGTCACAAACACTATGATTTTTTTGCGGACAAGTATTAGGTATAGTTCACTTATTTGTGGAGTGACTGGTCTTCTTGTTTACTTCCCACTGAAAAGGAAAAAAGAGAGAAGTTGGAAGTGGCTTTGATTGTTACAGGTTCATAGTCTTTTTTAAGTGCTGCAGACTGACTTGTCTTCATGTTTCCTCCCACCGAAAAAGATAAAAGAGAAGTTTGAAGTGGCTTTGATTGTAATGCACTGTTTATCATTTATCAGGCATGGCTTTGTTTTAATATTTGGATAAGCAACAAAGGTCGAGTCACTTCATCTGTCAGATTCCTCTGGAAGGTGCTTCTTACCCAGTTGATCACAGCTAGTCATGAATAAATTCATCACGGACTGTCTTTTGTTCTCCAATTATCCAACTAAAACATGATTTGTATTTTGCCGAGCACGACTTTCAGTATGCTTGAAACACAAACATTTGATGCAGAGATCAGCAATCTGTTCCAGTAAACACCATTTTTTATAGGGAAAACTTTCTTAAGGCCATAACAATCATCACTTCTTCTAATGAGTGCATTAGTATTCTTTATGTCACAATAGTGCACTAGATTTTTAATTAAGAATTGTTCACCAATTTGTACTAATGTCAAGGCTGCCCAGTGGTCTTGATACCCTTCAATATTTCTAATCACTTTTGTCTTTCGTATTACAGATTATACAATTAACTGCATCTGGGAATTTTGAGGAGGCTTTGGCATTGTGCAAGCTACTTCCCCCAGAGGACTCTAAGCTTCGAGCAGCAAAAGAAAGCTCCATTCATATCCGGTGGTTATTTGACTCAAAACATTCATTTAGCTGTCAATAACTTACTCTGGTGTACTATCCCATTAAGAATAAGTTACTTGGATATTACTTATAGTTATTTTTAGTTATTTTTTTTGAAATGAAAACTATTTGCTCATTCCAAACCATGGTGTCGGTGATGCACACATAATTATTTTATTTTTTTATTCATAAACAGGAAGAGTTCTTGTGCTCCTTAGTTTTTACAATTGTTTTAGAGTAGATGAGCACTGACTTGTTCTTCCTGGGTTACTGTTTGTTTAGATATGGACACTATCTTTTTGATAATGGGAGCTACGAGGAGGCAATGGAACAATTTTTAGCATCTTCAGTTGATATCACCTATGTTCTTTCTTTGTATCCATCTATAGTTATTCCGAAATTGCTTGCCGTTTCTGAGCCTGAGAAGGTGGCAGACTTTGGAGCTGATACTGCACATCTCTCAAGAGGTTCTTCTGATGCATCAGATGAGATGGAATCATCATCTCCATCACAACTAGTAGAATCTGATGAAAAATCAGCACTTGAGTTAAAGAAAATGAGCCACAATGCTCTGATGGGCCTCGTCAAGTTTTTGCAAAAAAAGAGATATGGTATTATTGAAAGGGCTACTGCTGAGGTAACAGAGGAAGTTGTCTCGGACGCCGTTCAAGATAGTATCACATCATTTCACTCCCATAGATCAAAAGTTTCAGGCAAGGTAGAGAGACCATTTTACTTGCATAGTTACTTGAGCGCAGCATAAATAATCCAATTCTTTTGTAATAGTTCATTGCAAGTGGTCATTTAGTGTTGATCCCAGTATAATGCTGCCACAACTTCTTGTGGACTCATATTATTTAGCTAATCTGTGGTGCTGCTAGCTCCCTTGTCAATGTAGACTGTTGGATCAAGGTGTTGAGATCACTGAGAGAATTCACCGTTGGATTGCAATGACCTTTGCCACCTTAAGCAAATGTGAATTACCAAATGACATCTATCAATTCAAATTTGTTTTTATCAAAAAGGTTTAAGTTAAATCTGATGGTGAACATCATTCCAAATATAGTAGTATCTGGGCTTATGGCAGATCATGGGGTTTTTTTTATATTCCAATGGATTATCTTCGTGACAAGTGAGCCTCACTGCCCCACATGGCAGGTATTGCTGGATAGTACCTTTTATAAAAAAAAAAAAAGGCTGGATATTACAATTTATGCTAGTATCAAGACTATAATCTCTCTTAGCATGTGGTACTGGTAAGTACCCTCAGCTTGGGGATTTGTATTCTTAGGTCATGTATGACACTGATGCTCACTTTGTGTCCAAGTCTTGTAGATGAATTGTTGAAAATCCAGATAAATATCCTGTTGCTACTTTCAAAAAGTAAAAAGCATTGACAAGGGTATTGTGCTCCCTCAGAACCGTGGTCACATGCATGTAAGCTCAAGTGCTCGGGAAATGGCAACTATACTGGATACAGCGCTCATCCAGGCTCTGCTCCTAACTGGGCAGTTTTCAGCTGCATTGGAGCTGTTGAAGGGTCCTAACTATTGTGATGTTAAAATATGTGAGGAATTTCTGCGGCAAAGGAACCACTACTTAGCATTGTTGGAACTCTACAGGTGCAATGAAATGCATCGTGAAGCTCTCAGACTTTTGAACCAACTGGTGGAGGAATCAAACTCTGAGCAACCAAAAGTTGAGCTCACCCAAAAGTTCAAGCCAGAAATGATAATTGAGTATCTCAAGGTATAGCTTTGTACTACTTATCCAGGGTCGTCCTGGCCAAAACACTCCAGAACCACTTATGACTTACCTAACATCATGTCTGCCTTTCTGTGTCTTTTTGGATAGGTCTAGTGTAAATTTGATGACTAAATATCGTTGTTTTTCTTGGTTGCTGCTATATTTTAACCGCAGATTGAGTGCATTGTCTTTTATTTTTATTTAAAAGAATCATTAAAAAACTGAAACACAAGCTAAAATTTCTGATTTTTTGGTAGGTGATACAAGTCATTGGATTGAACTGTGAATTAAAAAAAAAAAAAAAAAGTTTCCCTCCTATTGGTGAAATTATCGAGTGAAGCTTTCTCCATTCCACCCTTTGATAAAGTTCACAGGTGCCAATGGAATTATGGAAATTACAGCAGGGTCCAAATTTCACAAAGCATGCCTAAATTATTTGACTGGTGAATTTCTTTGGGCTCCCTGAAATTTGTGCAAACTTTGTGAAGTGACTTAATTACTATTCACTGAACTTTTGAAGAACTTTGTGTTATTTTCAGTGTGCGCTATGTGGCTGTACCATCTTGCATGAACTGAAATCTTATCGTCATCAGCATTGCAGTACCTTTGCCTTGTTGGTCACTACCATTGTATATGCTGTGTGTCTTCTGGCAACACAATGGGAGATCTGTAAACCTGTAAACCTGACCTAGTCTCTTTGTTGATGCTCAGTTCCATTTACCTGTTGCTTGGTTAACTCAAGCCATATAAATGGCCCGTATTATACTAATTTTCCGTCAACATATTTCCTTGGGATTCATTTTAAAATGTCTGAGCTGATTTAAATAACTGAGAATGCCAGCCTAAATGTTTATGGGAAATGTCATTTTACCCACCAACTTTGGAAATCTTTTACTTCAGCTACCATGTATTAAAGTATGGCGGTTCTTTGTGAACATGTTTTTAGAGCTTCTAGTTAACTGTTCAGGCTTGATAAGCTTGGTTTTGAGCACATGAACTTTATCTATTTATAAGATTTTAATCGATATTTCTCTGCAGCCTCTTTGCAGTACAGATCCTATGCTTGTATTGGAATTCTCGCTGTTTGCACTTGAAAGTTGTCCAACCCAAACTATTGAGCTCTTTTTGTCTGGAAATCTCCCAGCAGACTTGGTCAATTCATACTTAAAGCAGCACGCACCTAACATGCAGGCTAAATATTTAGAGCTTATGCTAGCAATGAATGAAAATAGCGTCTCCACAAATTTGCAGAATGAACTGGTATTAACTTTCTTCCTCTCCTTAATCCCTTTGCTGCTGTTATGTGAATATGTGTGTATTAATAAAAGATTCTATTGGAAAAGAAACACCAGCACACAAGTGAAAATTCATGTGCATTATAAGAAGAAAGAATTGTGCATTAGATTTATTTTTTTTAATGGCTCGTGCATCAGATTCATAACACCAGTTATAAAGTTTAATGGTTTATCCCATTATTTCTCAAATTATTGACTTATATTTCTTTCTCCTAATATGTGTGAATATGTCCAACACTATAGCAAGAAGCTTCCGAATTTGTATTGGCACATAAGAAATAAATGAAAAAGGTTCCTAATCTTGTGTTAATCGGAACTTTTTCATTCGACCAAGGAAAAAAGATCTCTTGGTGCACATGGGAGTGTGCGGAGGGGAAAATGATTTTGCAATTATCAAGCAGCACTGACCAATTTTCTTTGATGTATACCACAAAGAATATACCTCCAGGAATGCCCTTTCCCATTTAGAAAGCCCGTGTCTTGGCCTTCTTTCTCTTTTAAGTTCCCTGCTGGTTCCTTTCCCTTCCTGATGCTGGCAAAAGGAGGGTCGTAATTGATTGGAGACCCTAATGTTAACCTTAACCCCAATCCAACAGTATCTAATGCAAATCACAAAGGAGATATAAGTAGATTTTATTAGTTCTGACCCAGGATTGCAAATCCATGGTCAATAGAGAAAACCATAAACACTAAAATTATTTCTCAAAAACCAATGAAGAAGAGAAGAAAAGTGCAGCAAGCCATTTTATTGAGAAATAATTTGAAAACAGCAGAGGATGAGGCTGAACATTCCTTTTACATATATTTAAATATGCTTTGAAAAAACCTAAATAATCTCTACCATTGATTTGATTTCTAAATACATCAATCCTTAAGCTAATAAAAGTTCTAACTTGGAAAGAACAACTCACATATCTAATAGGAAATAAAGAAAGAAAGCAAAAAGTCGTTGGAACATAGAACAAGTTGAACGACCCTCCCCTTTTGGAAACTGTGGGCTCCACATGAATATTTGCTGAGTTATCCTGGTATCTCCAACTCTTTCTTTTGTTTATGGTAGCCCCCACCTCACGCCACCACCCACCCACCCACCCAATCCTCATCCAAGTCCCTAAGCACTACGCTACATCCAGGGATCCTCCTTACTATACTCAAATAGGGGAGAAATCACTCAGAATATGCTTTGGAACTCAAGCTGCCTTTGGTGCAAGTTGTTTGGGAGGAACTTGGGTGTGAAGCCTTGTGGGGCCCAACTATGTTGCTATGTGGGCCACCTGACGACCTGGAAGGGGTTGCCAGCCTTAGGCGACCTTCCTATCTGGGGTGGGCCTGATTTGGGCCTGGTTCAGTTGGGCTGAGTCCAATATACTGTAAAAAATGTCAGGACTGTTAGGCCTATTTTGTTCCTGTTGGGCTTGATTTGATGGTCTAAATGGATATTTTAGGGGCTAATTTGGATCCCTAATTTTAGTACATTTAGTTTGAAATTTAAGACCCATCTTAATTCTTGACCCTTGAAATCATGGTCTCAGCCATTTTTCTTGATTGGGCACCCGATTGAGATGGATCAAAAACCTTTGATTGATCAAATTGGTCCAAATAATCAAGGGCCTGATCAGTCACATAACCCCTAGATCCAATGTATCCTACTGTCCACTCTTGTGTCACTTCCTGTGTGAAAATGTTCCTAAAATTTTCTGGCCCCATAACCCTGGTTTTCCTGCTGATCGACGGCTTATTTTTGCGGTGGAAATACTCTTCCTGACTAGCTTTTACATATTTTTTTCCTGTTCTCTTTCATTTGTGGATTGGTTGTTAAATGGCTGTGAATCCTACATTAACTTATCAAGCACCAATGCCTGGCAGGTTCAAATTTATCTTTCAGAAGTACTTGACTGGTATTCGGATCTTAAGAGTCAACAAAAATGGGACGAGAAAACATCCTCTCCTACTCGGAAGAAGTTATTGTCTGCTTTGGAGGGCATCTCAGCACAAAATGCAGAGCTTCTGTTAAAGCGCCTTCCATCAGATGCTCTATATGAAGAGCGTGCGATTTTGCTGGGAAAAATTAATCAACACCAGCTTGCATTATCTCTTTATGTCCACAAGGTATTATAATACTCCCTTGAACTTTTACCCTGAGGCCTGATATTTTATTTCTAAGACTTAACGATCCTAAGTTGTATACTAATTACAAATTTGTTACTCTGAAGCCATAATAAGGAAATGAAAACAATAGAAGTTATATTTCTCTCTTCTAGCATAATTTATGCAAATGTTTGTAGCAGTTTATATAAGCTAGTGGTGGTAAATACTCTTGACATTAAATTTCTGATTATTTCAGTAGGGAAGCTTCTTATATGTTCTTGGAGGAATATTTTAGTATTTCTTCTTTCAAGTGCTTCTGTATTCACTGTAAGACAGAACACCTTCTTGTCTATGTAATACAGTAATCTTGGAGGTCAGAATTCATTTTGCACTTCATTGCTGTCTGGAGGAATATTTTAGTATTTCTTCTTTCAAGTGCTTCCGTATTCACTGTAAGCACATAGGCAGTGACAGAACACCTTCTTATTTATGTAATACACTAATCTTGGAGGTCAGAATTCATTTTGCATTTCATTGCTATCTGTTGAGCAGTTATACAGGGACACACAAGGAAAAGACAAAGGACTGCTGCATCGGATACTCGCGAATGTGTGTTAGTCTGTTAGACCCACGTTGATATAGTTATAAGTGAAGATAAGGTTCTGAAGTGCTTCATGGTGAATTTGTTACCACCGAGGATGCTCTGAGATCTTTATGGGATCTTCTGATGGTATATGCCTGGCATTGGCACATACATGTACATCGTTCACTTTACTGTGGGCAATTTAATATCAAAGCATAGGACACCAATGTCAGCTGTGGAGATAACACATGTTTATGGATGAGAATTTTCTAAGTCTAAGACTTGGATATGGATAAGGGTTTATGTTCTGGTACCACAATTCCATGATGAGAAACATTTTGGATGTCAGAATTCATGATTCTAACACAGTAGATAATACTTGAGTTAAAATTGTAGGTTACAGTTACTCATGTTTTATGCAAAATCTCTATTGGGATCAAAACAAATACTATACTACTGCAATGGCACCACCAATACATGCATTCGTTGGCATTGTGCATGCAAATGGATCAATGATCATCATACTCTTGCCATTTCATGGAATAAATGATCACCATACTGTCAGAGTATCTAATATTGCATTTTTTTTATTATTAATGAATCCTGTATGTTTGGGTTTTTAAATTGTTTTGGCTTTTCTGTAAGAAATTTCTGCCATAGAAACATTGCCAGTCTCTAGTCTACACAGTAAATTTGTTGTTCATAACAGTACATTCTCATGGGCTTACTGTTCTGTGGCTTTCTAAATTCATACTAGATGTTTATGCTTGGTCTCTTTGATGGCTTGCCAGTAATATACAAGTTATGGTATTGAATTTTGTAGCTTCATTTACCCGAACTGGCACTTGCCTACTGTGACCGTGTTTATGAAACCGAGCAGTACCAAGCCTCATCCAAATCACATGCTAACATCTATCTCACACTCCTACAAATATACCTTAATCCTCGGAGGGCAACAAAGGAATTTGAAAAACGGATCGAAAATCCGGTGTCTTCCCAGAATACTGGAATTCAGAAGGTGGTTCAAGTTAAAGTCAGGAGTGGTCGCTTAGCTAAAAAAATTGCTGAGATAGAGGTTGCGGAGGACACACGCATCAGCCCCAGCAGCACTGATAGTGGGCGGAGTGAGGGTGATGGAGATGAATCTAATGAGGAAGCAGGTCCCATTATGATTGACGAAGTCCTGGATCTGTTGGGTCGAAAGTGGGATCGGATCAATGGAGCTCAGGCCCTGAAACTCTTACCAAGGGATACAAAACTCCAGGTATTGATCAATTGAAAGAAAGTTATCATAGTGCTTTTTAAATTCCTCAAAATGTCTGAATCATCTCACTTACTGTGAATCGTAAGAATGAGAGTTGTTGACATTGAAATTTCACGTTGCCATATAAAGATTAAAGACTACTATTATTCTGCCAAAACATGTAAGTGTAACCTTATAAGTTAAAACTTATTCTGGAGTATGTGAGAAAAATTATCAAAAAGTTGTGAAAATTATGAGAAGCTTTTTATCATCTTTCTCTTTTACCTGTATGCTATGTAATATCTGAAAAGCCTCATAGCCCTACCCCAGCAAAAATGACTGCTCTTTTAGTCTGTAGCTCTTACATTTTTACAGATACAAATTCTGTTAAACATATTAAACAAAGGTATGTTAAAATTGGATAGGATTGAGTACTTTTGTTGCACTTGATTGGTCAATTGGACGAACGTTTCAATGATCCAACTGAGACCAACGCTTAAATTTTTAAGTACGAAGGTATTTATTTTATTTGAGAGGTAGCGGAAAAATATTTATCAAATATAAGAACATTATAATACTCAATGGTGTTCAAGTCCATTTGTTTCCATGGATGTGTCAAACGAAGTGGAGCTTACATCTAACAAAGCAAACTTAAACAAAAGAAAAGGCAAGTAAATTGAACAGAAGTCAAGGCAGGAAAATGTGTTGTCCCAATCCTAGAAATATAGAAACACCACCATAGGACTACAAATAACAAATTCGTCAGGCCAATTCGGCAATTCCACCAACTCTTCAATGCCAGGTGTTAGAGCTGATGGATAGGTGTCGTGTGTCATAATTAAAAACGTCTCATTCCTTTTTGGCCAAAATCCCTTTATTGCTTACTTAAGCATTCTTTGCAGTAACTTTGAGCGATGTAGAATCAGGTCACAAAGTGGTAAAAGATATGAGCAATCATTGTTTATTTAAGCATTCTTTGCAGTAACTTTGAGCGATGTAGAATCAGGTCACAAAGTGGTAAAAGATATGAGCACTTGGAATGTTTGCAGGCATGCTGATGCTCTTGACCTGGCTGACATGCTGATGTTATTGTTTAGAATTTTATTGTGATTGCATGATGATTATGCTCACATGTTATTGTAGAACAATACTGGAAAGTTGTTGCGATATTATTATATAATTCCTACAAGTGTCAGAACTTATTTGCAATCTTTATGTCGGTAGTAGCATATTTTCTGATTGGTGTGATTTATGAGATTCTTTTTTTTTTTTCTTTTTTTGCACTAGTTATGATTTCATGATGTCTCTTGAAGAAAAAAAAAATTAATTTATTTAAGCAACTACATGTTCTTTTAATGTTTCTAAATGAGCAAGTCTGCCAATTTCATGTGCTTACTGTGCTGAAACTCTATCTATTGGTCATGCGCTTACTGTGCTGAAACTCTATCTTAAGTGTAGATAAAATCTCTTTTCATATTCTGGAAAATACACTATCTTGAAGCTGCAGTATGAAGGTTTATTTCACAAATGGTTTTTATGTCTTTATTGTATGAACAGAACTTGCTTTTGTTTCTGGAACCCCTTCTAAAGAAATCTAGTGAAGCTCGCCGTAACTTCTCGGTAATTAGGAGCTTGAGGCACAGTGAGAACTTGCAGGTACGTTTGCATTGGAACTATTATGATCTAAGTCAATGTCTTGGTTGGATGAAGGTCTAGTCCGAGTCCGTTGTGCTTTCTAGCTAAAATGCTATATGGTTTTGATGTTTTTTTGGTTATTGAGTTTTCATTTATTTCCATTTTTTAGACCCCCATATATGATCCTCACCTATCACATTTTGTTATTTAAAATACTCAATTATATTTGCTCTTATTTAATAAATGACTTGTTAGTGAATGAATTAATGTACTTAGTGCTACAGGTAAAAGATGAGCTCTATAAGCATCGGAAAACAGTTGTGAAGATTACCAGTGACAGTACCTGTTCTCTTTGCAACAAACGGATTGGAACTAGCGTTTTTGCAGTCTACCCTAATGGCAAAACACTAGTGCATTTTGTTTGCTTTCGAGATTCACAAAATATAAAGGCTGTTAGAGGGACACCGTTGAAGAGAAGGGGATAGTTACTTGTCTCAATGTAAGAAATACTCTCTCTCTCTCCCGGAGGCCTTTGCATTGTTCTTTTTTCCAGTTACGCGAGTTGAACCCACGACCTTAATGCTGCGATGGTGAGCGCTTTCCACTGTTCCATGGGCTCGTATACTTGGTCCAATATATGAACAAAAAAAAAGGCAAAAAAAATAATAATAATAATAATAAAATGAAAAATAGAACTCCATATTTTGAATAGGGGCCAAGAAAATGAGATCTCAAAGTAGGAGTGATATCTTTAGTAGAAGATTCATGCGTGGATGAGATGTTTAAATTGGAGAAATGATCCAATTCTTGCAAACTCCTCTACAGTCTACTACACTAACAATGGCATCCTTTGAACTGGATGTACTGTTTGATAGAAAGGCCCGCAATGGGTCCACTATGACCCCCTTTACCATATTATGTGAATGATCAAAGTGGCCTAAGAATGTTTCATTCTGACAATGAATGAAGAAAAACTTGTTTGGCAGGCATTTTGTGAGAGAATCTAGAGAGAGAGGGGAGGGGGGGGGCGGATATCTTATAGATGTGCAGAAAGGGCATGAGAGAATCTAGAGAGATAGAGGGGAGGGAGATATCTTATAGATGTGCAGAGAGGGAGAGAAAATGCCTGCCAAACAAGTTTTTATTCATTCATTCTTAGAATGAAACATTCACAGAATGATGCCTAACAAGCCCCTAGAGTCCCTGCAAGTGTCCAATTTTAAGTCCATGAATAGGCTTCTTGTTTTCTTTTCTTCTCTTTTCGGAAGGATGAGGTTGGAAGTATTGAAGCAATGTTAGACCCTTTCTATCCACTGATTTTCCAAATTCAATTGTGATCTTCCATAGCGGGCCATAATATCATGTGCTTGACCATTCGACTTGATAGAAAATTTTGGGGATTTGATCTGACAACCCAAGTGAAAACTTGAAGGGGGCTTGACCTAGAATTTGTCACTTATGGTGTAGTGAGAATCACATGTCCAACCATGGTAGAAGCAAGCTGAGATTTTATGCTGAATGTGTAAAGTAGAGAAGAAAAAAAACTATATTTGGATGGCTTGGATGTCCAACCTAAATATGGTCATCCTCTTCTAGGGAAGAATTCCGTGAGAACTCGATGAATGCTAATTAACATAAATAGAAGCTCTAACTTGCTTTTATATATATAAACTAGGATTCCAACATGATTGGAATGTAATAAACCACTGCAGCTAAAATTGTGGGGCTTACATGTTGATTAGATGTGTGATAAAGATAGAAATTAATCACTAAAAATGAGGGCTCTAAATTGGTGCATAAGACTATGGTGTTCCAGTTGGGCTTTTCTATTGGGCCTTCTTGAGCTTGCATTCATGAGGCCCATTTGCCATGGAATAGGCCTGCATCAATACCAAGTGTAGATTTCACAACTGAACTAACCTGCTGTGTTTCTTTGCAAACGGTTCCACATTCTTTTCCCACTTTGAGCCCACTAAAACGCCCTAAAACAAAGCATGTGTGTATTCTCACCCTCTCCAATCCAATGAGCGGACAGAAATAGAGAGGTTTTTACAAATAGAAGGCGAAAACTTGGTGATTACCAAGTCCGAGGCTTTCTCTTCTATCATCAATCATCATCATTATAGTTGTCTACAGTGTTACCTTTTATCATTTTGTTACCCCTCTACCTTGAACTCATCATTTTGGCCGTCATTTGCTGATGCATTGTTCAGGCCACCTTAATTTTAGGCTCTCTCTCTCTCTCTTTCTCTCTGGTTCTCCACTCTTATGCCCGTTTCATTTTCTTGCCAGATTAATTAAAAAGAAGAAGAAGAAGAAAGAAAAAAAAAAATAAGATTGTTGAGTCTGCTGAAGTGAGGTTGTTGAGTGAGAGGCTCCCTCCCATAAAGCGGGCGCTGTTATCTGCCATTTCTGTGCTGGGATTTAAGCTGGAATCTGATGGTTGTGAGGTGCTGTTCTACAGTTGGTAAAAACCAGGGACTTTTCTGGTGTCACTGAGTTGTTCAGTAGATTCAATATTTCTGGCTAGGGTTTAACCATAAAGTGGGCGCTCGCTATTATTTGCTTTTTCTCTGCCGGAATTTAAGCTGGAATCTGATGGTTGTGAAGTGCTGTTCTACGCTTAGTAAAACCGGGGCCTTTTCTGGTGTCACTGAGTTGTTCATTATATTCAGTATTTCCGGTTTTGGATTCAACCATGAAGCTGGCGCTCACTATTATTTGCTATTTCTCTGCTGGGATTTAAAGCTGGAATCTGGAATCTGATGGTTGTTCAGTGGTGTTCTACAGTTAGTAAAATGAGGGGTCTATCTGGTGCCCTCACTGAGTTGAGTTGTTCATTGTAGAAATGTAAAACCTCATATTTGAGTGTGAATAATTTCTGTGTGTTTCTTTTTGTTCAATTCACTTGTGTAAAATTTCATCTGGTTGCTTTTAAGATTCTAGTTGTGCAAAGATACAGATTTAAAATTTTACATTAGACAACAAGGCCACTGTTTTGGCGGCTTGGATCGTTGATTAAGGTGATTCAGGCCTCATCATTATATGTGGTGCAGAATGGGAGGTCCAGGAAATGGTTTTGTTAAAATTCACAAGTGGTGTGTTGTCACAACAGGACTTTTCTCTCATCCCCCATGTTATGTTATCACCATTCTCTCCTTCTCACACACGTCACCTCCATCTTCCTTTATCACTTAACCACACACGTCATCACCATCTCCCTCCTCTACTCATCACAGAACTAGAACGAGTTCTGTGATGGTTTCGGCTTCAACGACAACTATGCGACTCGGATAATGGCCCACTGATCGAGAGTCCACAATCAGCCCCCACCCACAGAATCGCCCATACCCCCTCTACGATGTAGGGATCTGATCGTCAATCGGTGGCCCACCTGGGCCCCACAGTCCCAAAAACGGAATTTACCCCTTTCGTCGTCAAGCCCCTTTCAGTCTTTGGATGATGGACCCATCAGGGGCCCACCTGAATCCCACAGATCTCCACCGGACTGAATTGAGTCCAAATCCAGCCAACATGTCTACATTACTACCTGATTTACAAAATATTAGTCATGGGAGAAAAGGGGTTTTGAAACTCAAGTAAAAGTGTTGTAGCAATAGCAGGTGAAACAATGCAAAATCTCCAATATCATTGTAAAACAAAATCGCATAACCACATTATCTTACGAAAAAGGGCATCAAAGGGTTTTTACATGCATCCACACTCGAATCAACGACAAACACAAGCATTAAATATACAAATTATAGTTAGGTATTTGCCTGAGGTCTGCGGTTGAGGGAAACGGTCTAGAATTCATACGGCGCTTAAATTCTAAAAAACATAGAGTTTGGTTCTAAAAAGATAGGAGCTTGGATTAGAGAAGAATTATACCACTAAATCGGGCATGGGTTAACTATGGGTTAAAACACCTATCCAACAAGCCTAACTCACGAAACCTAAGCCTAACGTGGTCCCCATTTAGACTAATCGTGTATTTAATTAAAATATAATCAATTATATATTAATAATAAAATAAATAATATATATATATATATATATATATAAAATATCAAAACGTCACAGAACCCTTAAAAAAGAAAGCCTTTTAGAGAGGGGGTTTCCAAGTGGTACGTTCATGGGCTAGGTTGGGCCAGGTTAAGGCATATCTAAGCCTGATCCAATTTTATAAATCAAGGCTCATGTTCAGCCCAAGCCCGACATGGTACGTAAATAACAAGACCAAGCCCACTCATTTAGTCAATCTGGCTGGACTAAACCTAGCTTTTTATCAGACGTACGGGCCTTCTAGCTATTGTTTGGACATATTATCACTTCCTACAAGTTACAGGCACTCTTTATTCAGGCTCCGTCGGGCAGGGATTTGGGTTTTCTAAGATCGACCCGTATGTTAAATGGGCCTAGTTTAGATATCCAAGTTCTAACTTGATGATTGAAACCTTCGGTTGAAATTTGAGGGTCATGGATTTCAGTATCCCATGATAAAAAAATTGAAAACAAGAAGAAGAAGAAGAAGAAAAAAAAAAAAAAAAAACAGAAAGAATATATAACCTTGCTCTATGCTAGAGCTTAGAATTTACCAACACCTAACGCCCTCTACCTCCCGAGGACGGGTGCATGAGTTCGAGTTCTTCTTTAAAAAATTATAAGTAAATAAATGGAAGTGCCTTAAAAAAATCATAAGTATGACCATGAGGGTTATATGATGGCATCCAACTCTGGATGGTAAATGGTAGAATCACTGACTTCATTGGCATCATGGAACAATAGTTTTCAAAACATCAAGCTGAATAGACTATACTAAACAAAATAATCACCATCTTAAATCATCATCAGGTAATGCAGATGCTCTATCATTACTTTTCCAGCATTTTCTTCTTTTTGTTATTTTTGTTGTTGGTGTTGATTGGATTTCCAAGCTCTAGCTCTATATCTGTTTTATTGTTGGTGTTGATTGATTATGTCCGACACTAAAACAAGAGATTTGAGATGGGTTTTCAATTACTTCCCTCAATACACATTAGAGATTGGCATCCTAATACTAATGGGGATGAAAATAAGTGTTCAAATACCCAAAAAGGAAAGTGGATTTGGGTCCAATGTTTTCCCTGCTATCAACTCGGTCATCAAATACCCAAATTGACACACTCAATTTTATAAAATTCATATCCCCAAATATCAAATTAAAATGGATTTAGAAAAATAGCATATAATTTATTCTATGGTCCTCTCAGTTGTAACTTTCCCATTAATTTATCAATCTGATTCTTCTTATTGTGTAAAAGAAAAATCTTATTTCTACATATACCAGCGGGCCCACCCACTAATTCACCGCATAATGTTCACGGTCCGGATAATCATGCATGCTTGGCAAAGTTCTTACGTTAGAAGTTCAGATCCCCTGTTTCGTAGAAAGAATGAGATACCGTTTCATCAAATCCATATTTTTTTTTTTGAAATAAAAAACTCAATTATAAGATATTGTATAGGCGGCGAATGTGAATGAGATGAAACAGTATCATCTTCCAGAATCCAGACTCCATGCAATAGTCTTGTTCGTTTTTCCTTTTTGGTTAACAGTTCACCATCACCCAAGAGTGCGTTGGGTGTGGCCCATCTAATTGTACTGAACTACTGATTGCATAATGTAAATCCTAGTGGGTTCTTGAGTAGAGGTATCAAAGTGGGTTGCATGGTAATGGTGAGATTTTCACATTAACTTGAATTGGTGAGACCTTAATTAGAAAGCCTTGGACAAAGTAGAAAAGTGTTCGATTGAGATATGATTATTCCTTAACATAACTCCTTATCATGTTTAGAGTTGTAAGAGTCAGGAGACCCCCCACAAGTTGGATACGAATTAGGATACTGAGTTGGAGTCGGAAAGAACCTGCCCGTTGTTCCTACAAAGAGCAGAAGTTAGAACTTAGAAGGAAAGTGGCATAAGTGCAGAAGACTATATTCTGTTCGGTCACTTAATCCATGTATTGAAAGGAAAAGAAGTCATCAAAATCTATTTATAAGACCGTAGGGGTTTTTTTTTACACCATCACCACCACCATCCTCTGCATTAATCAACAAGTATGCATCAGCATTCAGCAGCACACCACCACCATCTTCATCTTCTGCATTAATCAACAAGCTAGTCTCCTTTCCCTTGTGCAAAGGGCACTCTTCCCTCTCTAAGGTACTGGCCTCATCTCGTCTCCTACTTGTTTTTTTCTTATTTTCTTGTGTTTGATTGCTTGGTTTCTTTTCTTCCATAATTGATCTAGTTTTGATGTTTCTTTCATGATTTTCCTTCAATGTTTCTTTTATTTCGTTCCACATTAACGGCATGCACCCTGTTATTATAGCACCAACTCGAACCCATCTTTGGGAAGAATCCATTCTCAGCATCTCCACTTTTGAAACAAACGCCTTGCAACTCTACCCAATTCAATCTCTACTTGTGTCTCCACCCACCCAATATCCTATGGCCAATACGGACCCATCACCCACGGTTTGTATCACATCATCTTCACCTCTACTGTCCTCTCTGTAACTACCATCTCCTTCAAAACAAACAAGCACAATGAGCCCTTCTCCTTTGCAAACTTCCACAACTAGCCGCCCATTAACCCGAGCATAGGTGAACCATGGAACCTACTTCACCATCTTTCGTTCCACCATCTTTCAAGCACATTATCAGACCGGGTCCATGCCTACAGAATCTTCCCCATCTCTGTCTTTTCATTCTTTTCACCAAGACTTCCATCTTTTCCTCTCAGTCATGCACCGTCTTTCTTCTTTCTCTCTGCTGAACTCACTCAAAACTCATTTTGAGTTTAAACTTAAAAACTAAACAGCCAGTGCTTACACAGAACCAGCAACACAACACACACCACGTTTTCCTCCTTAACAAACACCCAGCCAACCATTGTCCATCGTCGCTTCTTTTTATCTTTTTATTAGTATTCCTTGTTTTAGTTGTATATGAATTCCAACTCTAATTGATGTTCTGAGATGGAACTAATAGATGAGTTAGAGACTAAAAACATTCATGAAAGAAATTAAGGCTCGTTTCAGTAGAGCTGTGGATTTTAATTTTAATTAGCTCTTGGAAAGATATAAGAAAAGGTGTCCTTATCAAAAGAAGATGCATAAGCTATAATTTTATCAATGGTTCTACATCTTAAATCCAATCCACTTTATGAAAAATTTTACTCCAATCAGAAGTGTGCCCACATAATTAACGGACCAAAGGATCCACTAATTTAGCTTTGTATGAGGAGGGAATTTCTTCCTAGTCCTTTCAGAACTCTATTTACATTGGTTGACCCTCTCTTTATATACTCACAAGCACTCCTCAAGATAGCATGTTGTCTTCTGAGATTGAATAGGATTTTGGAAAGAGAATCACCAAGGGAACGTAGATCAGACCATCAAGTATGCAATATTATATTGGTTTTGTTGGCTCTGTTCTTGTTATTGGCGTTGATGGGAGCTCTGTTTTTGTTTGTTGTTGGATTATATTCTTCAAACAGGAGATTGAAATCCAATACAGTTCTTTTGAACACAGTCTTCATTCTCCTTCTGGGGCTTCTCCATTTATAATAATAAAAAAAAAAATCCATACATGATGTTCAGAAACTATTCAAATTTCAAACTTGAAAGAGCATAAACCAAGAAGGCTATTGGTTTTTCAAAAAGAGAAAAGAACCCCAAGAAAATATTTTGAATCGGTGGAGCAAGAGAAACAAGAAGGAAAAGAAGCACTGGTAAAACATATGAATCATTGGTTTCTCTTTCTAAGGATCATTGGGTTCTCTTTTCTAAGGATGTGTACAGTACTTTGATGTTGCCATTCCATACCAGACCACATGTGCCTTGCAATAGCTTTTCTCCAAGTTTCTTTGAAAAGAAGTCAGGAAATCCTATTTCCTCACATGTTCCTATTGTAGATGAAGAAAATGAGTTTTTCTACTTTTTTAAGGATAGCTTAGTATGGTTTTCTTGCATTGCATTTTATAACATCTTTTTACCATATAATACTTTTATTTAAAGTTTAGAATGATCCTATGAATGTTACTGATAGATGGCTCAGATTGATTGGAACCCATCTTCGGTAACTTTTCAATTTTGGATTTTTTTCAAATAGAATGGCCTTTTTCATGTTTGGGTGAGAATTGAATCAAAGCAAATTCAAGCTTTTAGTCGGACAGCTAGTTTCAATATTTGCTTATATTCTCTTATAAGAAGTTTTAAGTTTATTTATTGACAATCACGATTTGGCATGCTTTGCTGTTTCTATGATTTGAATTGAACCAATTATGAATATTAGCATACTCATGCATACTCACAATTGATTGTTTTCTTCTTTTTTACTCAAATACAGCAGCAACAGAAACAATGAAGATTTCTGCTACTTCTTCCTTAGCCTTTGTTTGTCTTTTGCTTGTTCTTGGGAGCTTCAACTTTGTTTCTGGTTTCCACCCACGGCCGAACAATTTTGAAAAGATGAGAAACATCATCCAAGGGGAGAGGTGGGCTAATTTTTTTATTAGCATGAAAGCTATGGATCTTCCTCCCTCTTTGACCATCTTTTGGCCGACCAATGAAGGCATGTCAATGATACCAGATCAATGGGCCTTAGAACCTGACATTGTCCGCTACCATATTGTCCCTATGAAGCTCTCCTACTGGCAACTCAGTCGTTTAGCGGCGACCGGTGAACGAATCCCCACCCTCCTACCACACAAGTCTATCATATTCACAGCTGACAAATCATGCAATGTCTCTGTTGATTATGTCCATATCACTCACCCTGAGAAGTTCCAAAATGGTGTTGCTTTCGTACATGGAGTGTCAACTCCCCTCAGCTACTCTCTCGATGGTGACTCCACCATGCCAACAGCACAAGCTTCGCCGCCACAGAATTCTATCGATGCAATTTCACCGCAGCCATCACCACCACCTTCACAGCCTATAGCACCCACACTGCAACCAACACCACCTTCAAAGCCCAATGCTACATCTATTGCTCCCACACCGCAGCCATCACCACCTTCAAAGCTCAATGCTACATCTATTGCTCCAACACCCCAGCCGTCGCCACCTTCAAAGCTCAATGCCACATCCGTTGCTCCCACACCTCAACCATCACCACCTTCAAAGCTCAATGGTACATCTGCTGCTCTCACGCCGCAGCCATCGCCACCTTCAGAGGTCCATGATAGATCTGTTGCTCCCATGCCTCAGCTGCCGCCACCTTCAAAGCTCAACGCTACATCTGTTGCTCCCACACCACAGCCATCACCACCTTCAAAGCTCAATGCTACATCTGTCGCTCCCACACCGCAGTCATCGCCACCTTCAAAGCTCAATACTACATATGCTGCTCCCACGCCGCAGTCATCGCCACCTTCAAAGCCGAATGCTACATCTGCTGCTCCCACGCCGCAACCATCGCCACCTTCAGAGGTCCATGATAGATCTGCTACTCCCATGCCTCAGCCGCCACCACCTTCAAAGCTCAATGCTACATCTGTTGCTCCCACACCGCAGCCATCACCACCTTCAAAGCTCAATGCTACATCTGCTGCTCCCACACCGCAATCATCGCCGCCTTCAAAGCTGAATGCTACATATGTTGCTCCCACGCCGCAGTCATCACCACCTTCAAAGTTCAAGGCTACATATGCTGCTCCAACACCGCAACCATCGCTACCTCCAGAGGTCCATGATAGATCTGCTGCTCCCACGCTGCAACCATCACCACCTCCAGAGGTCCATGATAGATCTGCTGCTCCCACGCTGCATCCATCACCACATTCAAAGGTCCATGATAGATATTCTGCTCCCACGCCGCAACCATCACCACATTCAAAGGTCCATGACAAATATTCTGCTCCCACGCCGCAACCATCATCACATTCAAAAGTCCATGATAGATCTGCTGCTCCTACACCGCATTCATCGCCACATTCAAAGGTCCATGCTAGATCTTCTGCTCACAAGCCGCATTCATCGCCGCATTCAAAGGACCATGCTAGATATACTACTCTCAAGTTGCCTCCACCACCACATTCAAAGGACCATACTAGATATAATACTCTCAGGTTGCCTCCACCACCACATTCAAAGGACCATGCTAGATATACTACTCTCAAGCTGCCTCCACCACCACATTCAAAGGACTATGCTAGATTCCACCACCCCCCTACCATATGGCGCTAGAGTTCCATCTAACAAGTCATTATTGCACTCTTAGTAGTTTAGGCAATCTCTACTTGTAAATTCTTTTGATTCTACGAAAAGCTAAAATTAGAAGAAAAAATTAATTTTTGACAGTATTGTTTAGTTTAGCGTACTCTTATATGAATCTTAAGTATTTAACTTTTCGAGTGATGGTTCTTGATAGTGGTTGTTTTATTTAGTATGGTCTATCCAACTTGATGTTTTGAAAATTATTGGCACGTGATGACTATGAAGGTAATGATTCTCCCATTAATTTGGATTTTCAGTACCTAACAGTTTTGGAGCACACTATCTAGAGTTTGGAAGCTATCATACAACCCTCCATCCTGGTCTTACCATGAATCAAGGTGGGGGTACATAGTGTATACAGACCTAAATCCCAAGGTCCATACATGGACATGCCAGAGACCTGTGGTCACAATTGAATTTGGCATGTTAAGTTCAGGTTACTATGTCTGATTTAGAACTAAAATAGTATATGTTTTGAGTGGCTCACCTGGAAGCATTACAATCATGGTTATTTTATTTTTTTTTATTAAAAACATACGTGAGAAAGTGAATTTGTTGTGGTGATGGTGCCATAAAGGATTTTTAATTGGTGTTTTTATGTTATCGATGCTGGAGTGTGTCCCTACATCTTTAGATAATTGGGGGGGGGGGGGGGCAAATTCAGGTTATTAACACCTCCATAGGGCCAATTACTGTCAATCCACTCATAGTTCGATGGGCAGGCACCTCCCTTCCATAGACAATGGATCAATTCCTATTTATAACTCTGATGGTAAGAGACTTGGTTGAGTATTTGTACAGGTGCAAGTATTTACTAGAACAAAAAACTTATAATGATGATGATGATGATAGAGTTTACACATGTTTATATCCAAAGGTATAATCAAATAAAAAAAATTCATTTTAATTAACATCCCTTTAATCCACAGGGATGCATGCCAATCATGGGAGTAAAATTGACGGAACGGTATTATTGTGAATTTGTTTTCTACTGATAACCATTATTATTGGCTCATTACAACCATTGATTTAAGGAACTAAAAGTTTACTAGTTTCTTGAATACACTTTTTATGAAATCCAATCAAACATTTGGACCTTTAAGGCCTATCTCTCGACTTTGAGCCAACAAAAGACCAGCACTAGGTCCCCTTCTTATGTTTAGGCATTGGGCCATAGAGGAGCCCAAACATCACTCTCACACTGTCATTTTGACATTGGCCCATACAGGGACCTTGATGTTGGACATTGTGCTCAAGGAGCCCCAACACATACAGTGTTTTAGAGCTTTGACCCATTAAAGGGTTTTTGATGTTGGTTGTTTGACTGAAGTTGGACAACAAGGTCCATGAATATATTGTACGTTGTACCTGTTATATGTTGTACCTTTTAAGTTTTGGACCCATGAGGGTCCAACATTGGATGATGGCTCAGGTATAGCCCACCATGAATTATCCATAAGACTTGGAAGATATGGGCCCGAAAGGGATCTAGATATGGACATCAGGCGCGGTCCCAGCCCAATGTCAATTCTGTGTTGTTTGTTGGGCTTGACATTGGATGATTGGCTCAGATCGGGTCTTGGGCTTTGGACCCTCTAATTTTGCACACTGGGCCCAATGCAAGCCTAAGCCTGCCATTCGTTGGGTTTTAGAATGTTCAGCCTAACAAAAACACTGATGTTGAGATCCAAAATGTTGGGGGTCTTTGCTTCTTTTACAATTCTCCTCGTTACTTGCATCTTCATTTATATCCTCTACAATCCCATAAGGCCACAACCAAGTTGGAATGAGATAGCATGTGTACTCGCCCTAGGTTGGAAAAAGGTCAGGTTTGATATGGTTGCCTAAAATCAAGCATGATTTCACTCGACCTCCATCCAACCTTCCTTCTAACGGGTTCATAATTTGCGATACCAAACATGTCTCATGACGAGTGAAGGTCAGATTGGACTTTTTCGGTGGTTAATTATCTTCTATTTTAAGATACGAAAAAAACTTAGGTCCAAAGCAAAAAATTTAAACCTATAATATGAAAGAGAGTGGCCCGCCTGGTCATGTGTACAAAAGCTTATTAAGTAATAAATTAGTTAATGATAAATGAGACATGATCGGTTACATATGTCCAATATCTAACCCCATCTTAAACCCAACCAAGTTAATAATTAAAAAAATTATACGAGTCCGACTAACCCATTACCAAACTGCCCTCGATAAATAAATAAAAAAAGGTCAAAATGGTCCCCATCTAAACCAAACCTATTGCCAAAGTGGACTAAATTCATATGGGAGGTGCATGGGGCAGAACTTGGGAGGGCAAGGGGTGGCCCATTGTCCCCCATAAATTTACAGAAAACCCCGTCTTTTGGACAATTTTACATTCTTCTTTTATATACATGCCAAGTTGCCTACACCTATTCCACTGATTGAAAAACAAGGCCTCTTCGACTTGCATTCTTCATCCGATTCCTGTGTATTTGCTTCGATTTGGAGGAGATTGCTGTGAAATTCATAATCGAACAGCGAAAATGGTGCGTGAAAATGGTGCGTTTCTAGTTTATTCAATTTAATTTCGGTTCTGTTTGAAGTGGAGATTTTTTTTTTTTTTTTTGGGGGGTGGTGGGGTTCAATCGGCTAGGGTTTGGTTTTGATCTATATGATAACGGGCGATTTAATAGATTTTGTTCTTGGGTTTTCTTTGGTTTTTTGGGAGGGTTTGATTTTTTAGGGTTTTGGTCTATAACTTCACCTGACTATGCATGTTGTATTGATTTTGTTGGTTTTTTCCAGCTTCCACTTTCGTTACTGAAGACTGCACAAGGGCATCCCATGGTGAGTGCTGTTTTGATGTCTGTATGTAGTTTTTTTTTTTCTGGGTCTGATTGTTCTCTGCACAGTTAGTAGCTTTTTTCAGAACTTGGGTTTGTTGGAGACTTTTACTTCTTGAAACCCAATGGTTGATATGTGTGGCGCCATACGTTATATTGCATACAGCACGCATACATATCCTCCACCGAGCATATGGTAGAATCTCCATATATGCATGTTGTGAAAGAGGATATGGTGGAAACTGGAAACCATGAGTAACTCATGGAATACTGTGGTAGAAAAGAAGGATGTGGTTCTTTCATTCCATTAATTACTTCTTTTTATCGTGGAGCGCGGAGGGAGGAAAACCCAAAAGCTAATTTTAAGTGAAAATAAAATACACCCAATGAAGGGGCAGCTTACTGCGACTTTACTTTCCAGCAGAATCACAACTTGATGAAGAAAGATGGTTCTGTAGCATCCAGATTGTGTTCATATTTCTTTTGGGCTCTTGCCTTCTTGCAAAGTTAGTTCAAACTGATGGTTTCCTCTCTTTTTTAAGTTGTTATATGTTTAGATTTTGGAGTCTTTTGATACTTGTTATTTCGTCTGAGAGGTTTTTACTATCCATGGCTAAACAAACGTATGGTTTCCCCGTCTGAAGCAGCCTGTAGGTAGTCTAATAATTACATTCAAGATCATTAGTCAATTAAGGATAGGCAGCATGGAAAAAAATTCTATATTGAATATTGCTGTTGACCTGAATGGTGGATTTTTTTTTTTTTGGTTGAACACGGGTTGTTGGTTATTTTTAATGTCCATTTGCAAGCCATTTATTGGATGGACTTTATCAGGTAGGGGAGACTGTTACTCATATATGGCGGGCCTTTGAAATTTCCAGCCCCAGGAGTTGAGAATTGAGAAACCCCCCATTCTATGGAAGCCTGAACAAATTGTAGAGATGTCTGGATAGATTGCTGTGTCAAAACAGCCCCCATTCTGTGGAATGCTTAGCCTGAACAAATTGTAAAGATGTCTGGATCAATCTTTGTGTTGTACTCAATTGGCACTCTCATTGGTGAGAAGAATGAATCCACTGAATACACATCCATGTCTCATGACTTCCGCAAATGGGGGAAGGTTGGCTGGCGGTTCAATAGCTTAATTGGTGTAGTGGTGTTTTGGGTGGGTGATGCAGCCTGGGAATAGGCCAGCAGGGATTTGGCCTATTCCGGGGCTGCATTAGTGGGCAGGGGTGTGTGTGTGTGTGTGTGTGTGTGTGTGTGTGAGAGAGAGAGAGAGAGAGAGAGAGAGAGAGAGAGAGAGAGAGAGAGACTTGGGGCGGGGGTGTTGTTATCATTATGTTTCTGTATTTATGGATTTTATGGCATTTGACAGTTGGTGGAGCTGAAGAATGGAGAGACATATAATGGACACTTGGTGAATTGTGATACCTGGATGAACATTCATCTGAGAGAAGTCATCTGTACTTCTAAAGTAATGATCTTTCGAGTCTTATGCAATGTTTGTGTTTGTCTATTTAGTTGTGCAATGGAAATTTTTTTTTTTTAATTTATTTATTTATTTTGCTCTGCTTGAAGTTGACAGTAGATATTGTGGTGCAGGATGGAGACAGGTTTTGGAGAATGCCTGAATGTTACATCCGGGGAAATACAATTAAGTATCTTCGAGTTCCTGATGAGGTGAGTTTGCGACTGAATATATTTTTGCTTTGCAATTTTTTTAATGCTTCTATGTGCTAGGAATTTTGTAGTAGCTTAGCGTAAACTAATGGTGCACTTTATGAGATTTTGTACTGGACTTTAGATTATTTTTCAGTTCATTTGTAGTTGAGTATTTGTGTGCACGTTTCTTTTTTATTTTGTTGTGTGCAACGAATCATATCGTTTTACTTATTACTTGTTTGTTTTAAGATCTATTGATGTGCTCTTTATAAGATGAGTATGACCCAGAGTCCTAAAAACCGGACTGGGTAGTCTTGCTGGAGACTTATTTGACCAAAGCATGTACCTTCACTAATCTGGTTGGATCAAAACCATGGAGCTGGTAAAAAATGGTCAAAATCAACAGTTGAGCCAGTTGGAGATCGTTATTATTATTATTATTATTTTGTTTGTTTTTAATCTTTTTAACTAAATCGTCGAGTCAGGTAAAACGAACAGTTAGACCAGGTTTGACTAAACTGGCCAATTTACAATGGCAGACCTAGGATTTGTCGTTTGGGTGGTGTGGTCAATGATCAAGTAAAAAGTTAAATAATAAAATTGAATCTTTTAAGGTCTTTTATAAGGGGTTTCTCGAATCTCACGGGTGTGACCCCACCCACGTGCTCACACTTGGGTCTGCCCCTGCCAATTTACTGGTTCTTCCCTTGTTCAATTTTTAAACATTTATGTTACCATTGTTGTTATTTTTGCTTAGATTTCCTTTTCTTCCACAATTTTAGTTTTTCTTATGAATTATGATAGTCATATGTAAATGGGGTTAAACATGTGGAAAGCAGAACATGCCTTTTTCGAGTTTAGTGGAAAGTAGATTTAACAAATCAGACTACAGGTAGAGTGGTAGGGTTTCATGATGATGATGACTATGAGATCATCATAGAACCTTATCCTGTCTAGCTTGGTATAGGTGAATGCTACTTGTTTCAAAGTAGATCTCAAAATATGATTTGGAAAGTCTTTCATAGCCAACTACCAGGTTGATGCAACTGTCCTTTGTCTGGGTTATGATGAGAATTTAATGATTACCGGGGTCATCTTTTCAGCCTCTCACAAATGCTAATGCGGTCAAACTTATTTTCCTACTTTGTGGCTAAAGATTGATCCATGGTTTATCTTTTGTTTTGTTTTTCAGGTGATTGACAAAGTGCAGGAAGAAACCAAGAGTCGCACAGGTAGTTTTCATTTTATTTGACGACCTCGATGATTTTCTGGTTGAGCCTTAGGTTTGTTTTATTTATTATTAATCAACTATATCTGCTGTTCTTGTTTTTGTCTTAGTAAAAGAGACTGATTACTGCCAGTTTAGCCCTTCTAAAATATTTTATGGCCACCACACTGGTTGAATGGAGCAACTTAAGGTTATCAGGGAATTGACATGAGATTGACCCATGTACCTTCTATGCAAGGATTAAACAGACCGTAGTGCAATTGAAGGGTGTGCTCATTGTTGCAACCACAAGTTTGTTGGTTTGAGTCATTTCACCAATATTAAAAAAGAAAAAGAAAAGAAGAAGTGAATAATGCCTTACCAATGCAACCAAGGTGTTGTAAAGAATATTTGTGTGATTGATTAACTATAACTTCCATTTATGGTTTCAGAAATAGCCATTACGCAATGATTTTCTTGGTTGTAAGAGTGTTGTCCGTCATCTTTTCCGTTGTTTGATGGCATTGTTATGGAACTTCAACTCTATCGGAACCATACATTTTTATTCCAAGATATTATATTTTAAAGTTTTATTTACACCTAAAAGGACTTAGAAATCCGTTAAGAATGAGTATTTTTAAGTTTTCCAATAATTTAAAATTAATTTAGATTGTGAGATGCAAGATGAATTTATTCAATGGTCTGGACAGTTATAATGGCTGGTACACAATGGTGCAGCCCTGTTTATTGTGGGCTCTGAAACTTCATTTTAAAACCTGCTGCCACTGCTGGGTTTTTCTTCTTTTTTTCTTTTTTTGTTTGTGTCAGTGTGTGTTTTTTTTTTTTTTTTACAGTGAATGGGCTAGGGGGGTGTGGTATTGAAGGTGAATTATTTTCAATGTCTCATTTCGTCGTTTTAAGAAATTGTGTATAGTGAGTATTCCAACACCCAAGAAGACAGATTAGTGCATTGACTTATAACAGTCTTTCATATTTGCTAATTGTTTACTGGCTGTTGTTCTGCTATATAAGTGGTTTTATCATGTGGAGTATATAGGCCACGGTTGTAGTCGATATCTAAGCATGTGATGATTTCTTTTTCTATGTCAGATGTTAATTTAAATTCAGTTTTCACTTTTCAGCACTATTATTGCCAAAACTGGAAACAAATAAAACATGATCTTTCTAAGTTGTTTGCATCCCTTTCCTCATTTGGCTTGTACAGATAGGAAGCCACCAGGTGTTGGCCGTGGAAGGGGAAGAGGTAGAGAGGAGATTGGTGGCAGGCCTTTTAAAGGCATTGGGCGTGGCCAAGAGGATGGTAGCAAAGGCATGGGCGGTAGCAGGGGCAGGGGTGGACCTGGGAGTAAAGGTGGTGGCAGTAGAGGTATATATTCCCCCTTTGGTTTTGTGAAGTATGTGTAGTATTTAATAATGGTAGTATGTATTCACCAGATTTTACTGATTTTATATTCTGAGGACAGTTCGTTCGCAAAGGTCAGATGAGGTATATAATGTTTCTAGGACCTGTCCTTTAAATAGTGGAATTCATTAAGTCTCCCAAATTGATTGGATAAGGCTAGGACAATGATGAATAAATTTTCAATATGTTTTACTTTTGCTCATTATCCATAGGTGGAGTATTTTGAGCATAGACTTAGAAAGACACCTAATGTATTTCTTTCCACCATCTTTGAACCAATAACAGGTGGAGGGCGTGGACGTGGCTGATGCAAGTTTGGGAAGCAGGTATGCCATTTTTAGAGGCAGCTCACACACTATTTTATAATCAAGGTGGATGTAAGATGCTTCAGTTTCAGTCTGCTTTTGGAGTTTATACTGCATGAATAGTTTGAACTGGTTGGAAAATGAGGACGAAACATAAGAATGAAAAGCGAAAGCGGATTTGGTGTTTGATTTTGCTTCATCCCTGCTTACCTAGATTTATAATTCTATGTTCGAAAGACATCCCAGGCATGGTTGAAAAACATGTGTCCCTATCACCTGCTTTTCATTTATGACAACTAGTAGTGATATTTGGTTTGCTCTTTATTGTCAGACATTCTCTCTATCTAGTGGATCTTCCCTGAATTTATGATATTTTCATAGAACTCCATTTTCTCTTCCAATGTAGAATTGCACTGCATCTGATTGATACATCTATGGTTTAAAATACATAGGACTGCCAGGGAGTTCTCATAGTTGTGGAGAATGGGGAGGAAAGGACCAATGGTCCTCAAGATAATCATCAATCCATGAAAGTTAAAACCAACGGAGTCGGCACTAATCTGTATGAAACTATATGATCAATGCATTTTTTATGCTGAAATTAGGAAGAGAATACATGAATCGATAGAATGCATTGGCCTTTCTCCTTTCACCTGATACTTGGGTTTTCGTTATCTTTAAAGACTACAAGTCTACAACATTTTTTGGAATTAAGAAATAAGATCTGAGGAGATTTTAAAGAGATTAATAATAAAAAAGAATAGGGGTCGTTTGTTTGCACTCATTTACATATGTAAATAATTTACGTGCATAATCATTACACATCATCACATTTTGTTTGTGCTCATTTACTCATGTTATGCATTAATGAGGTGTGAAAATAAGGCCTTTTTTTCTCACCAAAATTTTCACATCTCAAGAGATGATAGTGTTACACACCTCACTGTTACCGGATGGTGTACCTTCTGGGAACACCCAGATAGGTTGTGGGTTCGTACTTCATCAACTTCTTTTTTCTTTTCTTTTTTTTAACTTTAGTGGGCCCCAAATTCATGATATGAACTGTCCATCTTTATGGGGCTAAGAAATCCTAGGAGGTTTAATATCAATAATTAGAACAAAAACACTTAATTGCAGGACATAGCAGCACAAGTTTTAAGTTATGACTAACCCTAATGCAGGGGATAACTTCAATTTCATTTCTTAAAACCCTACATTAGCACCTCTTTCGTTGTTCCCAGTCAGCAAAATATTCTGGACGTTTGCATATATGGAAAACGTTCTCCTATGAGTGGACTTCATGTAAAGTACAGCTGCATGGGGCCCACTTGAGCCCGCCTTTGATCAAAGCAGCCCTTTGGATACTCTGATTGTCCCATGATCTGGCAGAATGTCCAATTTTACAATTGAATTTTGGGGTAGTTTCGAAACCCAAATTTAAGCATTTTTACCCCTTCTCCATCCTAAGTTTCTGAACTGAATTAATATGCTATGGCATGATTGCAACAAAGGCACTCGCACTTGGGAGGAGTGGGTGTTGTAGTGTCATGTCTGATGAGTGAATGAGTGATGGCAAGTCCTAGTGGCACTAATTGAAGTTCTAGCAGACTACAACTCCGGTATTATTTGGTTATATCTTATTCAAGAACAGATGGCTTTTGATGAATTCCAGCCGTTCTCATTTGATTCTCTCAGATGACTTGTTGCCCAGACAAGGTAGTTGGTTGAAAGTAATATGTTAGTGGTTTTTTTTTTATGGAGTTGTCTAAACTGTTGATTGATATTATTCTCTAAATGCAATAAGTTACTGACTATAATCTATATCATGCGGAATGGTCTGGATATTTCCCACCTGAAATATGCATCCCAGAATTCTGTATAAAGGCGTAGCCATTATCTGTCCCAATTGAATGATGTGTTTGTATAAGTGGTGGTGAAGTTGAAAATATATAGTCAACAATCAAGCTCTATATGCCTGGTTAATTTTTCTGCTAATCCACCATCTTCCAAGAAAGCACTGTTGGGGGAACTCTATGGCCTAAAGATTGTATGCTGTTAGTAAATAATGGTAAATCATAACTCTGGCGAGCAACCTCCTCTCTTATTGTTCTCATTCAAGTCCTGTTTGCTTACTTGATATTTAAATTCCTAAAAAGTGAGAGCAGAGGGGTTTTATGAAGGTTAGGAGTGAAGGGTCTAAGGTGGAAATGAAGATGGATTGCTTTCCTTAAGAGTTAATTCTTGACTGGGGTGATAGGTGCGTAATCATTATTTCCAGTTAAGAGTGCTTAACGTTAATGGTAAAATACCTCTAACCCTATTGGTGGAAATGCATTGACAGCAATACCTACTTACCAAGGTGCTAAAACTTAAGGAGCAAAAGCTAAGATCCAAAAGCAGCCTTTAAAAAGTTTCCTCTTTGAAAGCAGATGTCCCACCTAAGTCTCCATCTTATTCCCATCAATTCAATTTGACCGTGCATGTGTCTCTTGATATCATTCAGTATATGCTTGTGGAGATCGGGTCAGATAAGAACCTTTAATTTGATAATACCGAGAGAGAGGTGGAAAGCCTATGACACACAATCAGCAGCCACTAATGAATTAGATCCTAATGGCATTGCTCCTTTTTCCTATAATTGATAACCCACTTATCTGAGACGGTTTCAGCTTTTTCAAGTGAAGAGGCAGACCCAAAAACACTAGTCCAACCCTCCGAAACTCAGTCTCAAGATTAGCAAGAATTAATAAAATTAAACCTTGGTTAACATTATCCACCTCTTTACTTATTTTGAAATTCATTTGCTCCCTTTATTTTTACTTGTTTTGAAATTCAAATGCCAAAAGATAACAAAGTAGCCTGCACAGGCCTGAACAACATTGAATCAAACAACCCACATTCCAAAAGAGGCCATGAAGCTTGCTTCAGATAACAGTGATGACTATATTTTTGTAGAGGCATATAATTGGTGCGTTGTATGGGTCCTTTTCACTATCAATACTGGAGAAAAGCTTGGAAGGTTTAGAAGGTTTATTTTAAACGGTTCAAGTGTCATTTGCCAAAAGCACACGTGGCTTCAACAGGAAGAATCAGGCTTTGTGGGCAGCTTGCTTACTCCTAATAAATTGCAATAATTCATCAGTAATAAGGTCTGCTGTCATGTGAAGGGTCCCCTCAATGTCCACTGAAAAATGTCAAAAAATAATAATTTATTTTAATGAAATGAAAATAAAAGCTTGAAAACAGGAATATGGTCTTTAAAAGCCTCCTATTGTAACTGTCTATTTTCAGACCATTAATCAAAACACTCTTTGAAACATATCTGATGAGTGAAAGAAAAGGAACGAAGTTCCATCTTCCTTAAGTAGACAAACTGAGGATACCTTACTACTTAATAATCATACAACGCAGAGGAAAAGAGACTCTGGTCACCTATATCAGAAAACATGTATATCAAGCTGATCATGGTGGCGGATAAGCACTTAACTGCACTGATTCCCCTTCCATCACACTTAATAACTGCCATGATTGGCAAAAGATACTCAACTAGACATTCTTCATGTACTTGAAGCAACTTCTGCCTTGGCCACTGGAGCAGCTACTTCTGTCGTTGCCTCCGGCGTAATCTTCTCTGCTCCTTCATCTACAAAGGAAATGTATGCTCAGTGCACTTTTAAGAATACAGCTAAAGCAATGGACACTGTTGTGTCATGGATTTTGCATGAAGGTGTTGTGCCACTGCCATTCCAATTAATGCAGATGATGCTTCAAAGAACTTTCATAAGCCTCAAGCAAATCTACGATGTGCCTAGGCACTCAGGTTCTGTTCAGATGATGCACAAGGTTCAGTTATCTAACTATTTAGTGTGATGTGCCTTAGCAGAAAGGTGAAGAGCCAAAAGCTCTATGAGGAATATTTAAATCCTTTCGTTATTGGTATCTAAATAATACAACACTCAACGAATAATACAACGGTCACAGTGAGAAGACAAATGACAAATGCAAGAAGGAACCTTGAATCTATGAGACTTAAGGGCACTAGGCATCATCCATCCACAGTGAGGTCAATCAGATCGATGGTTTAGAAGGACACTGGCCTCAGCAAACAGTACACTTGCAGAGGCTCAGGGCCCTACGCTCCAACATAATTCATGCTTTAGTATGAGGGTTGGATTAACCAATATTATTTACAATGTAGAAATTATGGCTGTAGGTGTGTCTAAATTACGAGTGACTAGTTGTGATAGAAGAGATGACCACAAACTTCCCAGATGACAAACCCATTATATTAATTGATGTTGCAAGAAATGTGATACCTTCATCATCACTATCATCAAAATCATTGCCCATGCCCTCACCCATTTCATCCATATTGCCAAGTTTCTGCAGGAGAAATCAATAGACAAACAAATTAGCTCAGAACCTTTAGACGAAATTGCTGAAATAACAGATTCATCTGATACTCATACCGAGAAATCCGTTCCTCCCAAGTCAAGATCATTAGGAGGTCCTGAAACAAACAGTAAAAATTAAACAACTTCAATTACACATATAGACAGATAGATAAACATACATACATCTCTCTCTCTCCAAGCATTTGCTCGTGTGAGAACATCTTTCATGGAGAGATCTGTGAGAACTTCCAAGGGGCCCACCTTATGACATGAGACCCCCCCAACAGTCACCGGACCCCAGGTTCTGCACCCATTGAATGAATTGGACTGTTGGATCAAGTGTCAAAAGTTTTTTAAATATAAAGTCATTAAACCTATGGGCCACAGATCAAGGGGTTAGGCCGTTAGGGACATCGGATTGATCCCAAATTTGATATCTAGGGCCTACCCATATAGATCTTTCCATCCCCTCTTCACAGGAGGGGAGAGAGCTTCCGACTAATTTCACATAAACAAGCATGCAACAAAAAGGTTCTAAAAGACAATGAAAAAGGAGAAGAATGGCAGACCATTATTATCATCATCATCTTCATCCACCCATTTATCCCAATCAACTTTCACATAGTGTGGAGTCTTCTCATCTCCACACAGTAGTTTATTCCACCAAACTTTCTCTGCTTTCTCCACCACGCAAAAAATACTCCTTACCCCAGTATTTATTTTGCTTTCCTGATACAGTTAGAAGAAAAAATGAAGGGAAAAAAATTATAACCCCTTAAGAAGTAATGGCAGGTTCACAACTTTTTATTACCATCAAGAAACAAATATTACCTCTACATTAACCTTATCAAAAAGGTTCAACTTCAGCTCATAGAAATGATTTTCAGCTCCAGCAGAAGCGGAGAAAGTAAATACTCCATCTGGTTCAAGATTAACCTTGACGTTTTTCGCATCAGGCAATAGTAGTGTAATATAAACTTTATCCGGTCTCTGTGCCCACTTCACTTCAGGATGACGACTGCAAATAGGGAAGAGGAAAAAGAAAATTTTTGTTACATGACATGAACTGTACATTCAAAAAAATTATAAAAAGATAATATTAAGCTCAAACTTAACATTCCACTGTTTATTCCATAGAGATAAGTGCAAGATGCAACAAAAAATGATTCCACCTTAAAAGCAGAGGACTGCAGAAAGGATGGCAGAAGAAACTAAAAATTTGGTGAACCACATACATGAAGCGGAAAATTTGACCTTTATAGTAGTCTGATTGATGAGTAATACATCCATACATCTTAGTCCCCAATGTGGAGAACAGCAGAGGTTGGGTTTTGCGCTTACAGGACTTACAAGCCTTTTAAGTGGAGGGAAGAGAATAAATATGTTAAGTTTGCTTCCCAACTCTACTGGCTGATCACAACCAGTTTTCCTTCTTCTTCTGAAAAGGATATCCTCACAACCATTTGGTTCTTGATGTTTACTTGAAGATTTCTTAATTCTTACGAAATCCTTACTAGACAGTAAAGTATTACTCCTTTCATCATGTCACTATTATTCCCAAAATACCACACAAATATGAGAATTATGGCTTTTACAGTGATGTAAGTATCAGCATGGAGATCTAAAACCTACTCCAGTATCTGGATAGCATATGTAAATCTTTGGCTTTTACAGTGATGTAAGTACCAACATGGAGATCTTAGGGCCTCACTACGATCTGGACAGTATCTGTAAATCTTCTCAAGAGATCATTACTAATCAATGTGCGTCGATCGTGGAAAATTTCCTTCTCTGCCTCATTTTGGCAGTATATAGGGTATTTATGATAGTATATGACATCATTTCTATTATTAATTACCATCTAAGCCAGAGGTGAAACTCTTTCTAAGACCAACTAGCTAATAGAAATCCCCCATCACAGCCCATTCTCCTACAGAGTACAGAGTAAAATGAGGAAGAGGTATGAATTTTCTCTCTCTCAACTTCAAACAACGGTAGATTTTATCCATCTATTGTGGAACTCCTAAGGAAACTGGCACTGATTGAATGCCATAATTAAATATGCCATAAAAATGTGGCAGATAAGGTAGCAACTCCATGTTCAAATAATGTCACTCCTACACTCTTTTCATAGGAGGAATAATGGTAAACTATCTTAATCCTAAACTTGCCTAATATATCATCCCAGGGGACCCCTGGTGCTGCATTCTCTAACAAGTGTGCTCCACCAGTGGAACTCACACTCAGTGCTCCACCAGTGTGCTTCTTCATGGATGCTCCTGCCACAGGATACTTGCCCACTGTGCTCCACCAGTGCAAGAGGACTTCCCCAGCACTTAAGTGAGAGTGGGATGCCCCTTACCACTGTGCATGCCCCTTACCACTGTGCCATCCCATGTATTAGTGAGTTGCTAGATTGCATCTAGCCATAGTTACGAAATCCTAAAGAAATTTCTAACATATCTTGATCAAAACCATCTTGTGCTGAGTATTTTGGTGCCAGTGCACTATACATCTAGATCTATATGAATGATGATTTCTTCCATCAGTAAAAACATTAACATCAATTAGGGGCAGAAAAGCACCCTCTTCAGGTTCCAACCAAAAAATACTGCGCACCCAAGCAATTTCAATGTTTAATGGATACATCCATATTGTAAATTACAAATCGAAAAGTCCAGAGCGACCGATGGATTGGATACTCTTCTACTCCAAAACCAGTGTCCAATGTGTTTTAGGTTAAAACTGAACAGAAACACGTCAAATACCAATTTACGACTATAAAGAGGCAGAAAAATCATAGACAGCTTAGTTCAGTCTCAATTTTCCGCCCCTCCCTAAACAGTTAGGACATCTTTCTGCACAATAATTTTCTGGGGTTGTTTCATTTCCGTGGAAACTGAAAACTGAAAACTTCACTTTCTTCAGTTGCAGTTTCCAGTGTTTGGCGGGGCGAATCATTTTCTACCCTGAACTATGCTTCTAAGTTCTACCACTCGAGTAATGAACAAAACAAAAAACGGTTTTTTACTTCTTGGGTCCGAATCTACTTTCCACAAAAATTAAGGAAAAATGCTTATAACTCAGAGAATACAAAACACGGATATGCAAACAAGAACAACAACAATAGCCAAAGGGTAATAAGTAAGGACCCGATTATTTGTGAATCACCATTTTATTGCGATTTACACATCCAAACGGTACCAAGATCCCATCTATCGATGAAATTTTTCAATAGAGACTTAAAGAACCAGCTACAATGTGATCTGAGCAAACCCGAGTATGTGCTGAGTGCTGAAAATCAGAGAAATATCGGAATATATCCATCGTATTTGAACAGAAATGATCGAGATGCCCCCAGAGAATAAAAGGGAAGGCGAGAAAGAAACCCTAGAAATTTCACCTCATCTCTCCCCAAGGAAGCGAAGAAACCCTAGAAAAGCTTGCAACTCGGCGCGGAATCGGCGACTCAGTTCGATTTTGCCTGCTTAGGTAGTGCTTGTGAAAGCTTTGAAAAAGACGAAATGGGCAGAGAGGCATTTCACAGTACAAAAGTATCCCCGGGTCTCCTTTCTGTTTAAGTGAAAGCCCAATGGTGGGGCTTGGACACATTTTTATGGACTCATTAATTTTAGGGCTGGTCCTAGACATTTCTTTCACCATATTTCAAATTTTAGCCACCTTCGGAATTTCTGAAATTCTACTCTTTCGTATTTTTGTTGGAATAGAAAATGCTCGATAAAAAAGAGAAATTTGAAATTCCACCAAAAACAAATATCTTTTTGAGAATTTGAAATTTCCTCGAACATGAATTCTTAAAATTTTAGTAAAGAAACAAGCCGTAGGCTAGGCCGAACAAGGCTCGGCCATCTTGTTTTTTTTCTTTTTTCCTTATATATGGCAAAAGTACAATGTACAATGCTTGGGCAAGAGGGATATATTAAAAAAGCATATAGAGCCATGCTTCAATGAAAAGCACCCACATATTATGTATTATTTAATAAAGGAGGGACCAAGGGACATTTCAAAATTTTGAAAGAGAGCAGCTAAATGCACACTGGTTTTTGCTCCCTCTACACTGGTACTCTCTGCACTTCCCATACTTACTCCATGCACACTTATTTTGTCCAAAATGCCTTAATATATGGAAGTCACATTCCTCTCTACACACCCTTTCTCCCCACTCACTCTCAACTCTCCCCCCTCTCCTTCTCGCCCGCTGTCCACCCGCCCACCAGGTCTCCTCTCCATCTCTCTCCCTACCTCTCTCCTCCTTGCGCACCGTCCGCCCGCCTACTCTCCCTCTCTCAGTCTCGCTCCCTCTCCCTTGCTCAGTCTCTCTCCCTCCCCCTCCGGCGGTGCTATCAAATGAGGCGTTGGTAGCTGTGGTAGGAGTGGGGATGAGTGGGTGAAAAAAGAAGTTGGGAGGAAGAGATGTCCTTTTAGGTAATTTTATATAGGGGTATATATGTTCATTAAAGTTTCAAGAGCAAAAATCAATGTGCATTTAGCAGCTCTTATTTTGAAAACAAATGGCAAGGACATTTTTGGTTTTTTGTAAAAATCGAAACCCACTTAGTCCATCAGGTTCGAAAAGGATGAAAAGTCCATTAGATTTGAAAAGATGAAAAAGAAGGGACGGTTGCTTATAGTTAAATGAGACAATTTGGAGAACTTATTAGCGGGATCCACTTATGAAAAGAATATGATACAATCAAAATAAATTTTTTTAAGAGATATTGCTGCTATAGCTGCAAATGTCAAGTCTAAAGATAGTTGTATTGTCAAAATACCCTGTTTTAAAGGTGAGTTCAATATTTTGTGGATTGTAGCAAGAGCTGTTGTCCCCAACATTTGAAATTTCTTATTTGAATTGTGGAAAACAAAAATATCAATCCATAAAATTGTGACTTTTCGCTTATATAATTCTTAAAATTTCAGTTTCCAAAATTGCTACCATTTACTATTATATTTATTAAACAAGAAAGGGAACGACACTTGAGAAATTCACAAAAACCCTGACATGAATTCTTAGCAAACAAACAGGCACTAATTTTAAATATTCGAGAGGTTACTAATTTCATTTGAAAAAAAGAAGGGACCTGTTATATGCATATCCACACCTGCAATTCTAACCATGGGACCCTATGAAAAAACCCCAAAATACCCATCTCTTTCTTCCTCTCCCCACTCGGCTGCCCACCTCCCTCCCCCCACCCAACTCCACCCCCTCTCCCTCTCCCGGCACTCACCTCCGCCCTCTCCCTCTCCCTCCTCTTCTCCCTAATCGTTGTCCCTCTCCCTCTCTCATTCGGCCACTCCAGGCCAAACAAATGAGTATATTGTTCGGCCCTGAGTAGCCGAACAACATCATCTTGTCCGGCTCTGAACCGCCTAACGGGAAGCGGGAGGGAGGGAGGGAGGGAGAGGTACGAGGATCGGGGGGAGCGAGATAGACAGGGAGAGAGGAGGGAGGTGGGTGGCTGAGCAAGAAAAAAAGGAAAGAAAGATGGGCATTTTAAAATTTCTTCATACAAATCCCATGTTGAATGTGCAAGGAGCAAGTGTGGATGTGGTACAACAGATGCAAAAAAGAGAAACTGAATAGAACTCTAAAAACTTTACAACTTCAAAAATAGAAAAACTTTCTTTTTCTTTTCTTTTTTTTTTTTTTTTCAAATAACCAACATAAGATACGAGGCCCTTTTTTGAAAACTTACTAAAAACACAAGGATGCGTTTGAGACTTTCCCTCCCTCCATTTATAACGCACATGAATCAGCAAACACACACAAAAAAAAAACCGACGTACTTCCCCCTCTCAAATCCCTCGCTCGAATCTTTGACAGCAATTCCTGCATGTTACAGATATCCGCCGACTTCAAACGATCTCGTTTTCGATCTTCACTCTCTTTAATCAGCCTTTTTGTTCGTCCTCTTCACGACCCAAGATTCATATTGGACGGGAGTTTGCATTCTAGGGTTTTAAGGTAATCATCATCATCTTCTTCTTCTTCTTCTTAATCAACACTTCTGTGCTCAATTTCCCTGAAAGCTTCAATCGATTCAAAAACCCTTTGTTCTTCTTGACTCAAAAACCCCAATTTCTCCTGAGATTTCTCTTTTGCAGACTCTGAGGAGAAGCAGGGGAAAAAAATATCTTCTTTGGGTTTTTGTTTTGGTTGCGGTTTTGATGGGATATTATCTGCTAAATGGGAATGATTTCTAGGGTTTTTGGGTTGATCACAACGTTGTGATAGAAAACAATGGGTGCCCTAACGGAGACTCGAAAGCGTCTCAACGATTTTTTTAGCCTGGGTTGTGCTTTCTCTCCCAATTACCCTGCCGAAGTCCCACCTGCGAAAAAACCTCGAATTTCATCGGAGACGCCTGTTATAGAGAAACCCTTATCGGCTGAGTCAACCCCTAAAAGAATTTCCAAGCTGCGCAGCTTGCCGCCGCCTGGACCTCTGCCGCGAACTGTTCATGCCCCGCAGAGAAATCGCAAGTTCTTTGGGTCTGTGAATTCAGTTAGGAAATCTGAAGGGGGCGACAGAATGGGGAATTGTCAGAGTACAGTAGACAGTTTGTTTCAAAGAAAGGAGGTTAGAGAGGAAGCTTCTGGTTCATTGAGAAACAGTGGGAGTGTGGTTAATGTAGTAGATGTTGATGCCAATCGATCGAGGGATGTGATTACCGAAGGCCTGACCATTGAGGAGTACAAGAAGTTGGTGGAGGCCCGAGAAGTGAATTTGGTGCATTCAGATTGGCGCAGTGGTGACTTACATTTGCAGGAGCAGAAGACTCCGGATCCTCCTTTCGTGTCATCCTCCTCGCCAGTATCTGATTTGACTATTGTGACGCCAAAGTTCGACAATGTGGAATCTGTGGGGAAGATGATAGAATATGTTTCAGTAAACCGTGCAGGGAAGACGACGCCGGTTTATAAGGAATTGTATGAGTCTGTGAAGCAACGACGAGATCCAAAATTGAGTTTGTTGGATTTTGAGCTCAGATTGACCTTGCTGAAGAGATCTGCCTTTGATCGGGTGAAGGAAGAGAAAAAGGTATATTAAGTTGCTAGATTGCTGTTTACTTGTATCGTTACTGACTTAATTCTATGTGGAGACTCTTCTGTTGCATTTGCTATATATTTGTGATTTTTCACAATTAGAAGCTTTTGAATGCAGCATGCAAAGAGCTGATTGACAATTTTAGCGCACTTTGGTAGTACTTGTAGGTGGCTGTTCCATGCATTGGTGCTGCCTCGAGTATTAACATTTTTCCTTTATTATTATTGTTATTAAATCTTCCTTTCTTGATTGGTCAAAATATTCATTGAAGAAAATCACAATGCCGCACTCTAGATTCCAGATATTACTATGTTTTAGTGAGAAACCCTTGTCCGTATTCGCTTTTCCAAAGAAATGAAAAGGCACGAAAGGATGGGGACAAAAAGAAAGTAACTCTTTATTTATTTATTTATTTTACTTTTTGAAGTAACTATTGTGTTTCTCCACCCAATTTGTCGAAATTTGATGCAGGCCCTAGGGTTAGGGCTTGCGGGAAAAGTGCTAAAAGCATAATGGGTGCCGAAGCACGTGTCCGAAGACACAATAAATCTCCGCAGAGATAATAAACGAGGACGCACCTCAATGGGAAAAACCAATTTCATTATTCAACAACTCTAAGAAATAAATCTCTACAATGCCATATAAATAGTAAAAGATAACTTAAGCCCTAAGAAACCTACTTAAACTAGGAAACTAGAATCTTATCCTAATTACAATAAAATTAGAAACTATTGACATAAAAATAAATCCCTAAATCTATGTGGGCCCTACACATGTGGCCATGAGGTCTACTTTGCATCAAAATTCCAGGAACCTCTGACAAGAATTAGGCCCAATACTGTTTCAAAAAAGAGATGAAGAAAAGAATTAGGCTGAATGTGTTATGATGAGTTTCTTAACTCAACCTGAGTTCAGACTGCTAAAGTGAAATTGGTTCAGTTCTGCTGTCAAAATGATTCCCAAAAAGGAAGGGATAAAATTATTGAAAGAGACCCAAACTGGTTCACTAGCTGTTTCTGATTGTTCGGCCATTTTAGCTGGCTTTGACTTGCTTAGATGGTCCCTGGTTCTTTGGATTAGAGGGTATATGAGGTCCGACTGGCTGGCCTTTCTGGTTCAGGTCTTAAGCACCGCTTATGCAAAAGATTTGGATCATTGGGCTCCTCCTTTCTTTTCCTATTAATAATGCATAAGGATTTGAATTTTGAACTGGTTCTGAGTGTGTGTTTTTTGGATTCAACCAAGTTTAGAGGTAAGCGCTTCAGGTTTTTTTTTTTTTTAGAGTCAAGAAAGTTTAGAGGTAGGCACATAAGCTCACTTGTTTATCACCAGTATCATTTGGTAGCCCATCTTTCCTTTTTCTTTAACCACTCTTATTGTCAGTGATTATTTTTCTTTTTCTTTTTTTAAAATAAAAAGAAAAATCTGTTGAGTTCTAATTCCATATTTCTTTGGGGTAGCATTGGCCATAATTGCTCAGTTATACTGGTACTGGTGACGGTCTCTTTTGAGAACTCTGAAGCTGGCTATGAACTTACACCCTGTTGGGGTGTGGGGGGAGGAAAAATTTGCTATTGAGTAACTTGTTTCCCTTGATTACTCAACCTACATTTTGGGCGTCTTGTTTCTCTTATCTATTTAATGTATCTAGGTTACTTCTGTAACAAGGTAGGTATCATACCTTACAAAAAAAAATAAAATGGTAGGTATTATTTTGAAATGAGTTCTGCAACTATTGACACTGAAATTGAACATTATGTTGTAATTTTGCTCTTGATAACTGATGAAAGGAGAACCATAGAAGGCTCTTAAAGAGCTGAGGTCATGAGGGTCAACTGTAACTGTAGAAAACAGAAAATCAAACAATGCCACGAAGAGGTTAAAAAAAAATTTGAAAATAAATTTTAAGTTGAAAAGGCAATTGGAATTTTTAAGTTGAAAAAAAAAAAAAAACTGTAATTTTTTGTAAGCTAAAATATTTCAAGTTTTTTTTTTTTTTGAAAAACCTCTGAAGCCTTTTGTAATTTTTGGTAAGTGTAAAAAGCAACAACTGTTGAAAAGAAACTAAGGCCTCAAAACTCGTAAAGAACTGATAGTCTGCAGTATCGGATAACTTGTTTCATAGCAACTGACACAACCAAGATGGTGGGATTTCATATTGGATTTCTGTTAATCGGTTTACCGTTACTTATCTGCCTTTGCAGAATCTCTATTTTGTGGAGTTTGAAAAGACCCTTTTATATATGTTCTTTATCGCAATGATTTTTTTTTTCTTTTTTCTTTTTTGATCAGCGCCCTTTTTATATATTTAACTTTCATTTAATTGTTAAGGCACCTTTTTTATCATCTCACGGTGCCTGTAATATTTTCCATACAAGATGTAATTTAGTGTACAAGCAACTTGGCCAAAATTATGTGGGAAAAGTGAAATATAAATAATTGTTTAATCACTGAAATGGTGGTTATAATGCATAAAAAATTTTAGAGAATAACAAGATCCCAAAATTTCAATGAGATAAGAAGTGTCACATGGAGGAAAGCAAGCTATTAAAAGCTATTGATTTAATATAAAGAGATTGAAAACCTAAATTAGTTTGAAAGAAAGGAGATCAAGACGAAACAGACATGAGGGTATGAGTTGCACCAGATCACAGAACTGCTGTGTCATGTGCAATGGAAGTGTTACGACTGCAAATCATATCTTCATTGTAAGTGCGATGTAGAAATGTAATTTATTACTGAATATTTTTGGTGTGATTTGGGTGATAGGGAGTTCTACACTGGAAATTATGAATGGCTGGGTTGAATGTACTTTTATTTTTATTTCTACACCTATCCATTCTCACTCTATCTTACTAGAATTTCGGAAAGAACGAAATATGTGGGTCTCTAAAAGCAATTGGAAATTCCTTTTGTGCCTCCCATCTTTTTCGAGTGGAGATTTATTACAATTTTTATGTAGTTAATGGAGCATATTCCTCTTTCTTTCTTTTTTGAATTACATTCATTGCTTTTATCGCCATGGTTATTGTTAGCTGTACCATAATTCTGAAAAGACAAAAAAAAAAAAAAAAAAAAAAAAAAAAAAGTTAGCTCTTCTGTATCACTTCTGTCTTATATTTTTAACTCATAAAATTGACCACATATATACAGGGTAATATTCCTGTGCATCTGTTGTGCACAGTCTTACCGTGCATACCAGCTGCCAGGGCCCACTAGGGCACCACATATTTTGGGACATGGAGGGATGGAAAGATCCACTCATGATGGACTCAGGTATCAAAAACTGGGTCAATCTCATGCCTCTTACCCCTTGATCCGTGGCCCACACGTTTAAAAACTTTATATTAAAAAACAGTTTTTTGAACCTTGATCCAATGGTCCAATCCATTTGGTGGGTGCAAACCCCAGGGTCCAGTGACTGTTAGAGGGGGTCCTCTTTATGTGAATGCTTTGGAGTTTGGATGGATCGTAAGGTGGGCCCTACTATGTTGCCCTCACCGTAAGACGGTGAGAGTTGCTTCCGCAAGAAGATTTGCCATATGTAATTATGTATATGTGTATTATACATATACATATTGGGAATTCTAGAAACTACCCCCTTTAGAAAGCGGCATTTTGCCCCTATATAACGTCCAATGAGAGAGTTCACATGGAGAGTTTTTCTCCTCCTTTAAATGCTCCTACGTTTTCTCCACTTGTCATAAAGCTTTATGAAATCTCACAAAAACTAGACATAAGAGTACACACGGAAATTTTTTCTCCTCTTCTTGTAAGGCCTTACGAAATCTAGGGGGGGCGGGGGACATAAGATTGCATGGGTAGGCCCACTTATAAAACTTAAATCGTTGAATTAGGCTTAATTCTGAGATGAAATGCTGCAAATGCAACAAAGAAAAAAAATTCATTGGACCTACTGATAAATTAGTAGGCCCTGGTCCCTAGACCTTGGACCCTCATAAAATCTAAACAATGAAAATAAATAATAGACCCATCATAAAACTAAGCCATTCAAAATTAATGTCTTTATTTGAATTATCTGTGAATTAGCATTGACACAAATATCACTTCATCCAAACTTGGACACACAACCGGATTTTATAAGAGAGCCCCACCTATAGTGTTGGTGTGTTTTGATTGTGAGATGAAAATGTTCCTTTTTTAGGGAGAAAAAATAGGGAGGATATGTACTCAAGTTGTTGTTTAAAGAAGGAACAAATTAAGAAACTTTAGTAAGTCATTTAATGGAGGAGAAAAGGTGCGAAAGTGATGTTACCATCCTTCATGACCAGTGAATGTTTATTTGCTTGGGGGTGTTTTTTCCTTACAAAATACCTGGGCGGTTTGTAGTGCTCATATATATAATGTATGTATGTATGTACGTACGTATGATCAGGCTTTAATGATGACAGTGACAATGATTTTAATTTTAAATGTTTTCAGGATGTAGCTTATGAGCCTTTTGTCCCTCTTACGGATGAAGAAGAGGATCACATTTCTGATGCTCTGTCTGGTTTTGATGGGTATGCTTATATATGATGTATTACAATGCAGTTTCCTTACAAGATCTGGCAAACTTTAGTTGTCCACAGGTACTGAGACTGAGTCCCTTTTTGTGCAGGCAGGAACTCTTAGTTACACATGAGAGTTCAAACATTGAGATTACAAGAGAGGTCTTACAGTGCTTAAGACCAGGTGGCTGGTTGAATGATGAGGTAGTTTTTTTTTTTTCTTTCCTAAATACAGAAATTTATTGTTTTTGATGGCGAACCACATAATGATTTTTAGTCTTCTTTTCTGTTTTACGTGATTTCATGATATGGTTGCATTTTCTTCTTTTGTAGGTGGTTAACGTGTATCTGGAGTTATTGAAGGAGCGGGAAAGAAGAAATCCAGGAAAATTTTTGAAATGCCACTTTTTCAACACTTTCTTCTATAAAAAGGTTGGCTCGTTGATTCTATCACCCTCGATCATATGTATATATGTTGTGTTTAACTCATATTTATTAGTCTTACAATCATTTTTGTAGGTTGGCATACCATAGATAAAATCTACCCTTTCTATTGTTGTTCCATTTGTTGTTGGGATGCATCTATTCTTTGTAATAGTTTAAGATGATGGATTGTGACAGAGCTCATAATATTCAATAAATAAATAAGTTTGGTTGCTCATATGTTTTCCTACTTAATTTAGTAGGGATATAAACACAATGCAACAGTCTACCTTCAGCCTTTGAACATGGTATTTGAAAATTTTGCATACTATGATTATATAGATTTGGAAAAAAATTAAAAATGGGAAGGTGCAGCTTGAAATGTATGGGCAACTGATCTCCTAATTGCTTTCTTTGAACTCCATACATTTCTGCTCATTCACATCATTTGGCTTGCTTTCTTTCATCCATAACACAGTGCCCCCCTCCCCGCTCCCCCCTCCTTTTCTCTGCATGTATGTGTGGGCTTGTGTGCATATGTTGTCTCTGTAAAATCTTGACTACAATCAATAAATTTTTCATTGAGTATTCTGACCTAGTTTATGTTCTGATATGACAATTTAGCTGGTTAGTGGGAGGAGTGGTTATGATTACAAAGCTGTCAGAAGATGGACTACACAAAAGAAGATAGGGTACGGCCTTATTGAGTGTGACAAAGTAAAGCTGTTATGCCCCTTATACTCTTATTTCACTTTTTTCTTGTTTTTATTTGGTTCAACATGTCTGCTCCCTGCTTCATCTATAAATTTGGTTGATTGTTTGCAGATATTTGTCCCTATCCACAAAGATATACATTGGTGTTTGGCAATTATTAATATAAAGGATGAAAAGCTCCAGTATCTTGATTCGCTGGGAGGCATGGATTTTCAAGTGCTAAAAGCATTGGTATGTCTGGTGATTACTATCATTTAAGAAACTTAATTTAGCAGTGCTTTCAAAAGGAGAAAAAAAAGAAAAGAAAAAAAAAAGGTCAGGACTGCTTATTGACTAGTGTGAGGTGAATTTATGGATTATTTGTCAATTTTTGTGCTCCTTATGTCATTATTACGAGATGGAACATCAATTTATCCTCTCTCTCTCTCTCTCTCTCTCTCTCTCTCTCTCTCTCTCTCCCAATACTAATTGACAACATCAAGAAGGCAAAGAAAAAAGGCCAAAAAAGTTGTAAGTGATGCAAAGTGCAAAGCATATGCTAATAGAGAGATATTGTCAAGTTTGCAAAATGAGGAAAGAAAAGGTAAGGACTTAGATCATGTCAAATATATGAAGAGTGACGGCCAAGAGGCTTTAGTGAAAGACAATGAAATTAAAGAAAGGTGGAGAGAATATTTTAACAGACTTTTAAATGAAGTTTCTATAGGAGGCATAGAAATGAGAGAAGATACTTAGTTAGAGGGCCATACCTTTTACCACAAAATTAGTGTAGTAGAAATAAAGAAAACATTGGCACAAATGAAGACGGAATAGGCTATTGGGGCCATATGGCAATTCCGATAGAGGCTTGGAAGTTCTTAGCATAAAATTGGACTGATTGGGCTAATTAGGCTCTTCAATAAGATATTAAGGACTGAGAATATGTTGGATGAATGGAGAAGAATTGTAGTACCTTTGTACAAAAGAACAAAGGAGATGTACAAAGTTACACCAACCGTCATGGGATTAAACTTGTGGGTCACACTATGAAACTATGAGAGAGACTAATGGAGTAGAGACTTAGGCAAATGACCGAGGTATCTGAAAATGAATTTGGCTTCATGCTAGGAAGGTCAACTATGGAAGCTATCTTCTCACTTTTGCAATTAATGAAAAAGTACCGAGAGGAGAAAAAATTATCACATGGTCTTCTTTATTAATCTAGAGAGAACCTACAACAAGGTACCAAGAGATTTAATTTGGTGGGTTTTTTTAGATAAATGAATGCTTTAAGAGTTTGCCTGAATATAGTTGGGACATGGCTTGGGTGATAATGAATGTTCCAAGAGGTTATATTAAAACCCTTTAGGCCCATTTGGCATTTTACTTTTAAAATAAAGTGGAGTGAAGTGAAATAAAAAGAGGGAATAAAATATAAGTAGGTTATGATGGTATTTTGTTTTTAGTTGTTTGGAATGGAATATTTTTGACCTTTTGTTTGGGGAAATGGAGTTTTTTTTTGTCTTTTAGTGAATAAAGATAGTTGCTTTTTGACTCTTTTTTTTTTTTTTTTTTAAAGATGGGAGGGAGTTTTGGATTAAAGTGCTTTTGATTTTGTGCTTAACTTTACTTGACTTGACTTTACTCGACAAGTAAAATTATCAAACGGGCCCAAGGACATGTATGAGGTAGAGTTAACGAATGTGAGAACTACATATGGAGAGACAAGTGAGTTGGAGGAATCAAATTTAAGTCCTTATCTCTTTACACTGATTATAGACAAATTAGCTGCTCATATTTGGGAGGAGGTACCTTGGTGTATGTTAAAACTTCAGTGGGGATGTCAAAAGGCTGAAACTATTATGAGAATTGAAGTTTAAGAGAAACCACAAAGAGATTCATTTCGATACCTTGGCTTGATAATTACTAAGGATGAAGAAATTGTGGAAGATGTCGAACATAGGATAGGATGAGGTTGGAGGGGAGACTTGCTTTTGTGGTCGGTGCATACCAACAAAGATTGAAGGAAAAATTTTACAGGATAGCGATTATACAACATATGACCTATAGAACAAATATTGGCCAATCAAGAAGCAATACATGCACAAAATGAGTGTGGTAGATGGATGTATCGTAAAATTAGGAAAGATAGAACGAAAAATGAGTGTTAGCATCACTAGTGATAAATTAAAGATGGAATGAAAAACGAGTGTTAGCATCACTAGTGATAAATTAAGTGACACTCATTTTAGATGGTTTGGCTTGGACATGTCCGATACAAGCTAACAATGGCATCATTGAGGATAAGTTTTTCTATGCAAGTTGATAGCATCAACCTACCAAGGAGAAGAGTTAGGGCAAAGAGGACATGGATGGAAGTAGTAAGGGTAGATCTAAAGAGTGTAACCTATTTGAGGATTTGGCTAAGGATAGATTGGAATGGAGAAATAGTATTCATAGTTGGGACGAGGCTTGTTGATGATGACGACTAATTGACTATTTCAATGGGAAGGATGTTGAAATGCATATCCTATATGCAAAAGCCACATTGATTAGACCAAAAAAAAAAAAAAAATTTGGGGGAGGTTCTCTCTCTCTCTCTACATATATATATCCATAATTTTATTTACAGTGTACTTTGCAATTCAATTTTATTGTTTTTCTTCTACTAACTACTTAAAAATAACTTTGTATTATTTTTTAATGGATAAATAAGACTTCGTATTTCCTCACTTTTGGGGTGATAATGTTGAAATGGATGTATGGTAAAATTAGGAAAGATAGAATAAAAAGATTGTTAGCATCAATAGGTGATACATTGAGAGACTCATTTGATATGGTTGCAAGTATGATGTGTATCAAGCACAGAAACTGAAATTTTATGTTAGCACTTTGCTTTGTCATAACCATCGCCTTATGAGAGGCTTAGTTTGTTAGGGAATTTCTATTATGTAGAAAAATGTTAATGTACATCTTTCCTTTAAAGTTATCATTTTCTGATGAATCCTAATCTTCATTTTTTAAGTGTAAAATAAAGAACATTCTAATGCTCATCTTTTCAACATATCAGGCCAGATATTTTGTTGATGAAGTGAAGGATAAAAGCAATAGGGATGTTGATGTTAGTTCATGGAAGCAAGAGTTTGTTGGTGAGCTTCCTGAGCAGGAAAATGGGTATGTGTGCTGTCTATCACATTCATCTTCCTTTTTTACAATTTTGTGGATAAGTTGGATATGATCCTGCAACTGTAATGTTGCCACAACTGTAATTTTATGTCCATATTGTGAGACTTGTGCCAAATCCATTATGGCACTGCAAGTGCTTAGCTTGTTTGATCATTTTCTGATGGCAAGTTCGTTGCAATCTTCTGTCCTGCTGAGTTTATTTAAATTAGCTCTGAAATGTAATTGGGTTTATTCCCTGGCTACTCATGGCTGGTCAGCCTTGATGCTGTGGCATACCCAATCATATGCTGCTGTTGCTTTTTTATGCATTTACTTATACTTAATTTAGATGCCGATTTTTTTCTACTATAAACAATTATTTACATGTCTGTTATCATTGCATTCCCTTTTTTTTTTTAAAAATAACTTGTTTATTATCCTAATCCCAAAGACGTGCATCTTCGTAAATTAGATAGATATCATGTAATGATATTTGTTTTTATTCACATTTACTCTGTCAGAAGACTGAGTTTATTATTATTTTTTTTCAAAAAAAAAAAAAAAATGTTGGAAAGAACGTTTTACATTTTTGAAGTCGTAAACCTGAAGTTTGACATAGTTCATTTGAATGTTATTTGAATGTATTTTACTCTATTTTGAAGTTCCCTGGTGGTAAGGGTTGCAAGTTGTATTATGTACAAAAATCTAAAAGATGTTTCTCTCTTTGCAGGTGGGATTGTGGTATGTTCATGATTAAGTATGTAGACTTCTATAGCAGAGGTTTAACACTTTGTTTCAACCAGGTGTGCTTTTCTATTTTATTTAATCATTTTAATGTATGGTTATGGTGCTGATGAAAAAATGTACAGTCATGGTTGATGAAAAGAGTCTTCTGCAATGATGTTAGATCTAGGCTAGTGAGTTCATTGATGGTTTTTTTTCTAATCATTAAAACTAGCAAAAATCAGAAGTAACCCGTTAGAAGCCTATACTCGGAACATATTGTCTATTATCACCATAGATGGTAATAAGGTATGGGCTCTACCTGCTTGTTGCCATGACCTATTTGATAAGAAGTTTTGTTTCTTAGGTATTATGGGTCCCACACTAGGCCGGGATCTACATGGGGATGGTCATATTCAGGTTGTGTGTGTATGTGCTCACATGCATATAGCCCTTATCATATTAACTTCAAATAAAAATCCTTGCCATTTTGAGCTGAATTTTCCGCATCTTCTAGGAGCACATGCCCTACTTCAGGAAGAGAACCGTCATGGAGATTCTGAGGTTGAAAGCAGAATGAATCATGCCATGAATTGGGGATCAACGAGATAGCGGCCAGCTGAAAGTGATGAAAATGGGATGGTGATGGCAGTGAGTTGCCCATGGGATGCTGACTGGTGTGATGATTGGTCCGTAGGCAGCTAATGTGTGATCTGTCTTGGAGGAGGAAGTCAATACACAAGTGCTTCTGCCCAATGTGACCAATTGACTAAGCGATAACCATCTGATACTAGTTTTGCTTTGGCCCTGACAATATGGACAGGTGTGCATACAAAGGAAGGTATGAGTGTTTTACATGACTTGAAAAACTAGACTTTGTAGGGGTGATGGATTCCAAAGGTTGTCTTAAGGTAAATTAAAATGTTCTGCTTTCAAAGTTTATTATATTAATTATTTTCATCCCTTTTACCATTTCAGTGGAGAATGTAACCTGTAGGAATTGCAGCAGTTTCTCAATGTGATTGTAATTGAGGTTTGGTTTGAAAATTTATTGTTTTATTTGGGTACTGGGGTTGGCTTTTAACTTATCCTTTTTGTAGAGTTGATAAATTGGAAAATGATCATAAAAAAATCATCTGAGAACATCATCTATCAAAACTCCAAATCATTTGATAGACTTGATGGTAAACAAAGTGCAACACTTGGAAGTTTCAAGGGTACAGTATATTATGATCCATTCTCTTGGGATATTTGTTGAAACAGTTATTAGTCTAATGGGGTGATGGATTTCAAAGGGTGTGTGGAGAGAGCTCTTGAGCATTGTCTGGAAGAAACATTTTTTTTGTGGTCGCTACATTGAAATGTTAGTAGAATTCTCTGGGCTTGAGGGTAGTAACCAGGGATCATCCGTTACACGCAGGGCTATATTAGTTTCATACTGGCCTATGTCTTCCACACACCCTTGTGATTTCGGATCTCATCCACAAGCATTCCATATATTCTCATGCCCGCTGTGAGGTCCATTTCGATCAGTCTCTCTCTAGAGATACTAAGAATAGTTTTTTCTAATTAACAATATATTGAGCAACGGAAGAAACTCATTCAGTGGAATGATACTTTCTGGTTCGATTCCACGCTCACGGACCAATTGGATTGATGCCTTCTGGTTTAACATTGATCAAACTACGATCCATGATTCTATCAATTGATTTTCAATAAAAAGAATGTGTTAAACAGAGTCAAACTATGTACTCCATATGGGGGCTCTTCATTCAAACTTGTGTGTGCTTATGAAAGGCTAGCAACTGTGAATTTTTTTCAACCAAATTCGGTGGAGGACGAAGCAGCTGCAAGACCAAGACCAAGACCGGATCCTCCATCAAGCACAAGGATTGCCTACATATTATCCATTATTAAATTCAGATCCATGCTGCCAGCTACAAGCTCTTGCAGTCATCAGGCAGATGGGGTCCTTGGCTGTTTGGCCTCTGTAAAGCAGTCCGGATTGAACCGTGTCAGACCAACTGTACTGAATTGGTGATCCCATGCAAAGTACTCTTGATTACTGCATCTTTTGGACGATTTAGAGATTGCTCATCGGATGAACTGCTCCATTCTCTCTCTTTAATAAAGAGTGATGCATACTTGCTATATGCAACTACAAAAATAACGTTATAAATATGTAAATGTAACATTCCTGCAACTAGCCGCTGTGGCCCACATGGAAAGAAGCACTCATGAAGGACTCAGATATCAAAAATATAATCAACCTCATACCTCTTAAACCCCGATCCATGGCCCCGAAATTTAACTACTACATATTATAGAAAATGCACAGGATCATTTGTGGGGTCACCCACTCCACTCCACCAGGATCGCAATCGTAGACCTCTTGATTTACATTAAACAAGACAGCTGAAAGGCTCCCCAGATAAATGCCAAATATCCGAAGGGCTTAAGTAAAATGAACAGATGCAAACCAATCAGTTAACATGATGGAATTGATCAACAAAAAACACAGCAGTCATTCAACAAGCATATATCCACCTACCTATATATATCCTAATACCAACTTGAAAATGCAAGCATCCCCTCTCAGAGGGCGTCTTGCCTAAGTCAATGGATCATAATTACCAGCAATTACAGCAGGCAGATTTATGAACGGATTTCTCAGTTGAAAATCTACGCTAGTACAAATATTTTCTAAAGCTCTCCAGTCAAATGCAATTCAGTAATCCAGACAATCTCATTCTACATCAGCATAGCATTTTACTGAAGTTGATGCACAGGCAGCTTATGATAAGATCACTAACGACCTCTTGAATCAACAGAACCGCTACGATCAGATTTCACCTGCCAATCAAGGATTCCAGTATCAAAACCCAAGAAAAAAAAAATGTGAGGAAATTGTTGTCTAATCACAAATGACCACACATAATCTGCAAAACAGAAAACAATTCCATTGGGGAAACTAAACATTACAGAAGGTGAGCGTGAACGAGACAAGCTCCGGCTGTGACTCCGCCTCTTTGTACTGCTAACCCGTTTCTTGCGAGGTGGCTGCAGAATTGGTGAGTTCAAAAAAGGAAATGAACAAACATCAAAGCTTGTAATATTTAGGCAGCACTCGTTAAAGCTTGCAATATCTAGGCAGCACTCGAGCAAACCAAACCCTCCCCCTTTTCTTTTCTTTTTTTTCATTTTTCTTTTTAAAAAAACAATTCTTCTTACTACCCATAAGCAAACTTTTGACTTGCTCTCTGATCTGTTGACAGTGCAAGGAAGTTTAAACAATTACGATTTCTACCACTCACAGCCTTTACTTACAGAACGTGACGGGGATCTGGATCTTGATTGAGATCTGCAAAAGTTCCAGAAACAACCGATTTCAATATCCACATCCACAATGTTGCTTTAACACCTTGATCCAAAAGCCTCGACGCCTCTTCCACTTCAGTATTACCATAAGTTGAAGAGGAAGAAAGAAGCCAAATATTAAGCAATGGCAACAGATAAAAGCATCAGATACCTTGCATATAATATAATTCATATGAAAAAAAAAGAGACTTCACCCTGACGGTCATAAATAACGGCAGTCACAACAGCAAAAGTGACAGTGCTGCCAATGAACCGAGAGGAACTGAAGACTGTATCACAATAAGCGGAAATATTCACATTTAAAGTACCGAGTTTGTTTGGACTGCCAATGAACCGTGAGGAACTGAAGACGGTATCACAATAAAGCAGAAATATTCACATTTAAAGTACCAAGTTTGTTTGGACAAGTAAGGACTCAAATGTGCAACCTTGTGGTCATGACAGAGCGCCTTTCAACTGTGGTCGTCGCATTCTAGAAAATATAAGTTGGAAATTTTCAGTTTTTTTTTTTTAAGTAATTTTTTTCAGTTGTACCATCAGGCCACATCCAGAACAGTTAGCAGAGACTACCAGCAGCACGACAGGAGAAGATGGGCACCTCTAAAACGCTGGATTATGACTTCTCAGACCATTATTAGGTCACAATACCCAGATTTAATGTCACATTCTATCCTCTCCTAACTCCTATCTAAACATCCATTGGGCATCCACTATGCATAGCAAGATAAGATGAACCTATTATTTTGGATATTTCAAAGCTGCTCATTTACAGCATACCTCCACAACCAAAAAGAGTTCCAGTCATTCGTACTAAATCCCATTAAGTTCTAACATGCAACCTCAAATTGCTGCTTCATCCCATATCCAATAGACAACAACGCAACTACTGTAAACACAGGATGAAAATTTGGCTGCCTCGTACGATCTTTCTTAGCTAACCCCAAATCCAATTTTGCTAAGTGGAGAAAACACAATTGAGCAGAAGGTACTGATTTAAGAATAGTAAGGGAACAGACACAATTCTCTCAGCTAAACATACTCCAACTGGTGCAGCCAAGTCGATGTGCCTTAGCATGATGCACAAAAATTCAACACCTGGAAAGAACATGTAATACAAGAACCAGCAACGCATCTTTTTGGTCCACAATAGTGAAAACCTATGATGCCCATAACAGACACGGACACGGGCACAGGAAACAGGGGTTCAACATGCCAACTTCAAAAAGTTAGGACACAAATAAGGGTAAGTCATCTCACTTAAGATGCATTTCGAAAAATTTTATTTGAGTTAAATTTAGCTAGGCCCCATTAATGAGTAGGTCATTTATTTTATACATGTTAGATGTTTAGTAGGTGGGGCTCATTGTGGATCCACAAATTACAAGTGAAATTTGGCTAAACCCACGTGTAGTGGGACATTAAATTTAAATTTTTGATTTTTAATAAGTGAATTCCACTGCGGATCCCATGAAGTTAGTGAAGTTTTAATTAAAATATAAAATGGTGGAGCCCATTTACTTAAATTTACTCCACATTTTTATATCGCTATACATTAAGTCGTGGAGCCCTTTTCGTTTATTTCCTATTTTGTTGGGACCTGGAAGACTCTCGATTCAGACCTAAGGGCAAGAAAGAGCCCTAGCGTTTAATTTTGCTGGAAGACTCGAACCTTTTTGGAAGGGAACAAAACTGAGAGAGAGAGAGAGAGAGTGGACATGGCGACCAGCAGCAGTTGACAGCTGTTGTTGTAGCAACGGCAGCGATGGCGACGAATGTGCATCCCCCTTCTCTCTTCCTTTTTTGCCCTTCCTTCAACCAGACTCTCTCTCAAAAATTGAAACCCTACATTTGGAATATGGTCGGGATACGTCTCCAGACGTATCCCATACATGGATCCGTATCGGACTGGGTACCATCGGTGAGATGCTGTATTCGCCTATGCGGGTATCATAGGTGAAAACTGACGAGACGCTTGCTGAAAGGCCTACTACTTTTCTATGATTTTTTTTCCTCATTGACTGGTGGGTGATGTTAAATTTCAGCGAGAGAACATAGGAAAAGGAAAGATGTGCAATAGAACAGGAAAAAAAATATTTACAAAATATAAGCGGAACATACCATATACCTCCTGCATCTATCGACCCCATCCTCAACAATCAACATGTCACGGCTGGAGGGGCAAAAAACCCTCACTCCATCTCTATACACTTATGAGTCTATCAATGGGCTCGTGCATGGCCCGAATCAGAACAGATACATGGGTCCAATGGCCCAGAAGCAGCCTATACCCATATGCATACACTGTAAACTTTCATTAAAAGGTCATAAATCTTTCATCAAACCCACTTCCACATCCCCACCAGCCTACCCAAAACCCTAGCATCTACACAAGCACTCTCCTCTATTTCCCTATTCCATCTGAGGTTTCGAACAAGAAAATGGTAACCCGCACACTTTTTGTTGTCTTTATACTTTTCATCTAGCATCAGGGTTGAAATTCCAACGTGGAAAACCCACTCCTTTTCTTCATTCTTCCCCAAGTTATATAGATTAAGGGTTTCTTAAGATGTTTACTTCATTGCAGTTAACATAGAAATGGGGATGTAAATGGGTATTTGATTCCCCAACTACCTGATGGTTCTGAACCATTATTATCCAGGTTTAGATCCCGGTCCCGATTACTAAATGGGTCTGTTTCCAGAACATTGTTTTGGACCTGGTAGCTAAACAGGTCCAGTTCCTGAGCCACAATGGTACAGGCCCGTTTATCCGGCCCATATGCAGAAGCCTATAAAGGCCTCTTTTTCTCTTTCTCAAAACCCTAATCCAAGGGTGTGTTTGTGCAAAGCCGCGGAAGAGGAAACCTACCTTGTGACTTTCCTCTTCCGCGGCAGTTGCTTTCTCACCGGGTGAGGTTGGAAAGGCAGGTCCTTTCTCACAAAGAAAATCACGCCATCACAACGCGCTGGAATCCAAGAGGGGAATCATCGATGCACCCAAACACGAGTGGGGAAGGTGCCAGAAAATCCGGCACCAGTCTCAGCCCATTTCAGCAGAAATGGTCGATGCACAAACACACCCTAATTGATTATTCCCTTCTCAGAAGGCAAAAGATCCCTCTCCCTGACTGAGGAGGCCATGACTCCAATCCCTCAATCCACCTCCATCTACTATGCACTCCCCATTACCAGCAAGAATCCATGGCAAACAAGTGGTGTTACGAAATTTGGTAGGTTTCAGCCAAAATTTCCGAATAATTTATGATCGTTCAAACGAATAGGACCTTGTAATTATTCATCCCAGAATTCGTACCAATTTGTCCGATTCGGTCTGAATTTTATGATTTCGGCTGATTCGTCCTAGTATTTAGGTAGCCTTTAAAATAGAAAAAAATGAAAACTGAAGGGGCTAAACATATTTTTTTAACTTAAAATTAAAAGTAAAATTACCTTTTTTAGCCTTCTGGCCTAGAGAAATTAGCGGGCTCCAATGTGGAGCCGCCCATCTATTAAAATCTATATAACTATATGGGCTCTATCTCCCTAATCAAGTTTTATTCCAATAAAAACATTTTATCATGAATAAGCTAGCCAAGTTTAACTCTAATATGAAATACCATCAAATATAAAACAACATATTGCATTCATTTAGTATAATAAATTAAATGTATCATATATTATTTTTTTCATATTAATATATATAATATTTTTTTTCCAAAATATTTCACCGAAATCTTGGAATTGGCCGAAACATTTCATTTAGAGGGTAAACCAAAATGGCGTCCAAACCGAATTTCATAACACTGCATATGAGCCTCTCTCCTCCATCTCCCTTTTCTTTATCTCCCGATGACGAACTTGCCATCGATCTCCAACCCAAGCTCAAAAGCCACGCCACCTGCAGCACCAACACCCTTCCCCATTCCGCCCACATCCTCCCCCTTATCCTAGACCAACGCCTCTGCTGGATCCACACCTTCAAGGCCTGAAATGCAAACATCGCCCTCCCTCCGAACTTGTTACCTAATTCCGATGGAAACCGGTTCCGGAACCAGAACCATTCTTGGGGTATCGGTTCCGGTTCCCTTCTATAGTGGAATCGGCCCAGACCCAACCTGTTTACATCCCTACATAGAAAGGGTTCAAGATCTAGGTCTTATTTTCACACCACAAATATACAAAATGGATGTTTGGGTGATGAGCTATGATGCATGGATTCTTCATATAGGCAACATAGCGTATCGTATAATATCCATAGTTCCACTTTTGCATAAAAATCTGTGCCCTTGTCATATCCATGGCATGTTTCTGCCGTATTGATGCATTAAGAAATTAAATAAAAAAAAATTTGTCAATGAATGGACAAAATCATGCCCAATGATCCATGGTTCAGTCCCAGGTCCACGGTTGGCCAAGCATGCCCAGCTATAGTACAGCAGGAAGCCCAAGCTCCCAATTAAGTAATTTTTCATGTCCTTCAATATCTTTGCTAGGATTATTAAGTATCTTCTTTTATTGGAGTCAATATTCAACGAATGTTCTGTTTTAAGGAAAAGAAATCCATGTACTACAAAGAAACTATCTTCTTCGAGATTCTCAAGAGACCTATTTAAAGGCCTTATATGTATTGAGATAGAAACCTATTTCAATAAATTCCAGACTACTACTCTTTTGGTAGAACCCTAGAATTTCTTGTATGTGCTTAAAGGAGCCTATGCTTAGGCGGATCCTTCCACTAGTCCAACTGCATCATGTATCCATGCTGTATCTGATTCTGGGCATCACGAGGGGCAAGTTCAGGCTTCATGTATCCATGCCTAAATCTTGATTTGTCCATACCAGCAGAGTTTGAAAGGCCAGGCATGAGACTTCCCATTTCCCAATCATGCAGGCTCTGGCCTGGGCTCTAAAGGTACATTAAGGGCAGTATCTGTACCCTATACACAGGTGATTCCGGCCTGAATCTGGCCTGCTCACAGCCTTATATATGCTCCTAATTTCACCAAAACATCTATTGACTCATTAGCACTTTTACATAAATAAAGCAACAATTCAGTGCAGCATTTTATAACAAGATTTCATTCAATGTGAGTTTTAACAGCAGAATTTCACTCTTCTTGGTGACCCAACTTAATAGCATTTTGTAAACTTCATGCTGAACTCCAGAAAATCTTCAAAGCTTCCCTTAGCACTGAAATCCCACTTCATTGGACTTTTTATCCCCTTCTTGACCATACGAATAAAGACCATCAAGTTCCCCACTATTCATTCCTTAACTCACCACCCCACCACCCAGGAGAAAAAAAAAAAAAAGGCCCACACACCTACCCTGAAGCTCCCCAATTTGTTATAGATATATTGAACATCATAACCAGTGAGCAATTATTGCTCAAACTCCAGCTTACGAACATTCTTTATTTTTTTTTTATTTATTATTATTATTATTATTATTATTATTATTATTATTATTATTAAACACCCTGTTGTTTCATTCTACAACAAGCATTATAAATGCCACAGGTGTCATTTTCCATAAAAACTTGGCTCCTTTTCTTCAAAATTTTATCTATCAAGTAAATGCATCAAATGTATCAAGCAAATAGGAAATTCAAGTTTTCATCAAAAAATAAAAAATGGAAACTCAAGTTCTTCAATAGAAACTAATAAAAAAAAGTAGATCGATAAATCAAAAATAGAAAGGTGTAAGGACAACTATTGATGAGATAACATTATACCGAGAGAGAGAACGCCGTTTTGATCCCGAGAGAGAGCGCGGGACAGACTTAGATCGAGATCTAGAAATAGACTGACGAGAAGCTTTAACCTTGGGAGACTTGCTGAAAAATAATTTAACTACTAGCTTAAGAACAAAAACCAATACAAACAGCATTATGAGCCTGGCAGATCCAAGCAATAATGACTACTGGTGACATCTTCCATAAAATCTTGCCTTTCTTTTCCAAAAGGTTAAAGTATCAAACAAATGTATAGGAATAAGGAAACTCCATTGTTTCCATAATAGATTCTAACAGGGAAAAATGCAGATGCATAACAATAAGCAAGGACAACTACTGATGAGATAAATGTCATACCGAGGCGAAGGAGAGCGTGAGACAGACCTAGATCGTGATCTAGAAATAGAATGACGAGGAGCTTTGACCTTAGGAGATTTGCTACAAAAAAAAATTATAAAAAAAAAACCCTCCCAGATTAAAAACTAAAACATAAAAATGAACACTATAAGCCTAGCAGATCCAAGCAAAAACAGCAAAGAAATGTTCATACATATAATCAGATAACAATATGAACAATAACAGCTTTATGGTACATTTACAATTACTACTATAATATAATTGACATAGTTTGAGGCTTTCTCATCAAGTATCTAATATATAGGAGGTTCATTAATTTTTCAATGATGCATTATGATTTATGGCAAAACAAAAGGAAAGGAAAATGAATAAATCAATAAGAACAACTAGTGATAAGATAAAAAATGTCATACCGGGACAAAGACCGTGGTCTTGATCCCGAACGAGATCGCGAGTCAGACCCAGATCGAGATCTAGAAATAGAACGGCGAGAACCCTTAACCTTAGGAGACTTGCTGCAAAATAATTTAACTCCCAGTTTTAAGTAGGGAAGAAAATTAAAACACACATAATAGGCTTGACCGACCCAGGCAAGTAAAAGTCTCTTGCGGGAACAACCAAGTATAGATGTCCTAATCCGATTGTCTAAGTGACAGTGGGGCCATTAAAAAACCAAGACCTCCTAAATTAAAAGCGCCCACCGTGACATTAGGATGCAAATGTCCCGAAAAAAAAAAAAAAAAAATTCCCCTCCAAGCAAAATAGCAACAAACCTCAAGCTCTTGCTTCTGCTGCGGCTACGACTGCGACTGGGACTTCTGCTTTTAGAGTCTGATCGGCTACGACTACGGCTCCTAGACAAGCTTCGTTTCGAATCATACTCCTTCACCTGCAACAGAACAAAATAAGCAGGTTTTCATTAGACTAGGTGCAGGTAAAGAACTGGACAACAAAAGAATGGATCAGCATGATGAACAATACCCTTATATAAGACCGAGAAAAGGCATTTCGAAACTCAGAATCATCAAGCTTCCTGATCTGCAGAATCAGGAATAAAGCAAAATATCCAACAGCAAAGATTATGTGTGAAATCATGTAAATAATTATTCATCCTTAGAATAAATAACTATGAAATCTCAATGCGGCAGCGACATGGACACATAAAAATGAAGCATTGGATACAATACAGATACATTGCACATGTTGCTGTATTTGGGTATCATAGATCATGAACAATATAAGCATAAAGTGTTGAAGGATCTACAGTTTACCATCAAATCCCAAATGGAATTACAGCATAACCCCAACTTACTGCATATTTCATGTCATCATAGTTTGTGTAATCCACAACGCCTGTGGTGCCTATAAAAGACAAAAAGGGGGTAAAAATTTAGAAGTGTCAAACAGAGAGTTTTCAAGGATTCCTGAATTGTTAAATCTGTAAAGTCTCTCAACAAATACAAAAGTCAACAGATGCTCAAAAAGAAAAAAGGAAAAGAATATTGTGTACAGAATAATGTAAAAGATTAGTATGTGCACAGCCACAGCATGAATGAAAATATGTGATTCCAAGAAAATGATGAAGTCACTGCGCTAATGAACTTGGAGAAAACCCAGTATAATAATCTTAGAAACACAACCATCAATTGAAAGTGCACCACAAAAATATATATATATATATATATCTTCTACATGAAGAAGCAGAATAATAATAACAAATATTCACAATAATAATGTAATGATCCTTATCCATCGGTTTCCATCCAACTCATCCCTTCTCCCTCAACCCCTGCCCAACTCACCCTTATCGCTTATCCAACTACCATCATCCTTGTCTATATTTAAAATTTTCATCTACTATTATCCTCGATCTTCATCTCATCTGCATCAGCTTTTTAAATTTTTTTCTCTTTAGATGTTATAAATATGGTGTAAGAATTTGAAAAAGGCATGTAGAACGATTGTCACAATAAGAAGAGTAACAAAACAGGAAGTTTCAGGTTCCCACGAACAAAATCCGACATAAGGTTTTGATTCCCTCGAGCGATCCAAATATCTTTTTTTTTTTTTTTTTTTTTGAACTTTCTTGGAAGAGAACCCTCTAGAAATAATCATATACATGCTTGAGATGGTACGCTCAAAAAATGAGAAGCAAATACAGAACCATGAAAGCATGTTCTTTTATATAAAAAGTGACCGGCTTCACATTGGAATAAGAGGGAGGGAGGGAGGGAGGGAGGACGGGGTGGGCGGGGGTGTGAGTGTGGAGAAAATAAAATATAAAAGAAAAAGAAAATTTTGAGGCATGCCGCGAACAAGTCTTTACAACCACAATGAGATGTAAAGTGGTTATGAAATTTGGGAATTGCTGGTGATTTCTAAAATTAGCCCATGCATTCTTTGTTCAGGGAAAAGATGTTTCATAACCTAGAATACACAACTAAAACATAAACACACCCAGCATAACAAAATGTGGGGAAAAAATGATGCACAATTCAGAAAATTGCATGCCAATAGGCATATACTTGAGTGAACTAAACTATTAAAAAAATTACCACAGGTACCAAACTATGTAAATACACAAAAATGAATCGTAGACAAGAAATAAATTAATGTGACACTCCTTACAGTCATTTTCTTCGAAGTCAATTTGAGGGAATATTTTTTATGTTTTCCAATTTTACATTACATGTGGAATAGGATTCCATTAGAATGAGAAATCAAAGTAAAATGATTAATTTCAACCTACCCCCTCTGTCACGGAACACTTGGGAGAAACAGACATCCCCAGCACGGCGCATGTGATCCTGAAAGATCCAAAAGCATGTTAAATTCCAAAACACATAATATAAAGTACATCATAAAGCTTACCTTTAGGTCTTGCCATGAAGCAGAAGATGGTAATCCAGTAATTAACACTGCATAGAGGAAAAACATTTTCAGAAGCTCAGGAGGCAAGCTAATCCTACAAAACCATGGGACACAGGTTTTAATGAGTACACACCACGATAATCAGAGCGCCTAGAGACTCCACCACCACGGCTACCTCCACTGCCATTGTGACTGCTATAGCGATCATGTGAAGAAGAATGACCTCTTCCACCATGTGCAAGTTCCACCTAAAGATATGAGTGAAGAGGGAGAATAAAACAATACAGGAACATTGTAAATACGAACCAATCAAAATGTGCTGCAACTTGAAACTATCTAACATTCAACAATGAAATGACGCCTGACCCTTAGCCTATGGCCATCAAAAGGATAGCCGTCACGACCACGAATAGCATCTTCAGCATCACGTGCATCTTCGAACTGAAATGAACGAGATAGTGATATTGAGCATTCATACTATAAAACCTCCTCAACTGGTTATAATTTCTGACAGCTGGCACTTCGTTTTCTAAACATAATTTGTCTTGAGAACCAAATATTTGGACAGGTTGTTTAGGGAAAATATTACCTCAACAAAAGCATAGCCTGGAGGTCTCGGAGGGATCTTCAAATCAATATCAACAATAGGCCCATACTGCATAGTAGGATCAAACAAAAGCATAAACATAAGAATTCGAGACGACAAATGAGATTCTTTCAATTTTATGGGCTAAAATTATATAAGGCACAAATACATATACAGAACAAAGCAGGCGAGGAATAATCATGTCCTGATGGCATGATTTACAGTTCGGCCTGACGCAGAGCGAGTTTATTTGGTTCCATAGGTCACTCAATTGCTCAACCAGATGACACTCTAATTAAAGTTGAGTTTTCAAACCCATTGACTACCTCACAAGACACCCTCATTCAACCAATTTAAGAATCACGCCCAAACCAAAACACCAAACAAAGCAAACCCCCCAAAATTAAAAAAATTTAAAAAAAATTGCCACCTCTCTGTCTCCCATGTAAAGAACAAAAAAAAAATAAAAATAAAAAGGAAAACACACAAATAAAAAACCTCCACATAAGTAGAGAGGGAAGGAGGCGTAGAACTTTAATGCAAATCACCAAGTCCAAATGGAGCTCTAAGTTGATGGTCTAGTACAAGTTTCAGGCCAAAACCAAGCTCCAAAGCAAGTTCCTAAGGTCCAGGTCCAATGATCCAGCCCAAGGCTGTGACTATAGGATTAAAAGAGCCTTAAGAGGTTACCACATTCACATTCAAACCTTCCCACTGCCATGCCTCCCATGGTTTGGTTGCCATGCATCCAGATGGGCCCCACTAAAAGTGGATGTTCTTTTAATGGGTCACGCACTGGTTGGAGCTTCACCCAAATAATTATGCTTACATTGGGAAGAGATCTTCAGGGCAACCCATGCTAATCATGAACCCCCCTGTGAAGCCAGCCCATGCCAAACAAGACCATACTAAGTTACTATCTACACTCTCTCCTGTGAATTGGCATTTGACACTCACCCTGGTTTAATGCTCATTCAACTAATATCCAAACTGGAATTTTACAAATAATAATAACAATAATTCACATAAAGGCCCGAAATGTGGAGCTTTGAGCCCTTAAAGTGAGGGTCACGCCAATATAAACTAATTGGTACTTTCATCGCACACCCCTAGCCCACACCTGGACCTTTATATTCCTAGAGCTTACCCAGACCCATACCTTGACCTTTTTATTCTTCCCACCCCTTAATTGGCATGCTTCTTAATCGACCCACAAGAGGGTCACCAAAAAAAGGAAGAAACCAAAATGCTATTATGGAATTACAGAAACACTTTCTAAAGGTAATTGACAAAACAATCCAGATATAGATTTTGGTAAATGCAACCCTGAAAGGAATAGGGATTTCTAAAATAACATAAGAGACAATCCACAGGATGCTCTTCCAGGAATTATAATTATGGGTACAGGTAAAAAGGGCAAAAGACATGTTAAAAAATTAAAAGTTGCAAACAAACCTTGTAAAACAGATCTTCAACTTCACTCTCACGGACATCCCCTGGGAGATTACCAACATAAAGGGTTCTGCTGGAGCGGCTGCTCATAGCTGCTGAAACCCAGACACAGAAAAAAATTAAAAATGCAAATCAGCAACTTTGCTGTATCAAAGCTAATCTATACACATCATTGACTACACAGATCGTCCGCAGCAACAACAAAAGTGTTTTGTGGGACTTGAAACCTTGACAAATAATCCATGCCTACTACAAAGATTGTTACTTTGATTTTAAAAAAGGGGGGTCCATCGTCTGTACAGATAGGCTCCTCTTTCTGTTTCAGATTCGAAAAATGAGCGAATCAAAATCCAGTTTTTCACATTCTTTCTAGACCCATTGAATTGCTGGATCTGCCCAACTCAGGAACCAATACAACTCAATCTCTATGGATTGAGACCATGCCTATACCTAATCTAAGCAACAAAAAATTTCAAATCAATCCCTGCACAAAAGTTGAAGGAAAAAAAAAAACCATAATTCTGCATGAAAAAAAGAAACGATATTGAATCAACATTAACACCATCAAATCAAAACAGTTACCAATGAAAACCCTACAAAAAGCTAAAGAAGTTTTGGATGGAGAGATCTAGGGTTTCAATCTAGAATGGGAGCTGAACGAGCTTTCTAGGGTTTCTAGGGTTTTGAAGCTACGCAGAAGACAAAGCTTGCTTTTTTTACCTTGATGAGCGGAAGAATCGAGGGTTTGGGTTTTGAGACGACGGTGCAAATGAGAGAGAACGTATGTATATATACGACGGTGCAATGGCAAAGACGTAAATACAGTAGTGCCTTCTCTGATAGAGACGTGTTGAAATCCTTGCCGTTGGTTGTGATCGGGTTTGGTAGGGACTGGATAATAACAAATTGATTGGAGGATTTTATGAAAAAAAAATCATAAAATGACAAGATAATTGTTCGTATAATTTTGTAAGATGAAACTATTGACGATATCATCAGCCTCCTATAACATTTTTTCTTCTTCGATGGTTTGAATACCTGATTGTTAGATTCAAAGGGGGTATATTTTTGAAATTTGGTGAGAGGTGAATATTCATTTTAAAAAAATGTAGAAAAATCAAAAGGAGTGATGAATGATTCAAATAGTAGGGGTTTGATAAGTCTTTGCAAATCATAATATGAAGTGTGTTTAGTCCACACAAACAATACAATACTCGAGAGATATTTTCTTATTCATTATTCAGAGATTTCCCATCATAGCTCCTTATATATTGTTAACAAACATCAAGACCTACGAATTTCTACTGAACAAAGAGCTTCAAATTCTAAATGTTCACAAAAGCATATACAAATTCACCCCCTTCAACCTCATTCGAATCCATCACCAAATTGAGAGAAAAAATTCTCATTTAGGCATTTCATTGAATACCTTACACTCCAAACTCAAATTCCCAAAACTCATGCGAAGGGGCAACAAATGTGTTGAAACTAGACATGAGCCCGGCACACCTTGAGACCACTCAATGAAGACCACTGGAACACAAAATGCTAAGCGAAAGAAGATAGAGTAGAATATTGTTTGTTATAATGAAAATTGACAATATCATTGACTGGGTTGACGAAATCATTAACTTGGGTGGTCTAAAAAAAAATTGTACGAACAATCATTTCATCATTTTATGAATTTCTTTTTTGCAAAACCATTTAATGAAGGTTTAATATTCATTTTCTCATAAAAACCCCTTTATTTTTTATGGCTCTTTATATTACAGATATGGATGAAAATGTGGATCATTGAATGCGTGGCCCCAGTGACAGTTGGATTAATGTGGGTAGTTTAATTAAGCTCTTTCAATTTGAGTGAGTTGACACCATAGTTTGGTTTTGGGTAATCCGAGTGATCGACGCAATGGCCTTCCTTATTTTATTTTTTTACGGGCCTTTGTTGTTTATTGTTATCAACCGGCTTTACTTAACCATGTTTGATTGATAAAAAGGGAGTGAAAAGGTAAAATCTCTAGCTACCAACGCTTAGACTTGGAATCAGGCCCGAACCGGTTTTGTATATAAGGCGAATTTGGGTTTGGTTTTAAGTATAGAATGATTTGAAAAATTGAGACCTGTTTAGGTCACGGCTCGAAAAAAGACCCAAGCCCATTTACTTACCAAGACCTAAATAATGACCCAAACTTGATTATTAATGGATTAGAATATAGGGATAATCGAAGAATCGAAGACCATTTACGACCCAATGGTCACTTTATTCCTTCCCTAAAACATAGCATATAATAATAACTTCTATTTAGTTATGAAATCTAAGTCTCATATATTTCCAAACCCACAGTTTACGGGGTCCACTTTATTTTTATACAAACACAATAAAATCCTTTTTTTTATACTAGAATGGGTGCCACTTTCATAGGCTGTATTATACTTCTACTATTTTTTTCTCTTTATTTTCCTTTCAATATTTACTAAAATTAATCTATGGAGTCTATTATGGACATTTTTCTCCTTATTTTTCTTTGGATATTTGGTATGATTAATTAGTATGTGGGGCCCATTGTGGAAGCCAATTAATTTCAAAATTCACATTTAATTCTGAAATGACACTCAATTTATGGCTAAGCACAAATATAATCAAATCAATATTCTAAAATATTTACTATTTACTTGATCTTTCCCTAAATATTTTTAGCTTCCTAAAATCTCTCTAACGAGTTTCCATATTTATTATGAATTATATATTAATATATATTTATAATTTATTTAAATATTTAGATATATTTTTAATAATAAATTCTAATAATTTCTTAATTATGCCAGCGCAGGTTTATTGCACTAATATATATTAAAACAAAGGGGGAGGTGGGATGTGAGGGGTGCCACCTTAGCAACCTAATCATTCTCCTTTCAAATAAATATGGAGAAAAAACATAGAGTGCTTTAAAGTGCCATATCAATATATACCACAATTTTTTATAAAAAAAAAGTCTCTTTATCCATATCTTTTATCTCATAAAGTCTCTCAATCAATATCTCTTAAAATCTCTTTATTTTGCTACAATTATTCTCTCTCAACACCATCTATCTTTTATCCTTTCAAGATTGTTATATTTTTTATTTTAATATTTGGGGCCCACCTTTATACAATTTATACCGATAAATATTTCATTAAAAATATCATTTTCTTATAGTTTTCAAATACAGTTCTACTATATTCAAAGATTGTCAAACGTGAACGAAAATCAGACCCGACCTTTGGGTAGACCACCTTATGGATGAGCTTGTGATAAAAATGTTTTAAGGTTGGAAATTTTTTGTTGAATCTTATAGGCATCATTTTATGATCTGATTATATAGACATATGACCCTACGTTTGGCCCACCGTAAATTATACTTCCGTAGGCCCACATGGACTCATAATTAAGAGATACATACACTAATCCAAGGTGGCTCAATTATTACTGGGATCAAATAGCATTAGCCTGTAGTTTTAAAGTCTCATAATTTATGGCTTTTAAAGTTAAGATGTTTATACATTTTTTTTTTAATCTAGAGCTAAATAATGGTATTGGTGCTACTTCAAACGGGGTAGAGAAGAAATTTGTGCTGATGTATTGAAATGACTATTGGCCTATGTGAAAAAAAAATTTGTGCATTTGTGCACCGAGAGGATTGCACTTTTTTTATGATTTTCTTTGTTAACAATATTCTGTTGTTTGGTGTGATGCATTTTCCCTGCATAAAAGTAAAAAATAAATAATTTTTCCTTAACAGAGAGGACTTTGATTTTCTACGAAAATACAAAACTCAATTCTGATGAGAAAATAAAAATCTGCATAAACTAGAACCCTCTTGTTGTACAAATAAGTCTAAATGGGGTAGCTTTGTTTTATTAGCCTTTGAAATTATCAATGGGTAACAAAAACTTGAATGCATTTCTTATTACTAATATTATATATATTAACAAAATTCGCTTTTTTATATCTTCTTTAGTAATTACTGCTGTTATTATTATTTTTATATTATTGTTAAATGAATATTTTTTTTAGCTTTATCTTTGTAATAGTTTATTGTTGATGTTGACCACTTATATTTGTGATTGAAAATGTATTAACTATTTTTAAATAAATATGCATGAATATATGCTTATATATTTATAATTAATTTTGATATCTCATAAAATAATATTTATAATTAATTATTTTTTTCCCTCATCAATAGTTTTAATACTAAATACAATTATTCCACATCTGATACGCTTTGTCCCAAACGTTGTATTCCTACGTGCAGTGTCTGTACCGAAACCTACGCCATTGGTCCTACAGCACCCCCCACACTCCAATAGGCGTAGTCCGTGCTGCGCACGTTAGAACCGCGTACGGCAGCACTTCATCGGTCGGGCGGGATGACATAAAAAAACAGCGTCATACCCACTAGGAAACTTCACGCCCAAGGAGAAGGGCGAAAGCGAAAGGAAAGTAGAAAACGGGACACAAATGAAGTAAAAAAACAAAGACCCCAAGTCGCTTCAGCGTACACAGTGCTGAAAAAAAAAAGCTCTCTGTCGATGGCTTCTTCATCTTCTTCATCGTCTTCTTCTTCTCGATCATGTACTTCTTTCTCTCACCACAATCTTCCTGTAATGGCTTTAAGAGAGAAAATAGTGGAAAAGGTACAAGAGAATCGTGTTACTCTCATCGTTGGCGAAACTGGATGCGGTATTTTTCTCTATTGCCTCTCTCACCCAATACTCCAAAATGCCTGCATTATTCCATCTACATCTCGGTACTACTTTTCTAGGTTTTTCTTTCTTTTTTCTTGTGTGAAGTGTCGAGCGATTTCCACGTTTTATAGTCCAATAGAACTGCTGCATTTAAAAAAAAAAAAAAACTAGTAATTGGTAGTCTGCTGCACCATGGGAATGTGCTTTAGCGTGGGATCTAACCGTTCATCCCATATGCCTCGTGGGGGATTTTGAAAAGCATGTATTGGGGTTGTAGCTGATGGGGTTCTTTTGCATTGCTACTGAGATTTAGCTGTGATGAAGATCACGTGGACTACAGTTTGAATGCACTCTTGAAGCACGATGGTTGATGGAATTAGGTGATAAGTCACAGTGATGTGTTCAGTTGCCCCCATTTGTGTCATTTAGTACTTGTTGGATTAGCTCAGATAGAGTGTTTAACTGTGTATGACTTTGGTGATCAATGGCGGACCCAGGATTTTGGTTTGGGTGGTGCGGGCAATGTGATTAAGTGGATAAGTTAAATAATAAAACCGAATCTTTTAAAGTATTATATAAGGGGTTTCTCGAATCTCACGGGTGCGACCACACCCGCATGTTAACACTTGGGTCAGTCTGATGATTGTTGGATTTTAGATTAAAAAAAATAGATTTAGAGAAATGATCTGGAAAGTGATTATTTACTTCTGCACTTGAATTTTGTTTTCTCAAGCTTCTGTTCAAGGGTGGGGAGAGAATTTTTCCTTTGGGAAGGAGGGGAGGGGTGGTGGTGGGGGCATTTATGCAACTGGGGCATTTCTGCTTCGTGCAGCTGTGGTATTGTGCACAACTACTTGAGATGAAGTCCCAAGGATTAGGTTTTGGCGTAATCAAACCTACATTTGGGTATAATAATTATTAATCATTTATAATGAAATTGAATTCATTTTGTTTCTCTATTATATATGCTCCGGTGATGACTTTTGTTTTAAAAATGATTATCAGCTTTTAGATTTGCATTATTCATCATAGCTTGATATCAATGCGCATTTTTCATTTTCCCTTTGTATGTGGCTGGAATTTTTCTTCAGGGCCAATAATACAATGTTCTTGAGTAAATCTTTTAGATTACAATGTTGTCGTTAAAACCGTTCATTAATTCCATTTGATGTACCTTCTTGTGCAATGACTCAACAATATAGAGAAGAGTTGCTGCTTTTTGTATTTTTGCGTAAGTGTTTCCTTGTATTTTGCAAGGAGCCCAATATAGTTATCTCCGCATGCTTTACCACATGTTATATTTTTTATGCATAGATATGCCTTTTTCTTGCCTCTTGTGATCCCCTTTGTTTTATATATTCCACAGGGAAGAGTTCACAAGTCCCGCAGTTTCTTTTAGAAGAAAATATGCATCCTATATTATGTACACAACCTAGAAGATTTGCTGTTGTAGCTATTGCCAATGTGGTTGCTAAAGCTCGTAACTGTGAGGTAGGAGGTGAAGTTGGGTATCATATTGGTCATTCAAAAGTCATGACAGCAAGGTATGTTAACATTTATTTGCATTCTTGTTGGGCTCTGTTGGAACCTTAACATGCTTTTCTCTTTATGCCGCATATACTTTATGACATTACCTCTAGAGTAGTAGAATATGATTTTCTAGTTCCTTCACCATTTCTTGTCGTAACTTATGTATTCTTGCTCAAACTATCATCTTTTTAAGAGATCATTTTGTTATATTGGTCATTTGTTTGGTGAAAATCTGTTATGGATTAAGAATCAAGAAATATAAACTACTGCACCTTTGTTTGCGGTAACATGCCCAAATAATTGCCACAATCTTAGAAGAAAAAAGAAAAACCACCAATAAAAGAAAATCTTAAAGGGGGAAAAAACATCTGAAGAATGCCAAAGCAACTCAAGCTTGGGTGATGGGCATAAAGTTAGTTGAAAGGTATACACTCTCCTTGATTCAATGAACAAGAAAGAGCATGTCATGACATTTTTTTTTCCCAGAAAGTATGATCATATTGATCAAGGAGCATTTTTTTTTGACATTTGTATCCCCAAAGTTAAGATCAGTGTTATGTGCGAGTGTCCGCTCAATCTGGGATGATGGGCTCTGTATATGATCAAATCACAAGATTTATAGGGTTTTTCACAAAGAGGTATGAAAAACCCTAGAATGGAAAAAGGAGAAAAGGGAAGAAATTTGAAGAAAGAAATAATATGGTCCTATATTCCCAGGTCGGGCGACCACTACTGGATTTATACTTTATTGTATTTTTCATAATTACAGAAACTGTTATATAAATTTTATTTACAGAACAATCCATATTTTCTATATTTACTGATACATTCTTTGCTTTTAACAGCCCCACATTAGTTGAACAGTCAATGGTTCAGTGAACAGGATAGAGTATCACACATGACATTTTTTTCTCAGAAAGCAAGATTAGGAATCATTTCTGATAAGATTTGTGTTCTCAGTCAATGATCATTTCTGATGAAATCTGTCCCCAAAGCAAGATCAAGGATCACTCATCTGACTGTTATTCAGTGCTGGATTGAGTATCCAAAAACTTGATGCTTTTAAAGATATCTTAACAAAACATATTACAATCAGTCAGGTGTTATCCTTTGTGTGTGATGTAATGTGTAGCCCTCTGCTATGTTAGTCCTCTTAGTGTGGCAGTCCACAAGGCTTGTGTTTTCCATGTACATTGGCAAGGCTGGGCATGGCATTTAGTTATTGGGCATATTAGTCAGCTTGGTTCCAGCTCATCGACCTAAAAGCCTGGCCTGCCCCAACTCATTGGTGAGATATCAGGCTAGTGTTCGAACTGTCCCACTGGACCGAGCCATTTAGTTGGGGTTTTATGCAGATGCGGACCCAGACTGACCCCATTTATCTATCTGGCCAAAATCTCAGGAATAACAATGCAAAGCAGTATTGTTAAACTAAGGGCAGTACATAGTGGTCTGTACTCAGGCCGGACCTGTGCTGCTCAGCACATTTCCATTTATGAGATCGTGTATGTTCTCCCACTGTCTACTGATGTGGTTTTTGTCTGTTCTACTTAATACATTCATTGGATCATTCTGTTGCTGTCACTGTCATTTCCTAAAATTGCTCTATATTTTGTAACAGGTCAAAAATTATTTTCAAAACTGCGGGAGTTTTGCTGGATGAAATGCTTGATAAGGGTATTGCTGCACTCAAATACAATGTTATCATTCTTGATGAGGTTCATGAAAGATCTGTGGAATCGGATCTTGTTCTTGCATGTGTAAAGCAGTTCATGTTGAAAAACAACAGTTTGAGGTTGGGGCACAGAAAGATGTCTTTTACTTACATTATTCTTCTTCATTTTTATTTCAATCTTTTACAGATTACATGAAGAAAACTTTTTTGCCGGTCTTGTACAGATTACATGAAGAAATCTTATTGTTATCGTGTCCATCGTAGCTCAAAATTTAGGTTCTGGCTGCAATTGTTTAAGGGACTGATACTTTCTATCTTTACCTAGGTTGGTGATGATGTCTGCTACAGCAGATATTTCAAGATACAAGGATTATTTCAAGGACCTTGGTAGGGATGAAAGAGTAGAAGTGCTTGCAATTCCTAGCACAGGGCAACATGTAATATTCGACCGAAAGGTTTTATATCTTGAACAGGTGATAAGTGGCGGCATTATAGTTTTCTTCATTTTTATTTTATTTTATTTATTTCTTCGCACATACAGTTAATCGTATCAGATTATACATGACATGCGCGATTGTAAAGATTGATTTATTATTCTAAACAATTTATTGTTAAGCAGGTAACTGAGCTTCTTGGAATGAATTCTGAGTCTTTGGAATTCAGATTCTGTTCTGGACCGAACCCTAGTTCTGCTGATGCTGATATCAAACCTGAAGTGCACAATCTAATTAATGATTTGGTGTTGCACATTCATGAAAATGAACCTGATATTGAAAAGAGTATTCTGGTTTTCCTCCCTACATACTATTCTTTGGAGCGGCAGTTTTCCCTTCTAAAGACACTTAATTCGTTATTCAAAGTTTATATACTTCATCGTAGCATTGACACTGAACAAGCACTCAACACTATGAAAATATGGAAGTCCCACCGTAAGGTAATCTGTCATATTCTATAATATGGTATTAGTGGTATTTTCAAATTTGTTTATTTTGAATTTATGTTGAAGTCCTTATAATATATTTCTTCATTTGCTAGTCTGTATATTCATGCACATATAGCTTTAGGGAACTTCATAAATCAAAGTATAGAACTTCAGAGAATCAATCTGACAAACACTGACATCCAATGTTGTCTTGATTTTGTAATCTCAGCTGAAAGATGCCACCAAGATGTTTCATGATTTTCATTGCTGAATTTATTTAAACAAAAGTTTGTGGTATGCATTGTTATAAGAGAAGAACGACAATGGGTTTCACATATTCCCGAGTCGCACCCAACTCGCCCGAGTCGACTCAACTCAACTGCAGCCAAGTCGGGCCAAATTCGAGTTTTTAAACCCTGGTTGAGCTTGAGTCATAAGAGGTCTTAGTCTACTTTGAGTCTTTGAGCCACCTAAGTTTGGTCCGGGCTGGCCTGACTTAATTTGATGTGACCCATTTTCAGTTTGTCACATTACCAGTTATGTATTTTACACATGATTAATTGAATTGTGAGTAGCTCTATATTTATACCGAAATTTAGGCCAATCCCTACATAGATATGAGTGGGCTTGATTACGCAAAGGCGGGCTTAACACAAATTAGATCAGGTCTGTTGTTGCTGGCAGCACCATGCTAATGGCAGCATGGAATCATTTATCAAAATTAAATAGTGCTTGTGTATGAATAATATTGATATAACATTCTAGAACAATAATGTGTTCTCTTTGATGTGTGATCTTGTACAGCATCCCTTCTTTTAGATTAATATATTGTATTGTTACCTTTGAGAGAAAAAAAAAAAAAAAGAAAGAAAAAGTGAAGCAACCAAATTATCCTTGTAGTTTTTAAGGCATGATATAGTTGTAGACTTGTAGCCATTAGCAAATCTAGAGAGGCTTTTGATCTGTAGGAGTATGACTCTACTGGGCTTGCCTATTTATAATTTTATATTAATAAATGTGGTGACATATTGTTTGATGGGAAAATTATGACTACATGACAACCACAGTACTTTATGGTAAAGTGATGTTCACACACACACACACAGAGATATTTACATGGGAGGAAGTGTTAACTACCCTAGTCCTAAATATCCTAATCTGTCAGCCCAGGGGTCATCCTTGGGTTGCCCCATTCCTTCATTGTGCTCCTGCTTGTGTCATTTCCACTAGAGTGCTCCGTGCTCCGTGCTCCGCACATGAGACATTCCACCTATGCTCCGCTGGTGCCAGGAGTCGATTATTGGCACATGAGGTGAGCTGGGATGTGCTTTACCACTGGGCCATCCTATTTTTCTCGACGTTCATGTTGCAAACTAGTTAACAAAGAATAAAAAATCACTTTAATAATAAGTAATAAAATCATTAAAAATCTTTTCCAAATAGCATATGAACAAATTGCCAAACTTGAAAAGAAAGAAAAATGTGCTGTGAAGATAATGTTTTCTAAGTTGCGGCATCCATATATCCCATCTATTTCAAAGATCTGAAGGATTTTACGTCAAAATTCAGTTCTTTTTTGGCAGTATCTCACTATAGTTTCATTTCTCTTCTAAATTATTAAGCAAAAAGTGAAACTAACTTCTGTTTAGTTGTTCTTTCACACTTTAATGAGTGTTTCCTGAAGTCTTTGGTTTATGCTATAGGTGATATTAGCCACAAATATTGCAGAATCATCAGTCACAATACCTGGAGTGTCCTCTGTTATTGATTCATGCCGATCTCTGCAAATCTTTTGGGACTTTAATATGAAAAAGGACACACCGAAGCTTGCCTGGGTGTCCAAGTCTCAGGTATATTTCTTTCATGGGTTGGTTTTAGGTTTTACAACAAGAACGTTAAAATTTTTACGTGAATTGGGTGCAGGCTGAACAGCGTAGGGGAAGGACAGGACGTACGTGTCATGGTCAGATTTTTCGTTTGGTTCCTCGACCATTTTTCAATAGCTTTGATGATCATGAATGCCCAACTATATTGAGATTATCGTTAAGACATCAAGTGCTTACAATCTGTTGTGCTGAATCTAAAGCCATTAATGATCCCAAGGGTATGTTGTTTTCTTATTAAACACAACAATGATCTTTGTTAATATTTTCTGGTTTATGTTTGTTTGAGCTATCATATTGTTGTAGGTTCACTGGAAAATGTGGGTTTTCTATTCCGTCTGCCTCATGTTACATTGATAGGCAAACTTGTGCAAAGTTCCCCTTTGCTATGATATCTTGACTTTCCTGTTTTGTTCTCTTTATTCATTCTACTGAGACTAGGGCACTTGGGTTAATTATTAGTGTAATTGTTTAAAAGCATGAATTTAATTTGGTATCAGTTAAAGAGCTAGGGTAATTTCCTTCTAGAAAAATACTAAATACCTTTTGTTGGCATGCGTTAGGTTCATTTGTAAAGAAGCTTTGATATTCGTGGTCTCTGATTGTCGTTTCTGTGAGACCATCTTCTTCTTGGAGTTTTTGAAGAATTTTGATATTCATGAGCATGGATTCGCATGGCATTATGCTGGAGAGTAAGGTTGTACACAAAATCAGACCCATTAGCCAATGGCATTTCTAGACATCCTTCTAAAGATGACTGAAATAACGGTCACATGTAACAATTTGAAATCTTTTTGGCTGTCGTATGGATCAGATGGGCTATATGTGACCAATGAGGATGGATTTTGGCAAGCCTCTGATCCACTGTATCTGATATGGGCAGTGGAGTGGCCCATAACATAACGCCATGTGTCTCTACTGGCCATTCATTTGCCCATAGAGTAAACAGTCTTCGGCTGGCTAGAATGATTCTTAGTCGTGGTTGTAAAACATGGTATTGGACACTATATTGGCCAAAGCCTATACATTTTACATATTGGTTGATATGTCGCTGCGACACTGATGTTGGTTTGTTTCACCTCAACATTTACATTCTTGTTTGCTGAAAAAAGAAATTCTAGAGAAAACATAGAAAACTCATGTACCTTTTTTCTTTTCTCCTTAAAGGGTTTTGTAGATGTAAATAGAATCGAGTTTCAAATTTCAATACATTTTGAGTTTCTGACACAACATAAAATTGTTATAAGGTCATGACTGAAGTCTCTTGATGTTTTGGACAATACATTTTGGTTTCAGCCAAGTTTCTACTGTCACTTGTTGAACGAAGTCTTGTATGGGTCCATGTATTGGAATCTGCACTGATATAGGTGTTGATATTGACATGTCTAGGGTGTTAGAGGCTGGAACCAGCCTATCTCTAACATAAGATCATGGATTCGGCACAATTTGTATATTAGTTTAATATTATGCAAATCACACCAGATGGAAAAGAATATCGACAAACTTCTGACTGTCTGGTTTCAATTTCAAAAATTAAAGAATGGTTCAATTTGTCAACCATGCGGCAGTGTTCAAAATACTTGAAGAACCTGGTTGTGTTGTGAATAGTTCAACATGAATTGTGTCTGTGTGGGAATGCCATAACATTTACCCATTTCAGATAATCCCTGCAACATACTTGCTTGCATAATACAGTTTGCTTTGCAAATCATTGATAAGAACAGTATTTCTCCAAATTGAAGGGATGCTACTATACTATAAGTATAGTGCACTGGAAATTTGAGCATTGAGCAATCGTGAATACTGAAGATTTTTTTTTTTTTTCAGTGGATATTTCTTTTGGAAGACCGGTGAAAACTTAGGATCCATTTAGAAACTCTTATCTGTTTGAAATAGAGCTATTCTTTTCCCCATCTATTTAAACTTCTACATGAGTGAAAACTTACGGCCTATTTGGAAACTCTGATTTGTTTGAAAAAAAGCCGATTTGATCAAACCTGTTTGAAATAGAGCTGTTTCAATTATAGTATTCAACTTATGGGCTGTTTGGTAGATGCGTAGTATGTCTGATTCAATTGAAAAACCGAACTTGTCATATAGTAAAAGTTATAAGGAAAAACTTGTCATATAGTAAAAGTAGTTCATGCGAACTTGTCATATAGTAAATTTATATGCGCAAACTTGGGAAAAAAAACCAAAAACACCCAAAAGTTGTAATTGCTTTAGAAATTGACGTCTGATTGGATTCTCTTCCCTTCTGTTATTTAAAAAAAAGAAGAGGAAAATGGTCTTAATTTTGATTCAATCAGTGAGGGAAATAGGATTTTCCTAACAATCTAAAGCACTTAAACATTTTTTTGGACCATTTTTTTGTTTTGTTTTGTTTGTTTGTTTTTTGCGTGTGCGCGCGCGCAATGAAAGTTAGATGTGCACCTAATTTTTAGGATTTGTTTACCTGTCCAGTGTTGCTGCAGAAGGCTCTTGATCCGCCAGATCCAGAGGTTGTTGAAGATGCCTTTAGTTTCCTTTTACATATTCATGCTTTGGAAAAACCACTCTCTCTCAGGGGACGTTACGGGCCAACATTTTATGGGCGATTGCTTGCCAGTCTACCATTGTCCCTTGATGCTTCGATACTTGCACTCAAGTTTGGCGAGATTGGGCAGCTTCGTGAAGGCATTCTAATTGGAATATTGATGGATGAACAGCCTCTTCCCATTCTCCAACCTTTTGGGGAGCAAATTTTGGTACCACTGAACTGTCCTGGCTTTACATGATTTATTTGGGTGTAAGTGGACCAGTTTTCTTCTATTTCTGATTACTTTTTTTTTTTTTTTGTGGCAGTCTACGATGTACATAGACAATTATTTTGAAGGAAACATAAAACACAGCAGCAGAAAGGAAGTGACATTAATGGGAAATCTGTGTGCCTTTCAGTTTTGGCAACGCGTTTTTAAGGTAAATTGTATATCTTATCTTTTCATCCCCCTTATACTTAGTTGCTGTGAGTTTTTATGAGCAGTATGGTGATATGGAAGTCAATTAAGATTTGAAAGTATGGTTTCTAGTCACTATGTTACTGTAAATGGCAGTCAGATTACCAAGCAAAACTGTCCATACAAATCTTTTTGCTTAAATCGTAAGTTGCTCCTGATTTCTGACTTCGATCTATGAATGAAAAATTCTTGCAAACTGAAACATATCATCATCAAAGCCTTGTCCCAACTATTTTGGGGTCGGCTACACGAATTCTGTTTCTCCATTCCTTTTTACTGCCTCCATCCACGTCCTCTTTGGCATACCCCTTCCCCTTGATGGGCCATCAACCTTCATAGCAAACTTTTCCTTACCGGCGCCGTTGCCGGCCTAAGTCGGACACATGCCCAAATCATCTCAAACAGGTTTCTCTAATTTTATCCCCTATTGTTGCTACCCTTAAATGCTCTCAAAAGAGCTCATTTCTAATTTTATCATTTCTAGTTTTACCACACATCCACCTCAACATTTTCATCTCTGAGACATCCATTTTGTGCATATGTTGCTTTTTGATTGACCAACATTCTGCTCCATTGGTCATAGCTGGTCTAATCACTGTCCTGTAAAATTTTTCTTTCAATCTTGTTGGTATTTGTGTCACAAAGCACTCTAGAAGTAAGTCTCCACTTCAACCATCCCGCTTTTATCCTACGTTTGACATTTTAATCAATCTCCCCATCATTACTAATTATAGAGCCAAGGCAACGTAAAGAATCACTTTGTGGTATCTCATGGTTTTCAATTCTCATAATAGTTTCAGCTCTTGCTATATGCCCACTGAAGTTACAATCTATATATTTTATATGGCTTATTAAGCCTTTGGATTCTAAAGCTTCTCACTTTCTCTCGAGTTTTGCTTTCACACCAGCTCTTGATTCATCTACCAACACTATATCTTTTGCAAATAACATACACCAAGGTATCTCTTCTCAAATATGACCAGTTAATTCATCCATAATCAGTGTAAAGAGATAAGGACTTATGGTTGACCCTTGAAGCAAACCGATAGTCACTGGGAATTTTCCTGTCTCTCTACAAGTAGTTCTCACACTCGTTATTGCTTCTTCATACATGTCTTTAATAATTTCACTATAACCTCTTGAAACATTTGTTTTATTTAAAACCAACTAAATTAAATCTCTAGATACCCTGTCGTAGGCTTTTTTTGGATCGATGAAGGCCATATGCAAATTTTCCTTCTTCGCTCAATATTTTTCCATTAATTACCTAAGTAAGAAGATAGCTTCCATTGTTGGCTTCCCTGGCATAAAACCAAGTTAATTTTTAAATATCTTGGTCTTTTGTCTAATTTTTTACTCCATTACTCTCTCCCATAACTTCATCAGTATGACTCATAAGTTTAATCCCACGATAGTTGGTACAGTTTGAATACAATTTTGTATATCTCCCTTGTTTTTATAAATAGATACTACAATACTTCTTTTCCATTCATCCGGCATTTTCTTTGTCATTAATATCTTATTAAAGAGTCTAGTTAACCAAATCTCCCCAAATTCTTTTAAGCATTTTCATGCCTCAATCGGGATGTCATCTGGACTTGTAGCCTTCCCGTCTTCATTTGTTTCAATGCTTTCCTCACTTCCACAGGACCACCCCCTAATTTTACGAAAAAAGTATGCTTTGCTAATGAAATATCCTCTTATGCTCTTATGCTTCCTATATAATCTTCATTAAAAGTATGCTAAAATATTCCCTGCACCTTTCTTTTCTATCGTTGTCCTTCACTAGAACCTTTTGGTCATTGCTCTTAATACATTGGACATGATCTAAATCCCTACTTTTCCTTTCTCTTATTTTTGCAAGCTTAAAAAATCCTTTTTTTTCTTCTCTTGTTCCCAACTTATTTTATAGGTCATCATATGGCTTGCACTTTGCATCACTGACTACTTTCTTAGTTTCTTTCTTTGTCTTCTTATATATCTCATAGTTTTCCATGTTCCTAGTACCCTGCCAAACTTTGTAATGTCTCTTCTATCGAACAGCTTCCAAAACCTCTACACTCCACCAATAGGTTTCTCGAACAGCTTCCATAACCTCTACACTCCACCAATAGGTTTCTTTATTATAGTGTCTCATCCCTTTTGACTCTACAAGCACCTTTTTTGCAGCCCTCCTAATATAGTTAACCAGTTGTTTCCACATCTTTGTTGTTTCTCCCTCAAAATTTCAATCTCCATCCTCAATCACTTTACCCTTAAATATTGTTGCTCTTTCTCATTTCAAATCCGTCCACCTTGTTTTAGGGTATATTTTATTTACTACTCGTTTTTTCTACTTCTAATGCAATTATCTAAAACTACTTACCTATGTTGTGTGCTCAAACTCTCTCCTAGTCCTGGAATAACATTACAGTCTTTACAAGCCAATTGGTCTTGTTTTCTAACTCGAAAAAAGTCTATTTGGCTCCTACTAGTTCCACTTTTATAAGTAATTAAATGCTCCTCTCTCTTTTTAAAGCGAGTGTTTTCTATTAAAAGGTCAAATGCTAATGCAAAGTCCAAGGTAGTGTCTCCCAACTCATTATTTTCTCCAAATCCTTGTCCTCCATGCACTCTCTCATATCTTCTATTATCCTTTCCTACATGCTCATTTAAGTCCTAGGAAAACCTTTTTACTAGTTGGAATTTCTTGTAGTAAATCATCTATCTCCTCCCAAAATTGGCTCTTAACACTTTCATCTAATTTTGCTTGGGGAGTATAGGCACTAATTATATGATTTATGTCTTCCTCTAATACTAGTTTAATTTTATCACCCAATTTCTTTACCCCCACAATTTTTCTCTTTCAAATCCATATCTACAACTATTCCATTTCTTGTATTGTTCTTTTCGGCATAAAAAAGTTTATAATCATCAGCAAGCTCGTTAGCTTTATCCCTCTTCCACTTTGTCTCCTGTAGACAGGCTATACTAACTATACTTCTTTTCATTACGTCAACTAACTCCATGCTTTTGCCTGTCAAGGTTCCTGTATTCCCTGTAGCAGGTCGAATCTTCCTCTTCTTCTGCTGTTGGACTAACTTCTTTAGCCGCACTCGTCTAGAATGGTGCGGTAGCCCTTACCCACTTTCTACTCCAACCTGGCGACACTGTATGATCTCAAAATGTTGTAATATCAGAATTCATGCTTGAGTTGTGACAAGATTTTATGCTGGCTGTCAACCTACCTAATACAACCCTCCTCCTTTACCCAGGCTTGGGACCGGCAATAAAAAAACAACTTGCGGAGTTAAACTGAAACATATCATGGGTACCTATAAAAAATTGTGGGTCAGTAAGCACAGAGTGACTATGGTAATAGGGGATGATTTTGCTTTTTCAGGATTTACTCTTTTTTTTTTTTTTTTGGGGGGGGGGGGGGGGGGGGGCGCAAAAAGCTTTACATTTGTTGTTCTTTGAATATATTTTCTGATAGTTGTGTTTTTAAATAAAATATTTGAAGGACAAGCAGCGTCTGGAACGTCTCAAACAAATTATCAAGGTTGATGAACCAAAAGCTACTCCATCACAGATCTCTAAGCTTGAAGAGGAGTGGTGCTACTTCCACAATCTTGCGCAGAAAGCGCTACATCATGTCTCTGAAATATGTATGGGTTCACCAGCATTACTGCATTAGTGATTTAAGGTCAGAATATTACATTTTTATCTGCAGCATCTCATGGTCTGGTCCCTGCAGATGAAGATGTACTCAATACAGTGCACCGGTTTCGGCCTGAGTTTTTGGTTACAGCAAATGCACTGCCCTCTTACTATGATCCTTATGAATTCAAGCACACCTGCCTCCTTCCACCTCCTCAGGCTGGAGATATGGGCGACCTCACAATGGAAGATGACCTCCATGATCCAGCTTTTGAGAGAAGGAGATGTGTCAGCTTACCATTCATTTCTCCTAAAGATTTCCAGGCTAATGTGATAGCTGGAAATTTGGCAGAAGTTATTAAAGAGGTATTGTTTTTTCAAAGGATTTGTCAGGTTCTTATGCATCAAGAGTTGTTTAGTGTACTGTGTGGACCATTCAATGCAATTGGATCTATTTGGTAGTCTCAAAGCTGTGTTGCCATATTTTTTTTTCTAGGACTTTTGTAGGTCATTTCTCAGTGAGTTGGGACTTTCTAATCTGGAATATATATTTTGGCACCTTAATCCATATTGGATCATATCAGATCAACGGCAATCATTGAACTACGGATCCTATTTCTATGGGTTTATGTCGCCAGTCGGAACCTATTTCACATCCTGGTGCATCAGACCCTATCATGCTTCAATTTTCCCTTGTGAATATTTTTTGCATTCATCTTGCTGTTGATGATCTTTCATTGATTTTGTTTAACAGATGAGGCTTCAATGTCTAGAAGACACTTCTGTGGATCAAAAGCAACCTATAAATGTTGTTTCTGATCTCATGAATGAAGTTTCTTTGTGTATATATTTTGTCAATGGATCATGCAACAAGGGCAGCCAATGTATCTTTTCTCATTCCCTTCAAGCCAAAAGACCTATCTGCAAGTTTTTCCTTTCGTTTCAGGTAACTTGTCCGGCCATTTCATTTTAATGTAGATATCTCTATTCCTTCACCTAGCCGAACTTATATTTTCTAAACTTCTATGAATGTGCTGCGCAGGGATGTCGTAATGGAGATGCGTGCCTTTTTTCACATGACCATGGTCAATCTGTTTCCGCTAACAGCGGCCCAAGCTTTTCTTTACCAGAAGATGGGGTTTCTGCAGTTGACTCTTTTCTACACTTGTTACCTACAGCAGCTGATGGTTGCATTCTTGTATTGGATGATACTGATTTGCATTTTACATGTAACCTCTCTCGACATGGTAATTCAAACAAGATAGTTACCACCACTTCTAAGCCATATGCTTCCATACCTGGCGACTCTTCTGCAGGCATTACAGTTGTACCTGATGTGAGTCACCCAATTCAGTCTATCATTAATGATGTTGCAAAAATGTCCATCCCTTGGAGAGATGTACGGTTTGTATTATGGTTTGCTGAATTCACTTGCAATGATGATAAGTTGGATGACCAATGCCGGCAGCTGCAAAAGTTTTTTGAGAATCTTGCTATCAGGCTTTTGGCGGACTCCTTGTATGATGTGCGGGTGGCCTTAATCATGAACAATATCAGATTTGCGCAGCTACAGGTATGTTCAGAAGCCTAGCTATTGGTATTCTCGTGTCTGTAATTTGAGTAATGATCTAATACGAACCCTTAGCCCCATGGTACAGTGAGAAGCCTTTGCACATGACAGAAGCCTCTACTATTTTATCGAGTTTCAAGTGCAGTTATGGTTGGCCCTTCGAAGGGGCCAATATTGTGTAATTCTCAGCAATATCTGCGATGTGGGACTCATCATCGGCAGGGAAAAGAGATAATGGCAAAATATATTTAAAGTTAAAATTATAGAAAAAATAATTAAAATTAAAAACAATGAAAATATATTTAAAATTAAGTAAATAGCAACATAATGATATTTTAAAGGAATTGTGTTTGCAGTAATAAGGGCTTGATCATAACAACATATTCAGTGCTGTATCAAGCATTATAACTGATGCACAATGGGGGAATTTTTTTCTACAATGATTGGTATGCTTCAAATGTTACTAAGCAAGTAGGGTGCTTGTTTGGAAACTCTCTCCATAGAGACTCCCCAAACCCGAAGGCAAGTGTAATATTGTAAACTTACTGAGGCCACATTAATTGATGGTGAATATTACTCACTTCATTGTGAATCTGTGATCTTCTGGCTGATGATAATTCATGTGTGTAACTGACATTTTAAAACAGACATTTCACTTAAAAAATATTATTTAATAAATGAAGATGGGAAATCTTATTAGCGTTATCCATGAAGCATAATCATTTTTTTCCATCCGGTCATTACTATTTCTCACCATGCATAGAACTCGTACCTTTTGTGAAGCCAACCTCTCGAAGATTATTCTGGAGGATAGGAGATGGGCCAGAAGGCTTGTGGAAATGTTTTTGCTCTCAAGTACAACATGTTATTGGGGAATTTCTACAAGCTCCATTGCCTTCTCCATTTGCTAATAATGTAGTAGTAAGCACTATTACAACTAATTCTCCTTTTCTCACAAAATAGCGAAGCAACAAACCCTGATACTAATTATTATTAGGAAATCTCTACAAGCATTTGGTAACCAATATGATTTCCTAACACGCTCACTAACCAAATGATTATGAGAATGCAACCAAATTAACAAAGATCAAACCACTTTGAAAGGAAAGACAAGTAAACATCACAATTATCATCAAGACACAAGATTTACGTGCTGTTGCCACAATAGCGACTTACATCCATGGAAGAACCATGGAAAGCTTTTCTTACTCATTCAATTCTATTGAGATTACAAGCCTTAAAAGTTCCAAGTGAGGCTCCTTAAACTTTCTGGAGAACCCTTTAATGAAATTCAGGCTGGTTACAAATCTTCTCTCCCCAATGAGCCTGTATCTTCCCCTTTCTTTGTCTCTTTAAAGAAAGCCCCTCTCTTGTTTTCTATCAACCACTCCATAATGGGATTCTCTCTCTTTTCCCAATTAGGTTTTCTCTAGTTTGGCACTTTACTAGCATAGTAAAAGTCAAGTAAAGCCTCCATTTTTCTGACAAGATGTTACATCAAAAGCACTTTAATTCAGAACTCCCTCCATCTTTTTAAAAAAAAGTCAAAAAGCAATCACCTTTATCCACTAAAATACAAAAAAACTCCACTTTTCCATACAAAAAGTCAAAAAAATTGTATAACAAACAACTAAAAATAAAATACCATCATAACCCACTTATATTTTATTCTTTCTTCAAAATCAACTTTACTTCACTTGACTCTATTAGTAGAGTTAAGGGAGCAAGCACTGCAACCAGCGGCAGACCTGGGATTTTCATTTGAGGGAGCGATCCCAAATAGGTAGTTGGCCTTTGGGGGCAAACCCAGGATTTTTATGTGGGTTGGGGGCGTACCCAGGATTTCCATGTGGGTTTTGGAGGTGGACCCGGGATTTTAATGTACAATTTTACTTGCAATTGTCCAAGTTAAGCACAAGGGAATGGTTTGTTCAATCAATTATGAAAAATTTAGTCCCTCCATCAGATACTTATATTTACATAGGTTATACGAATGCAAATTGGCCTTTCTGTTTGTGCTAAATAATTCTATGATCCTTCCACGAGTGCCTAAGCTCTACAAGATTATCTTCTAATATGTTATACAAATTATCTTCTTAAGCTCAGAGAAAAGAAGGTACACCTTTTGTCCACTATATGTTGTCCTCTACATTGTGATGGTACCTCACTGTACCATTTTTACCCTACATTACCATTAAGTGAGCCTTGTGAGAATCTGCTCTACACCGACACACCTCAAGAAGCTACTGTTGACAACCACTTACTCTAAAAGCTTAACCTGATAGAGAACGGTGTAACAATGTATATCAAGACTACAACACCCCCACCCCCCACCTCTCGGCACGTTCGGGCTCCTTCATGGGAATTACACGCTCTATGGGAGAACACAGGGGCTCCTTACTGGAATCATACCCTCCGTGGGAGAATAAAAGGCAAAACAACCCCAGGGCTTCAAACACTCGACCTCCCGCTCTGATACCATGTTGACAACCACTTACTCTAAAAGCTTAAGATGATAGTGTAACGACTCAGGCTTGTTGTCCACCTGATATTGTTTGCTTTGGCTCACAGGATTCCGACCCAATCTTGCCTCACGGTTTTAAAAGGCCTCATGTGGAGTTAAGGTCAGGTCACATACATATATACCCAAGATTAGGACTAGCGTGTTTCTGATGTGGGACTTAGGAACCACTGCATACCCAACCCGTTAGAGTTTCCCCCACCATCACTAGGCGGATGCTCGCCGGACCTAACGCCCTTCTACAGGGGAGCCACAGGCATGACATAAAGTGTAAGACCCCAATCCGCCTAGGTAATCCTTTGAAGCAACACTAGGTCAAGTGATCCTGTGAACCAAGAAAGGGGAATCCGCAAGGGTAAGGGTGGAGTGCTTTGGTTAGCACAGTGAGGATTTGTCCAAGTCCCACATCGAAAATATCCAGGTCATGACCCTGGGCTTATAACGTGTGACCTGGCCTTAATCCCACATGAGGCTTTTTAAAACCGTGCAACAATGTTGGGTTGAGATCCCATGAGCCAAAGCGGACAATATCATGTGGACAGTGGGCATGGGTCGTGACAGATAGAGAATGGTGTAACAATGTATATCAAGACTACAACAGCTACACCTATTGATGTTAAGTCACTAAAATTTTGTTGGGTCATGGAAGGTTGTTGGATCGAAACCACCCCCGAGAAATCACTAGAGGCCTGAATATTATTCGAACTGAGTGATGTTCAAAAGATAAATGTGAGGTTGCCAATTGTCAAACATCACCTCAATCCAAAAAGGTGAATAACAGCAATTTGTTTTGTTTTGGTTCTTTCTCTAGGGATTCATTGGCGGACACTGATGAGAGATGAAACTCCCGTTGCACATTTTTGTCCGACAGACACGATTGGCTCTTAATAATTGTTTCTTGTATGCTTGAACTTCTTGCTCTAGTGGTTGCTATTGATGACAACAATGACGATGATACTGAGATTGTTGTTTCAGGTGGAAAGATTGGGAAGGGAATGCTTCTTCTTCCTTTCAGAGTCGTTTCCATATGATGAATCAAGTTTTGGGAAGTTCCCTGATGTACATATTGCAATTAAATCCATGACTGTATCGGTCCCAATTACGTATGTTTTTGATATGCTGCCGCCGACAGACCTACAATTTGGCGATTATTCATCTGCACTTCGCGAGGGTCTTTACAAAAATAGCCAGTGACATGTTAATTTTGCTCTTGTGCAGAGTTAAGTTCAGAACTTATTAGTACTGAAATAGGTAAAATGTTGGTAGTCTAGTATTCCAAAAGGTGCAGAAAAAGACTTTAGTAGTAGTAAGATAGAGGAAGGTTGGTTTGTGCATTTGAAGTCATGAAACATTGATAGGGTGCGTGTAAATATCATGAGAGCACCCTCCCATCTGTGGTAGCCATTGGTATTTTGTTCTACCTGCTGTCTTACTAACAGCACCCACTGGATGTTTGGTTCTGTTTTTGAATATTTGTTATGATTTATCTCTTGTGATTCTCTTTATGTATTGTGGATCATTTGTGATGCCTTGTGGTTGTGGGACATACCTATCACATCGGATGTTGCCATTTGGGACCAAAAAAAAAAAACCCAAAAGAAATGAAAAAAAGGAGCCATCTTAGGGAAGTGCTACCAGAATTATTGCCTCAACCACTGCAGCTGAAGATGTATTGTCATGTGAATTCAGTGCGTCCTTTATACCATTTGGGTTCTTTTCTAGTTGAGCTGCTTGAGTCTTTGACTGATGATTCGTGGTTACTACATCACTTATAGTTCATATTGCTCTTTTTGTAATAGTAGTAACTACAGGATCCCATGTCATTGAATATCTGTGCCTCCCTGCCTTGGGTATTGGATGAGTACTGGAAGATCCTAGCCCTTTGCTTGCAGAAATAAATGCTGGGAATGGATGGTTAGTATCTTCCAATCTGGGATGGGATTGTTTTTGGGTCATCCATTCTAGGACACCGAGCCATGGGCCCCACACGAACAGAGTCATGGGTCTGACTGACCATCACCAGCATAATTTCATGTTCTGAAATGCTCTCCCTACAAAGTAGGCCATATAGTTCGAGCTGTGATTTTGGAGTTTTTTACTCATGCAATCCAATGTTTTCAGCATTCTGATTGGTCACATCCCTTTCATAATGCCTATGTCCAGGTTGGTAGAGATGTCTTCTTCTTGGTTCCTGTAAGGTGGCAAAAACACCTCATGTACACCACCCATCAATCCATCACCATGAAATTATACACCGACACTTGATATAGATATATAAAATTTTGCTTTTACAGGTGTTAGGCTCATTGTTTTGGTTGCTCCTTTCAGCTAGGGTTGCTTTATGTGGTGAACTGTCATTGAACATTTGAGCTGTTCCTATGGGCCCCTCAGTTTTGTTCTGTTGATGATGGACTCTGGGGTCGGGGGGGGGGGCTGTGGGGCTTCAGGGAATGGCCCAGAACTGTCCTATACATTGAAAGATCCTATCTGTAAAATATGCATATATATGTTTTTTTTTTTTTTTAAGATGAGAGATTTGAAGAGTGGCCTACACAAGTCAGAATGTCTGACAATGTCAACCATCTCCTACATCTGGGTCACCTAACAGTGGGCCACACATAAAGATTCGATGCCAAAAACAAGGGCTGCTGCTGAATTGACCGGCTTGATTTTAGGGACAGTTCATCTGATCATGGCCCACTTTTCTACTCTCCAACGTTATGAGCTCGTTTTCTATCTATCTAATATGTGTGGCCTCAGGTTCAAAAGCTGTCAAGGCAATGTGAGCATGGAAAAATGTGCATTTTCCCATGGTTTTGATGCCCCATTTATGTGGGGCTCATCACAGGGTGGATGGGAACCGTGAAGGCATTGAAAGTTGTGATCTTCCAGTTCTGAAATAGTAGGCAATAAGTCTACCCTATCCAAGTTGGGCTCATCATTTCAATACATTAGATCAATCAATGAATGTGTCCACTCATCTACAGAATTTTGGGGGGCATCCGTGATTGTACATGTGACTACTGAAATTCTTCAAGGAAGTGACATCTTTTGTTTTTATTAATTAATATATAGAAGTTCCAAATGATTTCAAAAATAGACCCCTAACCCTAAAAATTTAAATAAGTGAGTCCTTGCTCTCTGGGGTGGATCATGGATGATGTAATTTCTCGATTTTTAAGCATTGGATCACTCATTTGGGTAGGATTATATATATATATATATATATATATATATATATATATATTTTTAAGTTGTTCTATTCTAGTGATTTATAATCTCAGATTTTTATATAATTAAGCAAGCTTTAATCTCAATCCATTGTTAATCTAAATCTGATGTTTTGAGAAATTCTTCTAATTCATCGCCGCCGCATCAAGCTCTAAACCAGAATTGATTGCAGGATATAGTGCAACCCATGGCAAACCAACCCAAGATCCAACTACATGTGACTCTTATAAAGCTTAATATGCATCAATTACAGCCATTAAGCCCTACAAAATAACCCATCTTGTTCTCATTTTAATGCCTCAATCCTTATCATTGTGGGCCCACCTGGATTTCATCAGTGGAGGATAGGGTCCAATTCTTCTGCACACTTTTAATGAGTTCATCAGGCAGTCACAATACTTTCATTTCTTGTCATAATTAAATAAATACTTTTAAAGATCAGTTTTTGTGATTAGAACAAAAGTTAGGGGTGCTTTTGAAAGAAACCACTTTTTACATCAAAACTGACATTTTTTTCTTCTCTATTTTGGAATGATGTTACAACTTTGGAGAAAGAAGTGGGACCATGTTCTCTCACTAGATAGACAAATTCAACCATCCATTGAAAAATTGGCATCTATATCCAACGGCTTTGAAATATTGGATAATCAAGATCAACGGTTCAGATTTACAACCTGAGGTAGAAAATCATCTTTAGTAATTATTCCCACACTCCCAAGATAACGAGATAGGCAAAAGTTAGTTTTGAAAGCAACGGTCGCTCGGTTCTGTCCAATGAGGGGCCAACGATCGTTGGATTTTGGCAGAGTCACGAGACTCTGTTCTCTTCTCTGTTACCTCTAATCTCTGCAACTCTCTCTTTCTCTCTCTCTCTCTCTCTCTCTCTCTCACACACACACACACACACACACACACAATCTATCCACGTATCTATATAGGCCCTGCACTTCATGTTTTTCATGTAACCAACACATTTGCAAATTCAATGGCCTCTTCTTCTCCAATTCCTCGCCATCGAGGGCGCTTAGATCTCGATTCCATTCGGGTCCTCGTACTTTCAATCGATAAACAAGTCCATCAGTTCATTTTGGACCCCAATGCCTGGAAATCCTTAAAATTGAAGTGCGCTTCGCGTCTCAGTATCCAGAAACAGGAGTTCTTTGAGTTCTCGGAGCAGTCGGTGCTATCGAATCTCTACTGGGGCATTGAGAAAGTTGAGATTGCGATCCGGGCTGATTGCTCAGAAGAGAAATCAGCTCATCTGACAAGTTCAGAGCAAATGCTTCAAGTTCCGGCGTTGCTTAATGAGGATGGGAGGACGGGAGGTGTCTCGAATGTTTACTTGATTTGTTGTGCCTATTTCTACTTGTCTCTGGTTAGGAAGCTGCATGGGGATGAGTGGCAGATGACCCTTCATTTTCTTCAGGCTCTTCTGGTTTCTCCGCAGCTTGTTCGGGTTGAATTCATGCCCGAGATTTGGGAAGGCCTCTTTTTTCCGCAAATTATGTCTCCTGATGAGCGAGGCGAGGATGCCATTGATGAAGAGATAGCGCAGCTGGCGAGGAGATACAAGGACTGGATGATGTATTATCGGGTTGTTTTATATGGGGAGACTCCAAGATGGATACACGGGTGTGGAGCTGCTTCTACCCATTATAAAGAATCATCAGATTCTGTGTAAGTATCTCTTTAGTTTGCTGGAATGAAGCCCCTCGAATCAACTAATGATATTGTTTGTCAGTTGAATCAGTAGGAATTCTTTCACTGGTTACACATCATACAAAATTTAGAAAAGACTAGAAGTTTAGAGGTTCCAAGGGTACTGAACTGCAATACTGTTGTGCCCACCCATATGGTGGGCACTAATTCTATCTGCCCTGTTTGTAGCCTGCAAATGCATACTAGAAATTTGAAAAGCAGTAAGTGGTTTACATTTAAAGAGAGATTTTTTTTAATTGGATGGCTAGGAATTTATCAAAGAGAATACTATAGTGATGAGTAAAATTGGCTTCTAATCTACTGATCCATATTTATTTAACTTGTGCGGTTTATGATACAAGTGGGGCATTTGATGCTGAGAATTGGAACTGCAGAGCATGCATTTCCAATTTCCAAATCTTCATTATGTCTATTATGGTTTTGCTTTGCTCAGGCTTTAAAAATAAGTTCAGATGTTTTCCTCTTTTCTATCAAAATTCTTCTTCAAGGGTCCTTTCCATACGATGTCCTAAAATTCTAGCAACAGTTCATCCTTAATTCACTTTTCATGGACAGGTACGAAAAGTCTGCAGGTACTACAAATTTTGATTGGGTAGAGAAAAACAATGAAGTTCTCCATGATGTAAGAATTCAACTTTCTTTCTTCGTTGATACACTATGCAAATAAAAACAAATGTAAAATGGTGTTTGAAATCCATGTACAAACGCATAAAAAAGGAGCTTGAGTATGGGATTGTACTTCATGTATGATCATGTTAATCATGATTTAAGACATGGGGATGTGATATATGTGAACAAATATTTAGTGCTAGATGGTAGAAAAGTGAACTGAAAATTGGACAACACTAGTGTTATGCGGTTTTATTATTTCTAACTTCGAGAAAGCAGATTGCAGATTTCATGTCACTGCATATTTCTTATGCTTTTCTGAAGAAGCAGAGCTGATTGTTTATATATTCTCTTCATTCTTATCGATCTTATTTCACCTCCATCCTTCAACTTTTGTCCATGTCATGTGCATTGGAAAGCAGGTTGATTTAGGCCTTGAGCTTCAGGAAGATATGAAACAAGAAAAGACTGGCTTGTCCTCTTCCATTCTTTATACAGAGGAAGAAAATGAATATGCAGATCTGGAGGATGTCACATCACAACATACAAAATCAAATGAAGTCAACCATTCAGACATCAAAGAGAGTTCACATATCAGATGCCTCCAGGACATGCTTAAGGATTCTCAGTCAGACATGTCAATTTATATTTACTCACTCGAAGAAAGCGATTCAGAGGTAATTCCTCTAATATTTTCTACAAAGATCAATCCACATCCCAATGGTTGTGTTAATATGATGGCTGCATTTGAGTTAAATTGCAAAAGTTTGTTCAACAAATGGAATTATGAAGTTGTAGCTAGCTTAGACTTTGAAGTTCAATCTTACAATACAGAAGCTTAAGTTTTTCCTAGTCCCTTGATAAGTTCCTCCGAAGTCGATTATAATTTGAGCATTTCGACCTTATTATAGCAACTATTGCAACTCAACCTATAGCACCCAAAATATGTGAATCGTGCAAGGAGTGCTTCCCAAGAATATTCTTCTTTTATTTTTTGTCTTTATATCACCATTTTCCTTTTTATGCTGTTTGTGGTTTCCATTCATCCCAGGACTTGTTCCAGAATTGGAGAAGCAAGGACTTTTATGATAAATAATATGTCTAGAAAGGTAAGATGTCCCTTTTTTTCCTTAACCAGGAAAAGATGCAAAGTTGCGGAATTTCGGTGAAGACCCCAGAAAATATTGCAGGTGTTTTAGCATCTCGAATTGGTGAAGGGTAAGTTCATGAAATAATGAAGTATTAATGTTATTTTGTAGGGATCGGTTCTTATGTACCCATACCAGAATCTGTTTGAACACTTTGGCAAAATGAATGACTGATTGACTATCTATTCTGTTGTGTATTTGAGGTGGTATAAAAATTGGAAATCATACTTTTTTGGGCAGGGGTGTCACTGTTTCTCACACTTTTCTTCATAAATCAATCAGAGATCAGTGGTTTCGTTATTTTGTGATAAAAGAAGTATGTGAAGTATGGCACATGTATATGGTTTCTCACATCTGCTCTACTCCAATGACAGTAAAATTATCTTGCCAAAATATTCAAACACATGCTAAACACGCTTTCTTTTCTTACTGAAGAAGGCCCAAAGTGATTTCTTTAAAAATGATCTTCCTGATTTCTGCAGGAATATGCTAGCTCATTGCTCCATAAGACCTCCAGAGTGCATAATACTATCTTCACCGGAAGCATTTGGATGCTCAATGCATGAAGTAGCCTATGAACTGAATAGCAGTTCTTTCTTTTCTAGCAGATCACAGAGCTCTGTCAATGAGTTAAATCTATCCATCTTGGATCTAAAAGATACTGATTTGTGTTCCTTTCAAAACTACTGTTTCAAAGATGAGGCAAGAAAGAGAAGATCCCCATCAGATGATTTCATATGCTTCAAGCACATGTCGCCTACATTTGATCATGAAAGTGATTTTGGAAGACAAGAGCTGGAAAAGAATTTGAATGAAGTTTGTTTAAATCTTGAAAGTAACTCTCACATTGAAGTGTTGAGAAAATTTGAGAAAGCAGTGTCAGCATTATGCTCTTCTGAGGGACTTAAAAAGTGTGAAGATGCTGGCTTCGAGCTTTCAACTGTATGGGAAATCCTGAAAAATGAAACAGGAACAAAATATAACTTGGTGAAGGAAGTAATCCTTGCTGAATGGCTCAACATCATTTCGAATTCTAAAGAAAAGAGAGTAGTAAGGGCATTGGTGGATGTACTTCTTGTTCTGATATCAGCAAATGGGTCACTTGTAGAAGACATAAAAAAAAAGGAATCACATATGTATGATTTAGCCAGTGCTCTTAAACAAAATGTGCACGAGGCTGCCATTCTTATCTATCTTTTGAGCCCATCAACTACAGAAGTAAAAGAACTAGAAATTTTACCAGCACTGTTGGAGGTTGCATGCAAGGCAAAGAGTTGCAAGGATGGGCCCCTATCATTTCCATTGACACCTGCTACAGCATCAATAAGGATGATCGAAGGGTTAGTAACTAAATGCGATTATGAGAGTAATAACTTGACTTTGGCAACAATCACTTCTCCTCAGATTCTTTCTAGACTCATGGATGCTGCAAAATATGTGAACTTGGAAGAAGGTTCTTCTTTGGTGACTATTCTCATCAGCTGTATGCGGTTTGATGGGAACTGTAAAAATTATCTGTCACAAGCTATACCTGTGTCTACTTTTCTCCATCTCCTGGAAAGTAATAAGAGGCATGTCAAGTTCGCAGCCCTCGATTTTTTTCATGAAATCCTTCGCATGCCAAGGTAGAGATTGAGGCATTGGATTGTTCAAATTACACGTTACTTAATATTATGTTTTGTTTTATAGTATAACAAGCAAAAGGAAAAGCAGTAACGTAAGACGTGCCATTTATTTGTGCCAGGTCTTCAGCTACAATTCTATTGCATCAAATACGCCGACTGGGGAAGATCAACATTATGCACACATTGATGGCCTGCATGCAGGGATCCAAACCAGAATACCAACTTTTAGCAGCAAATCTGTTGCTTCAACTAGACATGATGGTACAATTTACTCTATCACCGTAAACTTTTAATTTAAACTCTAAAGTGTTAAAACATACCAATATAAGCAATACCCTTCAATACCCTGTCTAAGTAAGAAAGTTACAATGTCCTGAAAGGGGGAAGTTATTAATGCATTGAGACAGCCAACATCAGTTTGGCCTCATTTAAAACTATCCTCATTTGGGTTATTATATTATCCTTAACTGAAGGATATGCATAGTATCTTTGATATTTGAGTGCGTACATGAGCTCCATCATGCCCCAGTTCAACTACAACACTTTGGTCAATACTTTAAAGAGTACACTTATGGACCAGTTACCTAATGAATTCCTGTGATATAGGTTTCTATCAAAGGGTCTGGGGGGAGGGGGAACAAAAATAGAGTTGCATCATCCCTCTTTGTTTGGAAATGATTGGGCACCCATCAGCCTATAAAATTAAATTCAAAAGAATTTGATGGTCTGTTGTACATCTCCACCCTTTCACTTTTCACGCATTCTATAGAACCCCCTTTTCCAATGAATTCCTATGATTTAAAGTAAGAATTTACCAAACATGCCAGTAAAAAAAGAAATTTGTCCATGATTCCAACTCAATGGAGAAAATTCTGGTATCTGGGAGAATTGTATAATTCTGCATCCGTGCTAAACCCATCAGATAATGGCTCCATATTTACATATTCAAGACTAGAGGTGAATGGTGAGTCAGTAACTTTGGTCAAGGATCATACAAGTCCTCAATGTCTATTTTCCTTCATTGATTACTGGCTGCCCTTACGCCTTCTGAATCCATGAAAGAAACCAGTACCAGAATTTGGGTTTCACATTAGCAGAAGCTTGAGACAATTTATATTTTCTTTATTAGGAAAACGCCCATGGTAGGAGTGTATTCAGGGAGGAGGCTATGGAGGTTCTCTTAGAGTCACTTGCATCTGAAGGAAGTCCCTCTACACAGGCATTATCTGCTTTCATTCTTTCAAATCTAGGAGGGACTTATGCTTGGTCAGGGGAACCATATACAGTTGCATGGCTTCTAAAGAAAACAGGTTTAACATCCTCTCGTCATCAGAATATGATCAGAAACTTTGATTGGTCAGATCCAAGTCTACAGGTAATCAATGGTAAATACTAAATAGATTTTTTTTCTTCTGTGTTATTTATAGGTGATATGGTCATTCTATAATTTGGACAAGGATGCATGTATTACTGTCAAACACAGCCACAAGGTTTTGACATGGGACCTGTGCAACCTAATAACAATGAATTATATCATATAAACTTCTAGTCCTTAACATAAGATAGAGGCATGTATCTACACTATCAGAGGTATATCAAAACAATCTCAGTTGTGTAAGTGTCACGACCCGAATTCCGGGGCCCTGTCGGATATCCGAATCGTGATCATATAGCAATATTCACCATGCATAAATCAAATAATATTCACAAGGTATTAGGCATTTAATTCAAAAATAATTTCAATTATAAACATCATTAAAATTTCTGAGAATTCAAACTTTATATATATATATATAACTCAATCCATACTATGCTTGAAACATTAGATAATTTTCCTAAACAAGTTCTAATGATTCCATCATCTATTTAAGTTTTTCTCGTTCACCACGTATGCCGAAATCTACGTGCTGATCGTAAATCCGCTCTGGCCCACCCGCAATTTGATCCGCAATTTGATTACTTGAAGGGGCAACACAACATCAGTATTACTGGTGAATGAATTTTCCTAATTACACAAGTCATATATAACATAACATCATATAATCAACAAATCTGAATCAATAATCAAATATCATTAAAAATACAACCATATGCAAATCCGTGCCCATGCACATTATCACGCCTCAAAGGCCCATCGTATACATGTATACCGGTCACCATGACCCTGTCTCATCAGACACGTCCACTAAGGACCAGCCATCATAACGGCCCGGACACTAAGTCCAACATCCCATGTCTGGGACCCAGTGCATAATATCACATAACAACCAAAATTCATCATTATTAATAATTTACGGGACCAGCTCCATATCAGTCCCCATTATATTGGTGCCCTACTTCTGATCATAACAGGTAAGAGATGATGTAAGAGTGGCCCACCTTCATAGAATTGACAGAATCATACCGATCGTTCCAAGATAGCTATAATTACATGAAAATCTTATTTAATTTAGTGGAAGGGTTATTTGGTAATTATATACAAGTCCAGGGATAATACAAATTCCATCGTACTCATATGTACACACAGAAACCATTATAGCAAGTGATTCACGCCTGAAACACTTCTACAGCAAAATCCAATGGGTCCCACTGGACCAAACTAAGATCAGACCTAATGTCTAAGGTCGCCCAAGGATAGGCTTTACTCTTAATGGATTGGATTCACCATCAGATATCTTTACTGGGACTCACGGACTCAACAAACACAAACAGTATCCCTTATGGTTAACAACATTGAAGTCTTGGGTAACTGGTCAGATGGAGCCCTGGCCACATGGGACTACCACCATTTAGACCGTCCCTGGGCCTCTTCGAAACGTGGGGTCCTAATCTCTGATTGATTTAGGTAGTGGGTCCCACCATAGATGTCGACAGTTGCTCTATTTTCATTATAATCACGCCTAGGATTTCTTTGAATCTGTTGGACAGTGGGACCTACTGGTCCAAACCCAAGATGTCCTAGTTACCTAAGGTTAACCATGGGTCCCCTACAAGATGTGGGGTCCTGATCTTTGATTGGGCCAAATAGTGGGTCCCAGTATCTCTGTCGACCAAATTGCTTTGTTTCTCAACATGACGTCTCTGCTACCAAAAATCAAGTAGATGGGGCCCAAACAGGGTCCAACCTACATGGGTCCAGGTCCTCCTTGGTCGACCAGCAGTACCCTACCAGATCCATGGTCCAGATTCCCCATCTAGTGGGCCATGGGGTCCCACAACCCTTCAATATCAATATAACCTATTGACGATAAGTCTCTGATTTTGCTGATTTTGTGCCTGTTTGGCAGATGCTCAAAGATTTGCACCCCATATTGACATATCATTCTAATCACCATTCGAACATGATTCCTTGACCCAAAATAAATCTTTTATGTCTACTTGATGAATACAAAAAAAATCATTGTATTCCTAACAATACAGAATATTCAAATCACATCCCATTTCAGTTAATTAGGAAGATCCACTCACCTGTTATAAACGATAGTCGCCTTTGCAATATGTGGACACAAGTAGGACATCAATCAGCATTCCTCTCCTTCTCCTAAATTGCAGCCCACAGTCTCTCTCTCAGAATTCTTTCAAAATAAAACACCATAATAGTGGTGGTTGGTTTGCTTATATATATATATATTTATATATAAGGATGGGGTGTATAAAATTCATAATTCTAATCCTTCTCTTATTTCCTCTATTAGAGTTGTTATAAACTCCAGCCCCAAAAACGTGAGACACTTTCCAATTCCATAATTAGTAATACTTCTAGTTCCCATGGTGAGGAAACAACTAAGATATTACCTGGGCCAGACTAATCCTGGGCCCAGGTAACACAGGATATTACAGTAAGTCTAATTGCTTCTGTCACAACTCTCTTTTTCTGAGCTTGACATGCAGAGTACATAGATCCCATTGTGTAAATAACTAGACTGGTCCAGTGAGTCAATTCATCAGTTGTGAAGCTTTTTTTTTTCCGGTACAATCATTACAGCATCAACATGAAGTTGAACTGCATGGTAGATTAATTTTGGTTATTTTTGCAGGATTCTACCGCAGATGCATGTTGCAGCAACATTGCAAAAAATATCATTAAATTTGGAAATTCTGTGTTCCAAGCATTAGAGAAGGGACTTAAAAGCAATATTAGGACTGTTTCCCGTGATTGTCTCACAACTATTGCATGGCTTGGATCTGAATTAGCATTAATGGATCCTAATAACCTCAGATATTCTGCCACTGAAATTTTATTAGGCGGCATCATCCATTTTCTACATCCAGGAAAGGAGCTGGATGAGAGACTTTTAGCATGTGTCTCTCTGTATAGCTACTCTTCTGGTAAAGGTAATAGAAACGCCTTACAGTATCATCCTGGGAGTGAATATCTGATTTATGGATTGGAATATTGGTGGCTATAACAACATTAGTCAGAGTTTGTAGCATTATGATCATCATATTGCCTTGACTTTTGCATGGTGATCTATGTTTAGTGGCCTGGATCAATTGCAAATCTTAGATCAATTGTTGGATTGTCCATGCGCTGCATGAAACTAGTTGTATTGCAAATGCATCGTACTGTAAACTGTACATACATTTTCAATGTTATTAGTAGAACTCATTGAGCTGACCCCAGATGAGATAAGGCTATGATGATGACAATGGTGATGATGACGATGACAGAGATGATGATGATAATGACAACGACGATGACGACATACATGCATATGCATGTTGACTGACTTAATTTTGGTGGTTTTTTGTATATAGGCATGAAAAACCTTATGAATTATTCAGGACTAACGGAGTCACTTCGACACCTTTCAAGCATCACATGGATGGCTGAAGAATTGCTGAAAGTCACAGATTACTTCCTCCCCACTAAATCAGTGAGTCTAGTCTCATGTATTCTCATCTTTCATCCACAGATGAACTTGTAAAAGGGAAGACTTCCTTCCGAATTATTTTTGTATAAGCTAGTATTTAGCACTACCTAGAACACCCATGATAGAAGATTTTGAGAAGTCAGAACAACAATACTTCTTAGAATAGTTGCATTCATTTTACTATAACTGCACCATAAACCTGGTAACCAAGCTTTGTGAAGGCCTGGTAGTTAGTAGCACTTACTGTCACCATATTTCAGATTCTTGTGTTTGGGTCAGAAAACATGAAATCCATACTTCTTTGAAATCTTTAAGAGGAATTTTTTTGGGTAGAACTTCAAGAGGTAATAGGAGCATTTACTGTCACCATATATCCTTGAATCTTGGAAATCTTTAAGACCTTTACTGAAACTCAGCACTCCTTCATCAGAGTGATCTGTGTTTTAGAGGATTTAGCGTTGGAAATGAAAAAAAAAAGGGCCCTCATATGAGAGTATTTTTGTTACAAGGATTCTTGATTAAATTAATTGTGATCAGCCATTATAACAACTATTCATGATTCATGGATTTGGTGCCTGACGTCGTACAATCAATATATTTGTAATAGCAGCATGGGTCTTGTGTTCACGCACAAATACTGGAGGCAAGTCACATGGGGAGTGGAGCTGTAAGCGCTCTCATCTACTACAAGGGACAGCTCTATAGTGGATATGCAGATGGTTCAATTAAGGTATGCAGTACTCAAATGCAGCATAGTTTTTCAAGGTTCCTATCGTAATTGATAGAATCATAGAATGGCTACCTGACCCGCTCAAATGCAGCAGCAGTATCTGAGTGTCATGTTTCATGGAACAAAAGAAATAGGACTCATGGAACTGGCAGTGTACATTATATCTGATTTAGAAAGTTAATATTTTATGTACACTATGGCTTTCTATAACAAAATCTGTAATGCGAGACATTTGTATTTGAAAGAGTGGAACACAAAATTTTGAGCATATTTAAATTTATGTTAAGGAAAACACAAAATACCCAGAAGTGCCATGTTGAAATCCAAATATGTTCAGATGGGCACAGCACTATTCAGAAGAAGAAAAAAAAATGAAACTGAAACTTACAGATTAAGTAGGTGTGGGACATCAAGGGACAGACAGCCAAGCTTGTATGGGAGGTCAAGGAGCACCAAAAAGCAGTGACATGTTTTGCTCATTTTGAACCTGGTGATGGCCTTCTAAGTGGTTCTGCTGATAAAACTGTCAGGGTAATTATCTCGTTATCTTTCTTAAGGATGACATAACATTGAAACTTTTCATGATATGGAATGATTTGATTTCCTTAGGAACTCATGAACTCTATATCATTTCACAGGTCTGGCACATGTGTAGGAAGAGATTGGAATGCATGGAGGTGATAGAGATGAAGGAAGTCATTCAAAAAATAGATACACATGGCCAACTGATCTTTATCATAACGCAGAGCCACGGACTGAAGGTAAAGATCTCACTTCCTTTCTTTGTATTCAAGATTTAGTTTTTCATAATAAAGTATATACAGATAAAATCAGTGGTTCCATGACGGAACCTTGCCTAAAAAATATGTAGTGCATGCAGAATACTTTTAGAAACTTTTAAAAGAATCCCAGTGTTTTAAGATTATTACTTTCAGACTGATAGAAAAAAATTTTCATTTACAAAGTCCAAAAAATTTATTTCAATTCATATGAGTTTTTTTTTTCTTCATATTGTAAGAAATCTCACTGTCACAACTCTGTACTGGACAGAGCTTTCTAAAGACTAACAAAAACTGTGTTAATTGGGGAAAACTAAATTCAGAACATTCGATTGACATTTTCAAAGAAAAATTGATTAAACTGAATATGAGAAGCATGTTTCAGATATAAAATAAAGGAATCACGGCTTTAGATTGGGGGAATGGGTGTAGTATTTGTGCCAATTCTTGTATTGAAGCCATATTGGTATCCCTCTGGACTGTGAATGAGGATCATAGTACTGTTTAAAAAAAATACAGGGATCATAGCCCTTCACATGATTAGTTTCAAGAACTTAACATCTCTTTATGGCAGTTCCATGCGTTGAGTAGTCTTGGGATCAGACCAATAAAAAAATAGTCTTGGGATCAGCATTTACAACATGGAATAATTGACATTTCAGGTTTGTAATGGAAAAAGAACCATCCAAACTATTTGTAGGAGTAAACACGTCAAATGCGTAGCTGTTGCTTCGGGTAAGATCTTCATTGGGTGCACCGACTCGAGCATACAGGTTAGTGTAATAGTCGGGTACGGTATAAAACTTAGAGAGTGTGTAAGCTGTTTACATGAAACTGAACTCTCTACAGGAGGTAGACATTGTTACTGCTGAAATGAGAGAGATCAAAGCGACTGAAAGGAGCTGGTGGATGCAGAAACAGCCAATCAATTCAATTGTTTTGTACAAGGACTGGATTTACTGTGCCAGTGATACAGTTGAGGGGTCAAATTTCAAGGTATGTGTAAAAAATCACAGGACTGGTATTTAGTTGATGTGCATCATGTAACTCCTTTGATTGGAGAAATAATTCAGGAGTGGAGAAAATGCAATGGAACACAAGTTTCAATACCAATGGAGAGACGAACAAACGTGTTAGCACTGGAAGTTGTGGAGGACTTCATGTACTTGAATTGCAGCTCGTCACCTACCATCCTTCAGGTGATTATTGTTTCTTTTATACATATGTCTATATAAAGTGATTTTTGAGAACTGAGTGATACTCAGTATTTTAAAAAGATCCAAGGAATTCCTTTTTATCAGATCCGCCTTTAAGTAGAACTTCTGAAAATCATGAGGCGGTATTGTTTTCCAATCCTTATAATTTCCTCCATTGAAAGAGTAAACACTACCTTAGAAGAACATTTAATGCAAACAGATATGGTTGAGAGAAAAGCATCAGAAAGTTGGTAGATTATCAGCAGGTGGCAGGATCACAAGCCTCCTCACTGCAAATGGCATTGTCTTATGCGGTACAGAGACCGGGTCAATTAAGGTATGCCGATCTGACTATCCAATCTAAATATTAACACATTTATGAGGCCCAAAATATCAAAATATTTGGCATACCATGTGGGATTTTGTTCGGGCTCAAAATCTAATGACTTTCATTTGTAAGTAGCATACTAGATCTCTTGGTTTGAAAACTTGGCTGAGTTTTATCGGACTTGACCCTTACAAGTCGAATCTGATACCTTACAAAATGGCCAGTAACATAAGACTCAGCCATTTTGTTCGCATTGGAATAATGGTGACTCAGATGACATGTATTGCCCAATCCTAAAGTAAGTATAAAATGTGAATATTGTTTTCCAAGAGTTCTTCTCTTTCGGATCATAGCACTGTACTAGTTATGTACTCCAGCCCGATTCTTGCTATAAGCTGTTTAGTTGGTTGTTTAAACTGTTAGGAAAGTTTCGCATCCCACATCGCCCAAGTAATGGGTTTGATAGGGCTTCATATACCTATTTGGCCTTCCACCTATCAACTTAAGCTTTTGGGTTGGTATATGGTATCTTACATAAACAATGAGTCTCACCTTTGTTTCCATGAATTAACAGGGGTGGATCCCTTTTTAGAAAGCAACTGAAACAGAAGATGAAGATGCATTACCATATGCTTGTTGGTTGTATATGGAAAGGATAAGAAAGAATGTTGATAGTTTGAACAAAGTCACCTTGTAAATGATGAAGTTGAATGATCATCAAAAGCTCAGACAGGAATAAAAAGAAAACAAAACAAAGGAAGAAAAAAGGCTACAAGTTCGGCAATTGCATTACTGTGGATTCATGTTTGTGTGGTATAGATTCAATTGTAATCAGCAAAAGCTTGATGAAGGAAAGAAGAAGAAGAAAAGAAACAAAATTTTGATCATTGTATTATTCTTTAATTATGTCAGTCATGTGCATATTAATTTAATCACATCTTAGAGCACTTGAGATTATCCTATACCAATGGGTTGATTATTGAAAGGCTCGGAAAGGAATTAAAAAAGTAGAAGGTAAAAGGCAGGAAGAAGCTGGGCTAATTTTTTTTATCTATTTTTTATTATAGGTAACTGAAACTTTCATTAATAGAAGGATAGAATACAAAAAGAAAAACAAAAAGGAGGCAAGAAAACAAAACAAAAAAAAAAAAAAAAAAAAACATAAAGAAAAGAAGAGGAGACTAAAGGGTGCAGGAGCATTGTACCCCACCCATACCCTAATTACATAATAAAATCCTCCCAAGGATAGCTTCTGTCCACCCCCTGCTTGGCTAGTGCATCGGCCATACCGTTGGCCCGTTCTAAGCTGCGCTATAAGAAAAACTTGAGAGTTGGGACTCCAGTAGCAGTCCAGCTCTAATCTGACCAGCAACTGCAGCATAGTAAGAACCATTTTAAAATAAGCATGACACTCCTGTTTAGGTTGGGGACAAATGTAATACGTTTCACTAAAACTCAAAATGTAAATCTGTTTGGTTGGGGTATTAAGGTTTGAACAGGTGGTGCTTTTATACCTAGTAAATCATTATTCGTATGCATTATCATAAACTAAACATCCTGTGAAGATAAAAGAGTGAGAAGTGCTTTCCAGTCAATCTAAGTGTTACAACATGAACATTGATATTGGCCGAAGATGCAGGCTTCCATGATTTCCTGTATTTCATCCTCTCGTGTACATGAGTTTGTTAGCAAGAGCCAAGTTATCGCTACTGTAAGGTCGCTCACGTAGCACTTTTGTAGGGGAGAATCTGATCGACAGCACCCCCCCCCACAGGGGATAGGCGGGGCCCAGGGCCCCGGGCCTATTGTATACACTTCAGGAGCTTCGCTCCCTAATCATGCATTTGTCCCTGGTGCCAAAGCGACCCAGGGGGCCTCCCCAGGACTCGAACCCGCAACCTCTCGGTTGGGGAAGCATCCTAGTACCACTGTGCGGGTTCGAGTCCTGGGGAGGCCCCCTGGGTAGCTTTGGCACCAGGGACAAATGCATGATTAGGGAGAAAATCTCCTAAAGTGTATACAATAGACTCCCCGCAAGGGGGTGAAGGGGCAGTAAATCCTACGGGTATCCCCAACACATAGGTCGGCCTTTTTGTAGGGGATACGAACCCACGGGCCCCAGGCGCGTGGAACAGCAGGACCCTGGGGCGGGGCCGCCCCTCCAGGTCGTGACCCCGTACCCCGCGGAGGGGCCTACTAGGGCCTATTGTTAATTTGTTCCCCCTCACGGGGGGGGGGGGGGGGGGGGAGGCCTCCCCAGGAATCGAACCCGCGACCTCTCGCTTTAAGAGAAAATCGGGGAGAGTCCTGGTACCACTTGGCGGCCCCGCCCCAGGGTCCTGCTGTTCCACGCGCCTGGGGGCCCGTGGGTTCGTATCCCCTACAGCTACTGTACTGCTTAACCTTTACAGCCTTATCCCTACACTTCCCTAAGTCTAGAACTGCACTCACCCATGCCACTTGGCAAAATAATATAAAGAAAAAGATGGGGAAGAGAACATGGCTACTGATCAAGAAACTAAAAGGGTGGCAGCCATCCTACTAAGCGAAAATATGTAGTGGTTTGCATCAAGTACCATGGAACATTTAAAGAGATGCAAGTGATCTGAAAGAGAAGCAAGTGAAATAAGGATTATTTATGCAACTAATTGTCACATATAATGTGAGCTAGAGGGTGGTTAATGCAATAAAGAGAGGATTAAGATTGGTGAGTATATATGATTTACATGTGAGCAGGTAGGTGAAGAATGGCGATTCTCTTGTGAAGGTTAGCAGAGGACATTGATTCATGTGGTTTTGTTCTACTAACTCGAAAACTCTGACTTGACTCCGAAGGTCACCGAGCTAATAACACATAACACCAAAAGCTCGAGTGGATACTATGTTAATAACCACTGACACCAAAAACTCCAACAGTTAGTGAACCGCATAACAATTTATATCAACACACCGGGTAGAGTAATTTGGGCAGGTATGGCTGAGTACTCCGTAGACTCAGTAAACTCGCTTGACTAGCATGACTCAGTGTCTTACAGATCCGAGTTGACTCAGGTTCAAGGGAGCGGTAACTAGTTCCAAGACTATGCTGTCTACAGGCTAGGCTGGCTTTGGGGCAAGTCTAGAAAGAAACCCCAAGCTTAGCCCATTTGCTTTCAGCTCTATTTTTTGGTCTAGGCCTACTCATAGGGATGAATTATAGGCCCAAGCTCAGCTCATAACAGTCATGAAGGATGCCTATGTGGGCTTGGGCAACTCTAGCCCTAAACTAAAATATCATAAAATTTAAATGCAAGCCTGATCTTTTTGATTGTCCATCTCGAAGGTCCACCGAAAAAAAAAAAAAAAAAGAAAAAAAACCACCTCAGATACGGCCGGGCCTGAAGAGTAGGCCTAAATACAGGTCTGTGCAGCTGGGCAGGCCACTAAGCCCATTGCCACTCTTAGCTGTGATATTTGGATCTAGGGTATGACGGTCAACTAGTTGGATCAGGTATGGGCCTGCTCAGCTAGTTAGCCACTTTAATTCAGCAGGGCCCATGGCAATATACTTCCATGAGTCTGATTTGTAGATGCATGATGTGGAATCTATACTAACTATCAAGTGGGCTATGGATGGCAGCTGGTTGAGTTAAAAAGGTGACCTGCCCTGACCTACTCATCTTAGCAGCAGATATGATGGTATAATGTTTTCAGTTTTGGGAGGGTTTGGATTTTTAAAATTTTGAACAGTGTCTTGTTCAGTAACTTAGTATAAATTTTGAAATGAATATTTCTAGAATCAAATCCAACTCGAGTAGTACCTATATCTCCAATCAGATTTAGTATTACAAATCATAAATCAGCCATAAATCATATATAGAGAAAAAAAATAAAACAAAACCGAGTTGGAGCCGTTTAGGCTCAGCTGGACTCAAACCAAACCCAACTTGTAGCCATCTCAATAAGCCCTCACAAACACCCCACCCTTCCTTCTGTTTCTTTCTAATTTTCTTATATATATTGGTCCATGAATCAAAAATCATATCCATCAATCACAACCATTAAGTAGTAGCAATTTGGGTTAAGGTGCATTAAGCACTATGGATAACATCGATTAACACAACCTAAGCCCAACCCATTTATTAATTAATCACTAGGCTGAAAAATGTAAAAGTGGGACCCTTAGTTAATAGGTTTGCTTAGGCTTGGGGTCTTGGGCTGATGGGCCCCAATACCATTTTTTTGGGTTGGGTTGGTTGGTCTTAGTGCAATTAGTCGGTCTAGATTGATGGATGGGCTCAGTATATATAAACTTAAACCCACCAAAACCCGTTCAGTGGGTTCGGGTCGGTTGGCGGGTCGGGTCATTAAACCCTAAAAAGCAAGAGGGAAGATGCGCGCTGCGGACCTTCTTAAACCCTAAAAATCGCCATTCCGGACTTCTCCTCTCTAACGTTAAACCCTAATAAATCTTCTGTATTGAAGAAATTAGAGTTCTTTGATCGACTAACTCAAGGTATGATCAGAAAACCCTACTCTCATGTCTTCGATGATGAAACTTCCAAATCTGTTATTGAATCTCATTTTGCAATCGAGAAGTTCATGAAATCGTTATGGATATCGATTCTTCGAATTGGGGTTTCGTCAAAATCATTTTTTTTCCTGTCTTCTGACATTTATTTGAGATTCTGGGGCTTGGGTATTGTTCATTGATCTTCAGTTTCTTTTTCAGGAACCCTCAAGGTAGAACTTTAATCTGATGCAATGGCTCGATTTCGAAATGTAAGCAAATTATCATGTTCCTGACTTGGGTTGCATTTCTTTCAACATCTTTGATGCATTTATCTTGATACTGAATGGGTTGTTTTTATGGTAAATATGAAGAAGAAGAAGAACAAGGCATTTGTCAAGCCAGTAGTGAGAAAGCCCACTGTTGATCACGTTACGGGAGATAGGATCCCGAAAAGCTTCGTCTTTTCTAGAGGAAAGCTTCCGGGTTCCTTGAGGCAGCTCCAAATGGACTTGCGAAAGCTTATGCTCCCGCATACCGCGCTCAAATTGAAGGTAACTAATCTGTTTATTTAATCCTCTCACTTTGTTGTAGCTTGGTAAATGAGATGTTACATGAAATGTATGCTAATGTTCAAAACAATGCATCTGCTTTCTCAAGGAATTGGCAAAAACTGTTGGGAGTCTTTAGTCTAGTGTCAAGAGTATGCAAATACATTTATGTCCACAAGCTCAAGAATACATATAGACACATCCAATTTCACATGTTAATATTGCATATGTGTGCATACCTGCATGCTTGCATACATGAATTAACACATTTGCATGCACGCTTGGTGCACATATATTGATAAAAAATGATGGGTAGACATTCTGATTCGAACTAGTGTTATCACTGTAGAATGTAGATTTCCGTTCTCACAAATTTCATTTTCAGTGCATCAGATAGAAAAATCCATGTTTTTGGTTCCCTTCAGGTTAAACCTATATTGCATATCTGCAGGTGCTGTTTATAAAGAGTAAGCAGGCAGTGGGATGTAGGGATTCTGGGGAAAGTGAAAGATGTGGGTTTCCTTAGTTTTCATTGGAGAAAAATGGCAGTGGAGAGAAATTGAATGGTGTGAGAAGTTATTTTATCTCTTAGAGGGTTTTTTTTTTGTCTTTCTCAACAAATTAGATGAATCTCCACTGCACTAAATGGTCCTGACTTTTCCCCACAAAATGTAAAACCAAGCAGGGCAAAGAGGAGTTATAAGGCAAATGCCTTGTCCACACTCTCTATCCCCACATCCGAAGAGCCTTCAAGAGTTTTTGAGATTGCTATTCAGATTTTGGAGTTTTCCATGATGGATCAATACATATTTCTTTTTTTCTTTTCTCCTTGCTTTATATATATATATTTATATATATATATATATATCATCTGAAACTGCTTACTCAATGTATTTTAGTTTACTCAATGTATTTGTGTTTGTTTGACCATGACAGGAGAAGAAACGGAATAATCTCAAGGACTTTTTGAATATTTCAGGGCCAATGGGTGTGACACATTTTCTAATCTTATCTAAAACAGAAAGCTCACCCTATCTGAGGGTTGCAAGGACCCCCCAAGGCCCAACTCTCACATTCAAAATACACGAGTATTCATTGGCAGTGGATGTGGCTCATTCTCAAGCTCGTCCTAGATGTCCTCCAGATCTTTTCAAAAACCCACCTTTGGTAATACTCCTAGCACTATATATTTGACTAATCATCAACTTAAAGCTTCTATCATACTTGGTATATTGATTTTGTAATTGGTTTGTAGGCATATGTATATATTGTATTCTTATCATAGCAGTTTCTATAAAGATTCTTAATTTCTTATTATTAAATTTCGGCAATGGTCTAGGTCTGGGCTTCATCAGGGGTGTGTCTAAGCCCAGTCCACCATGATTTAAAAATTTGGCTGGAAGTTATATATGCTGACCTGATTCTTAATATGATTCTTAATTTCTTATTATTAAATTTTGGCAATGGGCTAGGTCTGGGCTTCATCAGGGGTGTGTCTAAGCCCAGTCCACCATGATTTAAAAATTTGGCTGGAAGTTATATATGCTGACCTGCATATGTTTTTTTTCCTTTGACAAAACTGATTCCATATTTTTATGGCATTTCTGTAAAAACTGTAAACTCTATTAAAGGTAATATAGTGATGGAGGTAGCCAAGCTATTTTTTTTTGTTGTTTTTTGTAAAATTGATTTACAGTCTTTTATTGATAATGGTTTTGGAAACTTTACTTGCAGATTGTTCTTTCGGGGTTCGGCACTGGGGAACAGCATCTAAAACTAACAACGATCATGTTCCAGAACATATTTCCATCGATTGACATTAATACCGTATTTGCCCTGCTTCTTCTATATTTTATTTTTTAATTTTTTTATCTTCTTTGTTTTCCTTGGTTGTGTTATAGTTGCTCCTCTCATTTTATCTATCCTTCATTATTTCAGGTCAAACTTTCCTCATGTCAGAGGATTGTGCTGCTCAATTATGATAAAGATACGAAGCTTATTGATTTTCGACATTATTCTATCAGATTACAGCCTCTGGGTGTCTCTCGTCGGATTAGAAAATTTGTGCTGAACCATCAGGTACCAGATTTGCGGAGTCTCCAGGACGTGAGCGACTTTGTTACAAAGTAAGATGTCTTTCACCCCTTAAATATTTGCATTGAAGGTGAACCAAATCAAGCACAAATGTAGCTTAGGGAAGAATGGAGTATTTTCTAGGTTACTATTTGTGAACTTGACAAGATGAGATTTTAAGGTAGAATGGAGTATTTTCTAGTTTCTAGATTGTTTGCGAACTTAACAAGGTGGGAATTCAAGGTATTATTCTGGGCCTAACTTTGTTTCTATGAAGTGATTAACGACGTACATCATTCTGCTCATTATTGCAAATGCATTTTCCACCTTGTATTATTTATTTGTTGAATCATAGATTGACTTGCGATTTACTTGTTTATTTTTTGGGAAAATAACGAAGTTTATACTAAATAGCCATGCAAAAGTGCAAAGTTGACGAGGCTGACACTCAAAAGCTAAAAGAGTTTATCATCACCATACCGAACATCTTTCTGGAAATAAGAAACAGAAAATCTTACAGAATCTACAGTAGAAATGGCCTAGGAGATCACATCGGTTGAGCTTTTACAGCCACCTTAGAAGCATGTGCTTCTAAATTTTGGAAAGTCCTGTTTCTTTTGAGCCATAGGGCCGAATAGCTATGAGGGTACAATTCCACAAAATGGCACTTTTTGAAAGATAACCCAGCTTTCACCTTTGGAGAAGAGTTCCCACTGAATGTAGCATAACCACTGAGCACCATAAAAATGAAAGAAATGGTTCCACTTGTCTATAGCAAAGGGGCCGATCTAGAGCAAATGTGGAACAGCAAGAGTGCGAAAGTGGAAGGTGCTCACTATTGCAACCTTGAGGATGTAGGTTCAAGTCATGTTATTAATAAAAAAACTAAAAAAAAAAAAATGAAAAGAAAAATAGAAAAATGGTAAATGCAGAACATACACACTTCCTAAAACCAAAAAGAGACAATTGTTAACAAGTTGTAACTCTTTATATTGACAACAAAGATTGTCAAGGGTCAATGTCTTACCCAAGGTTGCCACCCAACAAGGAGCCTTAATTTTCCATAAATAGGAAAGATACTTTGAAGCTATGATGCATGGATACTTCAAAATAGGCAATGTATCGTGTCGTATCGTATCCGATACTTCCCTTTTTATGTGTAAAATTCGTGTCCCAGCCGTGTCTATGAGCATGTCCTTACCATATCCACGCCGTGTCTGGGCATCATAGCTTTGAAGAGCCCACACTACCAACCTTCGATTTATATACAAATTTAACTGAAAATTGAAGCCATCTTTACTCGGAAGTCAAATCCAATCCTCAGCACCCAATTGTGTTATATAAATAGTTCGGGGAGAATGCAACAACCCCTGCAAGCTCCCAATCCTTTCATCGAGAAAGTTCCTCTGAAATACATGAGACCAAACAGAGAAGTCACTCAACAACTCCAAATAATTGAAAATCAAAGCATTGGGATTTGAAGCAACAATACCACCGCAACAATATTTCCAAATTTTCTACTAGTTCTGCTAGCATCAACAAAAGCTAATTGTATGGTCAGTGATTTGAGATGAGAAACCTCAACCTTAGATTTCTTAAAACTGGAAACTTCTAATTAAACCAGCCTTTCTAGCTCTGATAAGCATTTGATTAGCACTTAAGCCATAGGGGAGACAATAGGTCACTTTTCTCCAAACCCCCATATAGAATAAACAATCATCAAGAGAGTCCTAATCCTCTATATAATATGCTCTCTTAATCTTATTTGCAAATAACTGCAAGCTTTAAATTTTCTAGGTAATCAAGACTGAATCCAAAATTTGATGGCCTTCAATTGAAGCGCTTTGCTGACTAGAAATTATAGAGGGAGACATTTGCGCAGCTGTTTTGCAAGAATTTTAGTCAATATTTTATGAATGCTGCCAATCAGATTTGTGGGCCTAACATCTTTAATAATTTATCTAGTTTGGATGGTAGCCGTCACGATATAAAAAATATTAAAAAAAAACTGCTCAGTATGAAGCGATACTAAAAGGGTTCTAGGAGAGGCTAGACAGAAGGGGCCATTGCAGCCCCAAACAGAAAACGAAAAGAGCCTGTCAAGGCCGGATATGAACATCATGTCGAGGCGATTCACGAAAACACGCTCAAACAATTGTGAATTAAAAGAATTTCACAGTTATGAAAGATCAAGAAAAAGAAATGAACATTGCAATCAGCTTCAATTCTGTAGTTAATCAAGAGAATGAAGTAACCTAAACTTATTTCAAATCATTTATAATGCCTGACATAATTTGTGCTACATTATGATTTTGTTCTCAATTGAATGGATAGAAATGTTGTCTTTGACATTTCTGCACTTGCTCTCTGTAAGAAATGAGGATTTTGGGTGTAAAAGAAACTTATTCTTTAATGTTTTTGTCCCTTATCAAGGGCTGGTTATGGATCAGAAAGTGAAGTGGATGATGAAGCTGCAACAGTAGATCTGGCAAGTGATCTTGGTAGAGTGAACAGAGCTTCTACAAAGAGTGCTGTCAAACTTCAAGAGATTGGACCCAGGATGACCCTCCAATTAATTAAAGTCGAGGAAGGGCTGTGTTCTGGTGGTGTAATATTTAGTGAATACGGTAAAGTTTTTTAGAATCACTTCGATAAATTTGTCATGCGTACCTTATATGCTTAATGTATAATCCTAGATTTTCTACCCAGTAAATAGGTACTTATATTATTCTATGAACTTTTTATTCATGTCCTCATTGTTATCATTGTAATTTGTAGTTAAACTAGTTCGTATAATTTCAAAGTTTTCACAAAATTGTTAAGGAAATTGTGAGTGAATGTGGTGGTTTTGAGAAGCCCAATGTGCCAACACATTCATGGATTTTGTTGGATATGTGAATTATTTTTAATCATATTATATGATTTCTCCTGCTTACAACCACTGATTTAGGGCCTTAAACTTTTAATGGGTTCTTAAGTTACATTTTTTATGGAATTTAATCGAACGGTTTGTTTAATTCATATTAGTGTCAAGTTAAGGCGAGTGCCATTAATGGGAAGATAGTGAGTGTGAGTGGGTTGGATTTGTCATAGGGTGTCCGATGTGATGGAAAATGAGTTACCTCACACAATCCATGAGGTAGTACCTCTTAGAAGAATGCAGCCCATTTTTTTTTATACATATATATATATATATATATATATATATATATAACATAAATAAATGAAGTGAAAAAGAAATTAAATGTGAAAACTCTCTTTTAAGGCCAGTCCACTTGTAACTCAGTGGTAAAGCACCTCCCTTCCACATAAACAACCAAGGATTTGGTTGTTTCGCTGAGGTGACGGACTTGGGTTGGGTAGCGTGCATGAGTATTTACTAGAGCTAAAACAAATGTCTCTTTTAAGGATTTTTATAGGAGCAATACCTGAAAAACAATTTGTATCTTATTGAAAGACATATTGAAACATTCAAGGAGAAGTTGGGGTAAGGGTTCTTTCTTTTCTTTTTGAACTTTGAATGCTTCTGAATTGTGAAAGATTTTGAATTTCGATGAATGGTAATAAGAGGACATGAATGAAGCAAGTTGTTATGTGTATTTATATTCCTTAAACAGTTTTCTTTATTTTTACCATGCACAAAGTAAAAACAGTATTCTTTATTTTTCATCTTTCTATGGCTTTAATTAATTTAGACATTTCCCATTCTTAGTATGCCCTTTTTGTAAGATACTAAAATTATGATCACATGAGTAAATTGTTTATCCTTACAATGTATTTCCATCCATGCTTAATTTTGATCTTTTTGCCTTTTCAGGAAGTAGTGGTGCAGCAAAGAATCAGGAGGAAGGTTAATTTCTGTTAGTTACCGCACTTTTTTTTCAATCAATGATGGATGTGACAACCCTCGGATGGAGCTTAATATGAAATATTTTGGCAGAGTTTACCTGCAAAAAATTGGGAAAAAAAAATCTGTAACTTTTAAGAGATTGAATGTTACATTATAATTAATTAAATAACAATTAAGTGATACAATGTATTTTCTTGTGTTATGTAAATCATTTTTTTATTCCCAACATAAGTTTTCATGTTTGAGGGCGTAAGTTGGGGCTGACTGCATTTCAGCCGCAAAGCTTTCATCTTTAATGTTCTGCTGTTTGAGCCGGGCTCTCTTGTGAGAGAATAGACCGTTGATTGGAACATCTTGATTTTCATCTTTTGACATCTATGTTTTTTACTGTAATCAAGGACACACACAAATGTATCTGGCTCATGAAAGTCTTATCATTTTCAAACTGCTGCAGGTAATTCTCTGGATGGAACTCATTGTCTTAAAGAACCACCATCCTGTTCATGTTCATTTCTGAGGGTTTTCATTAGAATCAAATTATTACTCTATTCTTCCAAGTACCACCCACAGCTTTTTTAAGCTAGCAATATCTTTCACTTTGACTACCAAATACCAATAAACCCCAGTGGCAAGGGTGTCTCATCTCACACATCTGCCCCGCGATTGAGGAATGTGGGTTGTTTCATATGTTGTGTACCACTCATCCATCTACCAAAAGGGAGAAAATGCTTCACCAGCACTACCTGATTTGCCAGTGGAGAACCTTCAAAGTTGTTTTTCTGCTCCCCCAGAAACATTCATATGATTGTCATAACTTTGGGGCAGCGTTTTTCACCTTTCCATCTGCCCATTTTAAGCGAGTGGGGGCCAGAGACTCCCCTGAATTCAGGGCTCCTTCCATTGTGCAGTTTTGTTGAAGCCATGTCCAGGGACATGATGGCGAGATCGGTGATATTTGTGCCACAGTAGTTGTAACTGCTAACAGCTAAGTGGTCAGCTCAGAATTTCTTCTTCCATGTCTCCTTCATGGAACATTGAGTCCTTTTGGAGGAAGAGAGAGACACAGATCAAGATGAAGTCTTGACTTCAACATCTTCATCTTGTTTATTATTATTAGGTTGGATACTCATATTGGTTGAATGAAGGGGCTGGGATGTATTTATAAGCAGTGGCGGATTCAAGATTTTCATTTGGGTGGGGCAGGCGACGGTGAAAAAAGTCAAAAGATGATGGTTAAATGAATAGGTCAAAATTAACGCCAACTATCAATAATCTTCATTGATTGTATGCTTTAAAGACGTGAATTTTATTTTTTCCATAAACAGATAGGTGCTAGACATTGCGGTATGTCCCATGCAACTCAAGCCAGCCCTGCCATTGGGGATGGTCTGGTCCAAATGGCCACCTAAACTAAAAAATACAAGGGGTCTGGTGGCCCATTGTAACAAAACGCCAAGGACATTCCCTTCACACAGCTTACAACAATAGCATTACGATTAATTTGGGTTGAAATGGTCCATTCAACGCAGTTGAACCGGAACTGCTGCATGTTGTGGTTTGTGTCACCTAGGTCCGCTTATCCCTCAACTTTTTTTTGTCATCAGAGGGTTCCCAACTCTTTGAGCTGAATAAATCCCTCTGGGCCTAGAGAGAAGCCGCGTAAACTCCCTCGTAGCCTTATTGTGGTAGTGCAGTTTCGAACCTACAACCTCCAGGTGCAAACCGTGGTCCTAAGCCAACTGAGCTGATCTACCCTTTGGAGTTAGGTCCCTTATCCCTTGAATTTTATGAACTCTGTGATTTGTTCAAAGTAACAAGTTTTTAAGTAAAATTGGAAAGAATAAAAAAAATGTCCAGACTGAGTCTAAAATTTAAAACGGTTCACAGCTTCATTTTAAGAAGTTAAAAAGACTGCAACACATTAAAAAATTAAATATTGAACAATTATCCTTAAACCTTTCCTTGTTTTTCTAGGATAATCTCTTACTTTTAAAATATATTTCTTCAATTTCTGTTATTTTTCTTATGGAGATCACATTTTGAAAAAGAATATGACCACCCAAAATTTCTCCGTAAAATAATAAAAGATTCTTGCATAATTTGAAAGATTCACTCACATCGGATTTCTTATAAGAATGATAAATAATATTTTTATTTATTTTTATATTTATTCTACTCCCAATAATATTTTTATAAGAATGATTGTGGGTAATTGATACAATGTTTGGCTGAAATGAATCGAATGATGACAGCCCAAATCATGCCTCATCATAGTTCATCATATATGTATATGTAGATTCTTTTCAGCAAGGGTGAGTGAATGTTTCAAAGTAGACAGCATGAAGGGATGGGATGAAATTTCAATCGTGATGAGAATGATGAATTGCTAAGAGTAGTGCTATCTGGACAACCATGATATTCAAGGGATATCATAGGGTTTGTCCAAAATTCTGGTAAAAATGTTTGTCCAGTAGACTTTTTGAATTGCTAATGTAGAATGCTGCAAACAGGGGTGCATCAGTTTAGGAGCCATTTCTGTGTGCAAAGTTCCTAATTATATGAGCTGCCTGCAAAAGTACCTCAATTGTAATAGTAATCAATATAAGATGAGATATCAATGAACTTGAGTTCTTGCACAAAATGGTATTAATTTTTGTTGTCTTGTTTGAGGACTAGCAATCTTGATAAACATTGTGTAGAGTCCAGAGTGATAACTTCTTCTGTGGACTCCCAGTTTGCGCAGATGGTAAATCAAACACAACAAATACTACCAGAGTTGATAAGAGTAATGGAAATGCATATACAGAATGACTTCCAAAGTAGAAGTCAAAAAGAAAATAAAAGAAAAATATGGAAAAAATGGATCCAGTGATTGCCAAATAATGGGAAAAAAAAAATGAAAAAATAATAATAGAGTTCTACCAAATAATAGAACTTCCATTTCAAAAAAATCAAAGAGTAGAACTTACACAAGCTCTGTATAATGTATTCTCCTTGCTGGAAATCCTAAATAGCATCTTGCAGGTCCATATATTAGAAGAAGATGAGGTTCCCATTAACAAAATAATGGGAACATACCATGGATAATCAAAATAATTAAAATGATTTTAACAATGCATAAAATTTAAAATATATAAGTTTTAGCTATTTGGGATAGAGTGTCCCATTAAGGGACCTGGTCTTGTGATTGAGTCTATGAAGATCTTACAGTTCCTAAAATGGTTTAGTTATAACAAGAGGCTTGATAAATAGAATTACATTTGGATTGAGTGAGTGAAAAAATAAGATGATATGGACTCACAAGTCACAATGGGATGCCTGTGTATGCTATAGCTAGATAAGACAGATGGTAGGTGATTCATTAAACTCTACTTATGTCACTCTTGAATCTGGGTCCTTTTTGGGCAGCTCAAAGAGAAGATTTGAACTTATATCTGTTAAAATTAATTATGTAGGGCCTCCATCTTAAATTCAAGTCATTTAAGCTTACCATCAACAAATCTGTTAGTTACGAGTAAAATTCCACTCTAATTAGATCGAGTTAAGCATATAAATACAATCGGATTGATGATGTGCAGAACACATAACAAAATAAAGAGAATTAATCATGTGTTTTGCGAGTGATCAATCTGATAGAGAAATTATCTTTTCTTTTCTTTTTTTTTTTATAACATTTTTAAATAGAAGATTCAGGTGTGGCTGCTGGGAATGGAGAAATAATCTTTATTTCATAAATAGAGAAGTAATTAAAAATAACCATCACCATAGATATCAAAGGTGCTCCCAGATATCTGATAAAATGTGTTGAGGACTGATTTCACTTAAGTGTATAAATTACAACTGAAAATATTCCATCAAAAAATAATTACAATTACAACTGAAAATAATTGAGTCTTGAACTAAAAAAGAACTAAAAATTAATGAGGCAGATCTCTTTTCCTCCAGCACCCAAAAATCTCAACCAGCCTAAGAAAACATACTGTCATTTTCCTGCTTCATAATCTTCTTTAATGAAATCTATCCTTACCAATAAAAAAAAAAAAACCCAATCAAATACTTAGTCCATTTATGTGCAGGAGGACGAACAATCTAAGCAACGTCAAGTTTAATAGGAGAATGAGAAATTCAAGCATTTGTTGTAGTGCTCAATGAATTGTTTCTCAGAAGGGGCATCAGTAAGGCACTACGAACATTTGTTGTAACTCTGAATGATTCATAAAGGGGCAAACTCCGAAGAAAGTATGCCTGTTTTGTGATAAGAAATCGGAGTGTTCCAAGTCTTTTTGGACATGATGTGATATTCATGCCTTGTCCCCCTGCTTTTTTTTGGAATTTCTAAAAGTACAAAGGAGGATTCAAGAATTCTACATGGTTAGCAAACGAGCTTTCAGCCACCGTAGAATCATTGGATGGATGCCCCAGTGACCAGATTCCTCTTTTTTCCCATCTTCAGGTGCCATAAAAATGGTTGGTCCACATTTGCAGGTTTTTGGTGCATGACAAAGACGTCCCATTCCTCGATCACTCATCAAGCATAAACGATGAATGATTGTTATTCAACATTGAGCATCTAGAATACTTTTATAAAATCTACCTCGCAGAAAATAACTATGGCCTCATTGCAATGGGAGAGGGATTTGATTATTTGTTTGAATCCTCTCCCAGATTACAGGTAAATAATAAATGTTTTTGGTTTATTCTTGTTTGGATAAACATCACTTGTCCACAGACCAAAATCTGCCTTCTCAAAAAAAGAGTGTATAATGTCTACAACATTGCAAGTGCAAGGAAAATCTGAAGCTCACTAAAACTCAACAGTCCGGAAGGTTTGCTGCAACATCTACATCTAAATTGAACATCGTACATAGCTGAATGAAAGACACCATTTATCAAGTCCCAGATGGAATTTCCTTCCTTTTCTGTGTTCTCAGGCGACAGCACCGGTGCAAGCTGTAGCTGGGGTGGCATCGAGTTTCTTCTTGGTGGAGCTATACTTCTTGGTTATGAATCTGAAACCACAGAAGATAACATGCATGTTCAATAAAGCATTCTGAGCATAGCTACTCAACCATGGCATTACAACCATGGATCATGCCAGCCAGATACTTTGAAATTGGTAACAGTTGGTATATCCGTGCCATATTTGGATAGAACTAGGGTATGCTTGTGACACAGCCTATTTCCATGAAGGATGGAATCAAAGATTTCCATGGAGGTGTGGAGTGCACAACCATTTCACTGTAATAGGTTTTTCATGGATTCGTGCAGCAAAACAAAGTCGAAAAGAGAGATCCACACGCGCGAGTGCAGGGGGAGAGAGAGACAACAGGGAGGGGGAGGGGGAGGGGAGAGGGAGAGGATACTTCATACCCGGCATAAGTTTTCTGTGGCATTGCCTTTTCTGTGCCCTTAACCCCAACACCGTGGAAAAAGTGGGTCCTCATAATTGGGAAAAAAGCAACACAGTTTTCATGATTTTCTGCGGAAAATAATCCGCAATGAAAATGGTAAATTATGTCTACTGTGGGAAAGCAACATGCTGTAATGAATATTGTTTCACATTTTCCATGGAAAATCAATGCATTTTCCCATGGAGAAACTGCTAAAAATGACCTATTCATGCCATCAATTGAAATAAGCCTAGTTGGACTCCCATGTGCACTTGGGAACAAACAACTAATGGGAGGTCCCACCAAGTATGATGCCATCATGTCCTGCCAATTGTTTACCATTTATCACTGTTCCTATAACAAATAAGATCAAAGACCTTCGACAGTACCTGAAAAAATCCCTCCATAATAACTCATACATCAACCAGTTCATTCCGTTGTCGATTCGGCCAGTTCCATTTTTCTGAGTGGAGCCACCAGGGATCATTCTACAAAAGAAAAGTTGTTTCTCATGAGGAGATAACTGTGAAAATACTCTGATCAACAAACTACAGACACAAGCCAAGAATATTAGGTGTACCTGGTTGCAGATTTCTTTAGCTCCTCAAACATGTAACGGGGAGAGAGACAACCCATTGCCAACCAAGGTGAAATTTTGCAGGAGAAATTTGCACCGTATATATTATCTCGACCACCATCCTCAATCCCCTTGTTTGGTTGGGCCCTGCATTCAGCTGCAAATTTCTGAAGCTTCTGCAATGCTTCAGTTTCACCTCCCACAAGAGAAGCATTAGCAGCAGGCTTTCCATCCTAAGAATCAAGAAATGATTGATCAACACTAATAATCATAAATGATATACAGAGTTATAAAAGAAAAAAAGGGGTGAAAGAAACAGAGAAAAAAAGGATATACAACCATGCATACGTGGAAGACCCACCACTGCAATGCTCAATCTCACAATCCTTTTATGTTTAAATTGGGATGTGTAAGAAATCCTCATCACAGCAAGACCAGAATTCTAAACAAGCAATGACTACAATGCCTATCTGTATACTCTTATAATACTCTCTCATATGTAATCATCGTCATCAACAACATCAAAATTCCAATCAAGCAATGACTACAATACCTATCATGCGAAATCATCATCATCAACAATGTCAAAATTCCAATGAAGCAATGACTGCTCTCTCTGAAAGTGGATTAAAGATGATAAAGATAAGAGTACTAGTAAAAGAAGAACATCTTCAAGATAGATGGGGCTCGAGGATTATTGATGCAAGTTTAGCACCCAAAAAAAAAAAAATTGAATACAAGTTTAGCAAATTATACACACTCGGAAATCGATTAACGAAATATCTTCTTCTTCTTCTTCTTTTGAATGGCGATAAACAAAATATCTTGCTCGGAAACAACGATCAGCAGAGGTAAAATGGGAAAACAACAGAGCAGAACTAGACAGAATACCAATACAAATATATGTTCTGATGGGCAACATAGAGCTGATTGGATAACCAAACTATTGGACAAATTTTTGATAACAAAAGAATGCCCATGAATGGGGAAAGAGCATTGCAATTTGCAATACCTGTCTATAAGAACAAAGATACTAAAATTTGTGCAAATTATGAGCCATAGAAGTCACTTAACAAAAGAGTAATAGTGCAATGCCTACTACATCAAGAATCAACTATTTTAGATAATCAATTTGGGTTTATGCCAAGTAGATGTACTGTATAAACCATTTTTCCATTTGAGACAATTGATGGAGAAGCTTGAAGAAAAGAGGAAAGATTAACATGCAGTTTTCATTAATTTGGAGAATGTCCACTATATGGTATTGAGAAACACAAACCTAGCATTTCTAGTTGTAGAGACATAAAATAAGAGAAACACAAATCGAATTAAAACACCAACTGTACCTGTGTCATGGTTGAAGGTGGGGTAAGCCCCAGATCCGTCAAGCTAGGGATCTCGCCGACCTCGACATTACCCCTCGCTGGCAGCCCCTTCAGCTGATCCAACGCCTTGATCGCCTTCCTCACCTCCAACCCCTTCACTCTCTCCTTAAACCCGCCGTAATTCGACGGCATTTCCTCCAATTTGAAAGGCAAATCATCAAGGTGATACAGAGTACTCCCCCAAAAGTACTTCACCTCCACTCCCTCCTCCTTCATCGCCGCCTCGATCCTCTCCTCCGTGCGCACCTCGTCCCTGGACACCTCCCTCTGCAAGTAGACCGCTTCCGCGCCAACCGCCTTGGCGAGCTCGATGATCACGCTCTCCGGGCGCCCGATCCGGACGATGAGGTCGGAGCCGCGGGATTGGAGGGAGCGGCGGAGGTCTGCGACGGATTCGATGAGGAAGGAGGAGCGATAGGGGCCAGTGCGGTCGAAGCCGGAGACGGACTTGCCGAAGTCGCGGGGGTCGAAGCAGAAGAGGGGGAGGAGGGAGAGGGAGTCGGCGTGGGCGGCTGAGAGGGTCTCGTTGTCGTGGAGGCGGAGGTCGGAGCGGAAGAGGACGACGGAAGCGCGGCGGAGGCCGAAGGGGTTGGAGGGGTCGGGGAGGGGGCGGCGAGGGATGGAGAAGGGGGAGGCGGAGATGGTGGGGGTGGTGGTGGTGGAGGAGGAGGATCTGAGATGGGGTTTGGAGGGTTTGGATGAGAGGGTGAGATGGGAAGCAACGGTTGAGATTTGAGATGGGATTTTGGGTTTGAAGGATGGGGGAGGGAGGTAGAAGTGTGGGGAAAGGGGTTTTGGAGGGGAAGGGGAGAGTAAAGAGGAGAGAGAAAGGGAAAGTGAAGCAGTGGAGAGGAGGAGGAGGGAAGGGGGTTTGGAGGGTAGGGTTGTCATTTCCTCTTGGGATGGGCGATTTTCTGGTTCAGGGTTTTGATTAGGTGGGTTGGGATCCATGGAGAGAGATGGGGATGAGGAAGAAGAAGGAGAAGTTGGTGTTTGTTGAAATGGAAAAGGGAATGAGGTAAAGGTAAGGTGAGGTGAAGTGAAGTGAAACAGGGTGAGGAGGCTGAGGTTGGTTTTTGGTGGTATTAGAAGGCTGCTCCAGGCTTAGCTACTACCCATCTCCACCAACCACCACATGCAGGTTTTGTGTCAGGCTTACCAACCGGATCCGGATCCGGATCCGGATCTGGGCCGGATCCTCTACATACAACGCTTTTTCTATAGCCTATTTAAATAGGTTGAGACGCATGAGAGTTCCCACACACGCGAGGAGAGAGAACCTATTTATGCCGGTAGTGAGTAATCACACATTCTATGAGCAGGAGGGGTGAGACTAGGATCAATCCCGCAAACATCCAAATGAGAGGTAGGATTTCCAACTAATTGGACAACCCTAGGTTCACCTCTAAGGGCAAGGTTAGAATACTAGAATTCACACTCGCACGAGCAAATTACAAAATTTAAATTGCTGAAAATCACTTCCCACTATGTAATTATAGTAATTTGACTAATCAAATGTAAAAATATGTGATTTTGACTATTTTGTCGTTCATCAATTCGAGGGGGAGATTTTTTTTTTCTTTTCTTTTCTTTTCTTTTCTTTTCTGGTTGAAGTAATCAACTGTATGGAATTTAAAAGGATTTTCACATTGGTTGATTTATAGTATTTCTTGAGCCTTGCATCGTGAGCATCTCTGTGGATTTGTAGTGCATGACCTGGTTTTAATTTAGAGCGTGCATGGTGTTAACTGTTAATGTGTATTTTTATTGGTTGTAATACTTTTTTTTAATTTATTTTACAGCTTTTTAGATTTTCTCATTTATCATTTTTTATTGTCACTTTTACCCGACAAAAGTTTAATATAATTATTTTTCTATTTTTTTGTGTGTGCATCTATTATGCATTTTAATTTTGAAAAATGCTCTTTTACTTTTCCGCTTTTTCTCACTTTAAATTATTTGGCACAAAAGGTTGTGAGCAAATTCTATTCAAATGTTTTGGCATCCAGCTAAAAGATTAGGACCCATCAAACTCACGCCGATGGAAAATCCTTCAGATGAGATAGGGTTCAGATCCTAAATAGCCAGATAAAAATTGTCATGCCTTACCATTAAAATAAGACGCCATTCTTGAAGTCTATTCAAATGTTGTATTTCCATATTGGTGTTTTTTCCCCCCTCTTCTCACCTAGAGTATGATTTTCAATTCACACTGCATGTAAAAGTAGAGACTTTCTAAATTAAACACGTGGACCGTCCATGTGTGGGAGTATTGTGTGTGAAAATTGCCACTAGATGAGGCCCAAGCGGTGATGCTGACAATAATTGAAGATTATTACTATATTATTACTTAAGCCCCATACATTATCTCTCATGGTTGGTTTTGACATCATGCTTTTCAATGTGGCTACTCAAGAATAATGTTTTTCATTGGGACAACTCATTAGATTCATGAGTTGGCTATTTCTTAATTAGTATTGCCCATAAAATGCACTAGCCCTAAAACGAAGATGCAATGACAATAAGATATAAAAATACAATAAAAATAATTTAAAAATAAAAGTTCAACTTAAAGAAGTTGGAAAAAGGAGATTAAAAAAAAAAAAAAAAACTATTGCAAGAGTTAAATTTGAAAATGTAATATACATTAAAAAATTAAACAGCCAAAAAATACTTAAGCCCAGCCCGCCTTCAAATATTTTAAATATTGGGAAATTCATTCTTGCCATTAGGAATGCAAGAATGTCGGTTCCAAGCCGGAACCATATTGGACGTGGAGTTAGAACCATTGATAAATGATGATTTTGGTTTCGATTGGAAACTTATTTTGCTGGTTTTAGACCCATGTTTATTTCAACCTAGAGGATTATAATCTAGTTCTAAATTTGGCTTGGACTTCTTGTTCATTTTTTTTATTTTTTATTTTCTTGTTTTGTTAAGAACAAAGATACCATTCAATTTATAATAGTAAATCAAGTCTATTATTATCCCAATGATTAAATATAAAAAAAGGTCCAATTAAAGTGAATTTTGAGCCATTATTTTGAACCCAAGTTCTAGTCCACAGGTCAAACTTTGTATGGATCTGAAATTGGACATATTTATCAATTGGAATTTAAATTTTATTTTGGACCTAAATCCTATTTGTGATTCAAAACCTAAAACAGATTTCAAAACCTTGAAAATTTTTATTTTTTTATTATTTTTTGTACGGGTCAAAATCTACAGATAATCGGATACCCGCTTGCAACCTTATTTGCCATCTTCCAACCGGACCGGCTAATCATACATCCGACCCGACCCGACCCGACCCGACCCGACATTTTGCCACCAAACATGGGCAGCGTGTAGCAGCCGGCCATTTCTCCTTTTTCAAATCTTCTCTTCCTACACTTGACACTTGACAGTTCCTCCTAATTCCTTGATTGTTCAATCAATCGTCTTCTTCCCGCGCCCAGAAAGAGCGAAAATGCTGCAGGAGCTGTTATTCGCTCTGGTTGGTTACACGGGCGATCTCATCATCGACCATCGAGATCCTCACTACTTATCTCTCGACGCCCCGATCTCCGACGAATGCACTTTCAAGCTCGCTCCTGACATCTCCTTCATCCACACCTCCGAAAGGCACTTCATCTCTCTTTCTCTCTCTCTCTCTCTCCCTCTACATACCCACTACCTGTTTGTGAAAATTCCACCAAGCTCTTCATCTTCATTTTTTTCTCCTGCCCCATTTAGGGCTTCAGATTTGCATTTTGAATGCCCCTTCTTGGGTCAAGTTTGAAACTTTAACATGATCTAACCCAATTTGAATTCTGGCCTTATTGTCAGCATTTGTCTGTTTTTAAAACCACATCGACTGGTTAGTTTCATATCACGAAACTGAATGGATGGTTCAGTTCAGATTCATGACTGGGTTAGGCATCATTTTAAAAAAAATTGTCTTTTTTTTAGATGGGACATCAACTAGGCGGATAGGATCATCTACCATGAATACATTGTTCAAATAGTCAGTTCAGGTTGAATCTTTGATTGCCCAAGTGTCTAAATTCCAATTGCAGCACTGTGTCACTGTGAGAAGCACTTGTCCTGAGTCAAGCGGGCCTCAGTCATTGTTGAAAAATGATTACTTTGTTCGGGTTTTGGAGGCAATTTCTATTGTTTAGTTATGTGTTGAGTTATTGGCATATGCATTTATAAATGTTTATTTGGAGTAAATGATGTGTTAATGAATGCAGGGATGTTATTGAAAGGCTTCTTCCATTAGGATTTTATTATAGGGAGCTTGATCGGTTTGCGACCAAGTCTCGCAATTTGAGTTGGATAAGGTCTAAAAACAATGCTCCATTGTCACAAGCTACCGAGTTGTTGAAAGTGAAAGCAAAGAAATCGAGTGTGTACCGTAGGGCGATAGCTAATGGCATTGTTGAGGTTTTATCTGTTTATAGATCTGCTGTTCTACAAGTTGAGCAGAAATTGCTGGAAGATCCCACACCTATTTTGGCGACTGTAACTCAAGGCCTTAATAAGGTTAGTTGATACAAGTTTTATTCGGGGCCATTTTGTTTTGTTTGTATGTAGCATTTGGTGGATCATGGTTTTCTTATTGCCTTGTACTTAATCACATTGACATATCTTATTTTATTATTGTTTTTGGGTTAGACTAATCAGTCCTTCAGTACACCTGAAGATTCCCTGAGGTTTCACTTGATTTCCAGATTATACTCTTAAATGATATTTTACCATTATTTGTCGTACTAATAGATGACATGTTCACGATGATTTTTCTGCTGTTTTTTTTTTCCCTTTCTAAATCATATTCTTTGCTTGAATTTGTAGTTACGGAGCTTAAAGTTTTGAGTCTCTGAGAGTAAAAAAGGACATCTTTTGGTGTTTTTGTTTGTGAGTTTTTTTTTTGGGGTGTGGCGGGGGGTGGGGCTGTTGTTGGTGTCTTTTTCATGGTCAATCTGTTTTTCAAACAATTGTTATATTTTAATATTGTTTTCTGCAGCCAATATTAATGTATCCATTTGATTGCCTAATTCATTATGAATGACTCATTGCCTTCCAGTTTGGTGTGCTCTTGCCTCCTCTTTATGAGCTTGTAATGGAGATTGAGCGTGAAGATATTCGAGGTGGGCAACTGCTCAACCTTTTGCACAAACGATGTCATTGTGGCGTGCCCGAATTGCAAGCATGCATTCAAAGGTATAAAATCTGATTTCTTCCACTTGCTATTTGGAAATATTAATGCCCCATATGCTTATTTAGTTGTTGCTAGCCCGTGTGAATTTCTTGCATTTATTTCTTGAGGTTATTACCATATTGTTGGTGATAAACTAAGTTCTTTTGGAATTTCATTTGTTAATTTGACGGCAATGATAAGCTTTGTTGACTTATTTGTCTGACCATGCTACTTTGATTGACTGTAATATGCCTCAAGCATAGGCTTCTTTGGCATGGACATCAAGTCATGTATCACCAACTTGCTTCTTGGATGGTTTATGGGATTCTTCAAGATCAGCATGGAGAGTTTTTCATCAGAAGGTATTCCTGAATATGTCATGTATGAGCCTTATATAGGTTTTAGTTTGTGTTGTTTATACCCTAGAGGCTAAACTGCATTTGCAAGGGCTTTGCAACAGTTACCACATTTCAGTTATTGTGATTACAAGAACAAGTTTTTTAGACATTGCCTATGGGGAACAACTGAGGATGTCATGTATGCTATGGACCATAGTAACTGTAATTTATTGCCACATAAAAATAGCTACACCAAAAGAGAAAACAAATACTTCATTTGAAAGCCACAAATACCCACTGTAAAACTGCACAACAGTATATAACATGATGTGTTAGCATCTGTGATGGGGCCCATGTGTGATGACAAGTGGGATTAAATTTGATGAAAACTATAACTTAAGAAACCGCTGGAATTAATCCTGTGATTATTATTCAAATTAGTGCCAAATTAGGGTGAGTGCTAATTCATGGGTTGTTAGTGAGTGTGATGGGTTTGGATTGGTCATGGGGTGTCCCATGCGGTGGTAAAAAGGTTACCCCTCACACAAATCTGTGAGAGGTACCTCTTAGAAGAACATAGCCCATCTTTATCATTGCTAACTTTTTGCAGAATAATTTAATTTGTTCAGATTTGTGTTTTAATGGTTATTAAGCATTCTTATGTTACACCATTTTACAAAGAAACTGAGTTTATTTTCTGCCATTTATATTTTGCAGGCAGGAAGATGGTGATGCTGAAAATGAACCATCCCGTCCAGATATGTTTGATAAGCTGGCACAAAAATCTCCTGACGATGTGTCACTGACAGATTGGCACTTGGGATTCCATATTTACTTGGTAAACAAAAACTTCTTTCAAGTATATTGCTCATTATTTTACTAAAATGAAAAAGTATATTGCTCATATAGTACAACAGTAGTTTTTTATATTTATGTATATTCAGGTTCTTTGTCCATCTTTCTATAGTCCACTTAATTACGATTTAGGTTGTTAATTGTTCTAACCTCTTAACACTATACTGCAAAAGTTTCAAGAGTTCATATGAGGCTGAAGAAAGTGCTAGTTAACTTAGTTTTAGTTTTATTTCATACAAATGAGACCTATATGTCAGTGATCCAAACTGTTGATACAATGGGCTGCGGTGGACAGTGGACACTCCATGCACAGAATATCTCTTATAGTGGAGAACTTTGCAATATTTGGTCTTTTCACTGTTTAATGTGGACCTTTGCTTTATTTCCTTCTAGCATATCTATTTGCATGCCATCATAGAATGGTTTATTTTTCTGTTTGGAGTTTTTTGGTGCATGGGCTGGCCATATTGCTGGCCACAATATAGCCTATCATATCAATTTTGGATAGCTGAACCATGGGCCCTGCATGTCAAACTCAGAACCTGATTAAACTACACCTAACTTTTGACTGCGGCAGAAAGGGATTCTGGTTAGTTATTTTCATCCATAATGCCTCCTCCAATACTTTGTCCAGTCTACCAAAGAGGCTACTGTAAAAGAAATCCCATTTAAGTCTTCCAGTTGAAGCAGATTGCTTCATCCCTACCACCTCCTGTTGTTTCAACGTACTTTTGCTTCTGATGCTATATATTAGAGACAAGTTTGTAAGCCTTTTGAAGTTTCTGACTGCAGGTTTGTTAATCCTTTCATGCAGGACATGCTACCAGATTACATTCATATGCGTGTTGCAGAATCAATTCTTTTTGCTGGTAAAGCAATAAGGATCCTACGAAATCCTAGCCCTGCTTTCAGATTTCATGATTCTGCTTTTCAGCAGCAGGTTCCTAAAGGATCTCATAGAGTTCAAGGGTTTATAGAACGCTTTTCTTTCCAAAAGGAGCCCTGTTTGGATAGCAAGTTGATTGGAGAGGAACTGCTTCCACAATCTGAGGCTGATAAAATTGATGCTATGCTTCAAGAGTTGAAGGTTTTAGTGTGCCTTGTTATTCTTATTATTAAGTGCTCTCATCCATCTGAATGACATCTGTTCATATTCAATTCATGCCAGCTTCCCCTTTTCAATCATATTTTTTTTCATGCTTGTTATAATCCTATTTCTGTTAACGACGATTTCCTTTTATACTAAGGCATTGGCTTTTAGCTCATATATTTGGTTATTCTTGTGCAGGAGTCAACTGAGTTCCATAAGAGGTCATTTGAATATGCGGTTGATTCCATCCGCACCATTGCAGCTAGTCATCTATGGCAGGTGATGAATATGAAGAATCTGCTCCAGTATTTTTGTGCATCTATTAATGTATGGCCCTACTTTTACAGCTTGTGGTGATCCGTGCTGACTTAAATGGTCACCTCAAGGCCCTCAAGGATTATTTTCTTCTGGCCAAAGGGGACTTCTTCCAGGTACAGAATGCTTTGTATTTGTACAATTGTACCTGCTCCGTAGAATTCTGCATTGAATTCTTGACCAATCTTTTAAAATCACTACTAGGGTGTGTTTCCACTACTAGAGGATTCTATGCTTTGCGTGTTTCGGTTCTGCGAAAGAGAGGAATCTTGTGTTCCTACCCCTCCCATAGTAAATTGAAATCCTCTCTATTGAGTAAAAGAAGTTCATTTTTTTTTCTCTGCACGGAAAACGTGCCACATCAAGCTATGAAAGAGTGGACTGCACACAAAATTGGAACAATTTTTCTCTCTATCGTGGAATCCTCTTGTTGCACGAACTACCCCTAGTGTCATTTCTTTTATTTAATCTTAAACAGTATTATTTTGAAGTATTCTCTGTTATAGCTGACCCACTGATGGATCAATGGCAAGTCATACCCATTTCATGGACACAACCGGGGATGGTCCGGGATCGATCCCTGGTAGTTCTAGTGAGGCAATAGCCAAAAAAAAAAAAAAAAAAAAAAAAAAAAAAAAAAAAAAAAAAAGGAAAGAAGTATCTCTCTTATATATTCTGGGACAACATTGATTCAACTTGTTTTGGATTTTCTTTCAAATAAATTCTAGTGGTATACAAGGATTACTAATTGATAGTAATCCATTCGTTATGAGATCCATCCTAATAAGTAATAACAATGTTCAGTTATTCTATAATTAGATCCATGCATTTGAGGTTGATTTTTTTACCTTTTGTTTTTATTATTATTTTAAAAAAATCAAAGATAATTATTATGTTTGGATATAGTTTCTAAAATGATGACTTAGGACTATAAGTTGCTTGAACCCATGGCCTTTGGCATAAATGATCCAAGCTCTACCCAACCAAGCTATGGGACCACTAAAACAAATTATATATTTGATTTCTATTTGTGTAAACTTCAGCCAATAGAGTGAGTGAATTGACTATCAGCACCTTGACAGATTCAACTAGTTCTGTACCTTTAGGATTAGACATTGTGAGGGGACCTGCAGACGTATGGGTCCAATATATGCCCATATACGACCTGAGAATGCTGAAAGAGAGTAAGATTTTTCAATTTTCTGGACTCCTAAATATTTTTGTTTGATTTTTGTGGCTCAAAGATATTCTCTTTGCTAACTGATACGAATCACCATTAACTGATATATATTGTCTTTTAAGCCAGCTGATATGGCTGCCATGACTATTATTGTCACCCTTGGATTTGTTACATGTACGATGAACTAGGAGAAGGGAGAGAGATAGAGACTTGGAATGTAGTTAGAAGAACCTAATATAACTTGCACTTATATGGTTCACAATCTGTGCCACTTGTATCATTAAGAAAGCTCATTGACTCGCACATGCTGGTCTTTCTTTCCATTGAAACATAATAAAATACAAGTCAAATCACCAAATACTTAATAACTACTGTAAGCAAAAGAAGAATCTCTTTTAATAGCTAACACTCAAATGACAGGAGTGGTGCACCTCCTGATCACCTTGAAGTTTTTGCAGTTTGTCTCCATGTTAGTGATATGGGGCTTGCTATTTTGGTGTTGCTGTTCATAATGAAAATGAGAGAATTCTGTGGCAATGATAATGCATGCTCTGTAGCCTTTTTCATTAACAATCAACTTGCATGGTTTGATAGTGCTTTCTTGAGGAGAGTCGCCAATTAATGCGTTTACCACCTCGCCAGTCAACTGCTGAAGCCGATCTCATGGTCCCATTTCAGCTGGTAAGATTTATTTCATCTTGCCTTTGTAAGTTTTACTTCTCTGCTCCCACCTGTTTGGACCACTTTCTTTGTTACTCTGTAATGTAACATCAGTTCTCACTGCTTTATTTAGTGTCTAGCTTCTGTACTAGTAACCTTCAAATCTTCAGTCATTGGCCATTTGCAGTCTGGATTGTGCCAAACCATCAGATGACATTCCTTGATTTTTATTTTGTTGTTTATTGGAGACACCCCTAGACTTCCTCTTGTGTACTTAATCTTGATGCATTCTGTCTTGTTACTCCACTTATCCACATTAGCATATGCATTTTATCCACATGCACTGCATTCTGCCTTCTTTTTGGTTGTTCAGCTTCAGCTCCATACAATAATGCAGGTCTGTCTTCCATCTTATGAAAGGATCTTATGAAACGTATCCTTTCAATCTAAGTGGAATTTGATGATCACTTGGACTTTGTTAAAGATTTTATGGCAGACTTCGTATCATGCTAACCTCCATTACCCGGGACTGGCACATGGCTACATTTCTGTTATGGTACATTATGTTCTACAGTTCCACTTCAGTCCTTCATTCATGGGCATACTTACTACAAATCATTTTCGTGCTTGTGTGCCAAATTCTCATTCTGTTTAATGTCTGTTGAATACTCAGTCTTTTAGCTTTTATTTTGATTTTATTTACGTATAGTCATCTCCTATTTCATAGTCATGAAAGCCGTAAATCATTTAAAACAAAGCCAATGTGACTATTTGCACTCCAGGCTGCTATAAAGACTATAGGTGATGAAGATAAATACTTTCCAAGGGTATCACTAAGGTTAGTGGCCCTCTCTCTCTCTCTCTCTCTCTCTCTCTCTCTCTCTCTCTCTCTCTCTCTCTCTCTCTCTCTCTACACACACAAAAGGGACAAAAAAGATTGATGTTCTTAAATTAACTGGAAATACTATCCAATACTTCAACTGCCATTTTCTTCTCTGATTATCCCTTAAATGGTGTTATATATATATTGTTAAATTTCTCATGACAGAAAATTTTGCTACTTTGTTGTTTTCTTCTTCCCATCAGGATGCCTTCATTTGGGATCACTGTTCCATCATCCCAAATGGATTTATCAAAGGTGAGAATTAGCTATGATGGAAACTCGGGTATTGTTTCACAAGGAAGTGCTTCCTCAGAGCTGTCTCTTGATGGATGGGATGGCATTGCTCTTGAATATTCTGTTGATTGGCCCCTACAGTTGTTCTTTACCCAAGAAGTGCTTTCTAAGTAAGTTTCTTTAATTAACACTATTTCCAAAAGCTCCATATGAAGGTTTATTATCCTCTTAGAGTTAGCTTAATTTGGGAAGTTTTGTGTATTAAAGAGATCTTAATTTCAGAATTGTTGTCCTAATATCTCATATATAAAAATAATGGATTTGTTCAGGTACCGCAGGGTATTCCAATATTTACTCAGGCTTAAACGTACACAAATGGAATTGGAGAAATCATGGGCTCAAGCTATGCATCAAGATCACACAGATTTTGCTAAGCATCGTAAAGATCGCATGAAATGCTCCATTTCGCAGCAGCGTCGGCAACGCTCTAGACCAATGTGGCGTGTTAGAGAGCATATGGCATTTCTGATTAGAAACCTTCAGTTCTATATCCAGGTTATGGCTCTAATATGGACATTTTCTTTTATAGCATGCTTTGATAATGGATGTTATGTGGCCGTGTTCCATGTAGAAGCAATTGATCTACATATATCTGTCGAATTTATGCAATCGTCTTACATATTAATAACCGATGAATCAATATAGATGCTCCAGATGCCTGGGCAAAGCTGCTATTTCAACCTTTACTTGCATGATGTGATTTTCCGACAGAGCAGGCTTCCTGTGTAGTGACTGATATGGAATTACAGAGTCCTATTGATGCTTGGAGTAGCAAGATGAAATAATCAAAATTACCTGTTTGCTAAATAGAGTACGACAGTGAGAACAAATCATGGATTTTTAGACTGTTCAGGAGGTGTGCCGAAATATGTGCTTGCTCACATGCAATAATTATATTTATGCATATAAACAAGGTTCACCAACTATTCATCTGGAGATATTAACCTCCAGGCAGTTTTGAGAATTGTTCACTTACATTTTGATGGAGAATGAAATCAAAACCTTCAGAATTCAGATTTTGGGTTTAATCAATATTTGAACTATGGTTAAGATCCATTAAACTGTTAACTGACAAATAGTTGAAACAACACTTCTCACTATTTAATATTTGCTGCTTAGTAGTTAGTATGTACCATGTAGTACTTACTGGTTGATATTTCTATGAAAGCCCATAAAAAGAGACCTCCCAAATGTCCCCTGCTAATACACACAGTGACACAGGAGGAAATATAAGCTCCTAGCATGCACTAACATTTTGGAACTCATTATTACTCAAAACAAAATACCATTGCCATTGACAACTACATTTCACTCGTTCTCAGATTTTGTTTTCTTACCTCAAAGATAACCCTCATGCTAATTGGTTGGCGTCCGATCTTTGTTTAGATCTTCAATTTGGAGTTTATTTCTTGGGTTTCTTATGCTAGAAATGCCAAAAACCATTTCCCAAGCTTTTCTTGTAAAACAACTAAAAAATATGGGCTTGTAGGCTTTTAAAAGAGTAAGTATCTGTTGTATTTGCCAATATATCGGCTGTGTTGGGGCATATCAGCCAATTTGTATTGGTCCATTCTTTTATCCTTGGCGGTAGGTGTGCCTCTTTAGTGATAGGTTTTGAAAAGAAGTTTTTATCATGGCACACGCCATGCAATCACCTGCCTAATTGTGGGAAGTGCTAAAACAGTACTAATTCCCTTGGCAACATTTTCATTGTCCTTGCATCTAATTTTCTAAATCATTGCCTTATTTGTCTTGGTTTTATTTCAGGTTGATGTCATTGAGTCTCAATGGAATATTTTGCAAGCACGAGTCCAAGATTCTCATGATTTCACTGAACTTGTTGGTTTTCATCAAGAGTAAGTAAAATGGTTTCAGTTGGCTGATATGATCTATTTTTGCTTGCAACTCACATATTCTTTGTACTCTCTTGTTTCTTTTGTTGCTACTTTCTTTTCCTTCTAATGGAAGTTTATGTTACCTATAAAAAAAAAGAACTCCCATATTCTTTGTTTTTAACTTGTGAAGAATTGGAGTGAAGTTTTTATTTTTGGCAAGCAATTGTTTCTTAACTGGCAGTCTTTTCTAGAATCTTATTGCTTGGGTTTAGAGTATCTTTAGCTTTAGTTTTATTTCATATTGTTGCCTCAATTCCTCGTACTGGTCACTGAAATCTTATTGATCAATATTTAAATAAATGAATAAGAAAATCACAGAAACAAGAAAAAATAGAAAATTAAGAATTTAGAAAATTTTTAAATAATGTGACTGTGTTTCTTGAATGAAAAAGCAATGAGTTATTAGTTCAATAAGTTGTCATTTCCTGCATAAAATGTTGTTTTTCAATTAGAGCTCAGAAGTTCCCTCTTGGATACATACTTGACATTCAATGGAAAACACGTAACGCAAGGCCATATCTTGTCACTTGGTATGCAACTTAGGTATAATAAGTATCCGTGTTACCAATTGAATGAATAGAGATTTTTAGGCAGGTGTGTGGCACTGTGTTGTATTCACTTGACTCTTTGATCTTGAAGATCAAGTGCACTTTGCCCACCTTGCACTGAACCTATTTGCTATATCTAACTCAAAATCTCTTCTGTTCTATGTGGCCCACATTGATACGTTAATCAAGGGGTAGGATGGAATTCTAATGTCATATTATGGATTAAAGCTGAGCCAAAAATCAACAGGATCTGATGAAGTAACCATCTATTTGAGGGCCCTAAGGTTTGACAGTTTCGTAAGTGCATACTAAGCACTAAACCGTTGCAATTCTGTGTTTGTTTTTTAGTTTTGAAGTCTACCCCATCTAAAGTTCATCTCAAGTACATAAATGATGAGAGTTGGGCATTTTGAATGTTCAATGACAAAATGTAAGACCTCTAAATATTACCTTGCCTCCATGTTTGACATGGATGAGGTGGGCCCCATGGAAGGGTCCACTAGTTGAAAGCTTGTGACCTAGTTCCTATCTGAATTTTGCTCTAGATGTCCAAAGAGGGGGTTTTTCTCTTACGGGAGTCCTGCACGGCTGTTGTGTGAGATTTTTCAATCCCTGCCATTACTTCAGGGGTCTCACAGTCTCACTTCATGGATGGCGGGGATTGAAAATCCTCTACCACCCTTTCTATGGGACTCCCGTAGGTTAAAATTTCACTTTCCAAAGATATATTGTGCTGCTAAGTTATTTTCAATCTTGATCAACTCAGTTGCTTAAATTTTAATCTACTAAACTTGCACTGCACATATCTTTTTTTTATTTGCTAATTTTCAATCCATTTGGCTTGAGCATATTTCTCCAAAGTTTTAGCTTATTGTTTACTTTCTTTCTTGTCTGATGGATGCCTTCCACATCATCTGTCCATAGAACTTCATTTTGGATGTCTATTACTTGTCTACAACCTGGCCAAATAAACAGGGACTCAAGCAGACCAATCTAATTACACATGTGAACTTAGATTTATTGCCCCTACATAAATGTCTGGTGAGATTTTTTTGTGACTATTACTGATGCTTGTTTTTCTTCAATATCCTTTAAATTAACCATGTTGACTCCCTATTGTAGGCCTTCTCTAAATCAATAATGGAGCATCTGTAAAAAAACTCATCTCTAAACTTTCCATGAATTATCTTAATTTAAAAATGGTTTATGTAGTACCTGCTTTGCACAAATGCCAAATTATTGCATCTGTATGTTAAACCATTAATTTCACTTTATTAAATTATGTCCCTCTATCGTCACCTTTTCAACTTCAATTTGTCAATGAATATGAACCCATACTCGTGAATATATGCAGGCTTCTGGTCTATGGATCTTATACCTTAACAAAGTTGCAGAAGGATCCTATATATATATATATGTAGGGAGGTGCTCTTGTGAGAGACACTCTCACCTTACTATGAGAGATAAGGTGGGGGCCCTCACATCCGTATCCAATGTCAACAACTTAAATGTGAGGGCCCCCACCTTTATCTCTCATAGTAAGGTGAGAGTGTCTCTCACAAGAGCACCTCCCATATATATATGTATAGAGAGAGAGAGAGAGAGAGAAAGAGAGAGAGAGAGAGAGAGAGAGAGAGAGAGAGAGAGAGAGAGAATGGTGTCTATATTTTTCGAGCTCTTAGTGATATTTTTCTCATGATCACACCACAAAACACATTCATTTTTAGGCTTTTCAATTTTTTTGGCAGAATTGATGTTTATTTGCTATGATACAGAATGCCTGGCATACTGGTTTTCTGAACTTTCATCCCAAATCTTATCAAGAACATGCTGTTATGATTTAGAATGGAAAATTACTAAGTCATCAGCCCACCTTTAGTGCGATGTCTGTTCCAAATTCCCAGATGGGTTGATGATCTATTCCGCCAAAGTATTCATACTGATTCTATTTGGGGTGCCATTGAAGTCCATAGTGCACGCTACTGTTATTCAGTTTTATCGAACAGAACTCCATCTTTATTATCATTATTATATCATTTATAATTATTTTTATTTATCTGTAACGGTTCATATCTTTTCGTAACTGCTGCTTTGAACTGATTTTAATATTTTTTTTTCTGGTTGGCGAATTCTTACATATTTGTTTATCTGCAGATACCTGTCAGCATTAATTTCACAGTCCTTCTTAGACATCGGTTCTGTGTCTAGAATACTGGACAGTATAATGAAACTTTGCTTACAATTCTGCTGGAACATTGAACATCACGAAAGCAACCCAAATACATTTGAACTGGAACATATAACTGAGGTACTTCTAATTATGTTCGCTTCTAATTTGTAATTCTGGTTATGTTAATATTCATATAGCTACTTTAGGCTGTTCTGTTTTACGACAGAAATGATGCAGGGTCACTTTTCAAGTCCAAATACCCATTATCAGTATGTTACAAAGGACAGAAGACCTGCACATAGCATGTATTGTCTTGACATCAGTGATCTGTTGATCGTAGAGTTAATGGATCATTTCCTTCATGCCTCCTGGTGAAGGCTTGGTATCTAGATGGCATGATTGAGAAGGACAAGCGACAAAATAGGTCACTTAAAATTTTTCCAGCAGGTTACCAGCAAGAAGCAATAGATATATAAGTGCATAATAACATGTAATAGTAATTCAGGAAAGTAGATCTCATTAATAACATGATAATTCAGGAAAGTGGATCTTATCAAGAACCGACTTCATTGGAAAGTATAGATCAGCAACAGCTGGAGTATCAGATCTCAACAGACCAGCGTTTTAAAATCAGGCTCAGCCTCTGACTCGGCTATGGTCGACTCAGTTGAGTCAGGTCAAGTCTCAAGCGGAAGTGTGAGTGGAAGCCTGAGTGAGATGCTTAGAGAAACCATAACATGCCAGAGAGAAGGCACCTACTAGTTGCCAAAGAGTAGAAAGGGCCTAGGATCAGCAGACCAGACTGGAATCCAGTTCTTGATATAAATTCATGTGCATTGAGTTGATCCTCTGAGGCTTTGATAGTTGACTGACAGAAATCCTAGGTTGAAGAAGTGAAACTTCACAGTGGTGCCACCTATTGAAAATTTGAGCTGTTCAAAATGTAAGCCCCCCCTCGTGTATTGGATATTGCCAAATTTTACTCCGGTAGGAGTTGGTCCCACCTTATGATAAGAAGAACATGTACGTTTTTTAGTACATGTTTTTTTATATTATATAGTGGGACAAACTCCTAATGGAGTAAAATTTGGATATATCCATCCACTGGAGGGCTTTCATTTTGAAAGGCTCAGACTATCAAGGGTGGGCCAATGTGGAGTTCCAGTCCTTCAACCCAGGATTTCTCTAAATCAAAAGCCTCTACGTATTTGGACTCGTGTGTATTGCAGTTCACACCTCTCAATTCTCAACCACTCATTTATTGCTTCAGTCCTTCAGCCCGGGATTTCTCTAAATCAAAAGCCTCTACGTATTCGGGCTCTTGTGTATTACATTTCACCCCTCTCAATTCTGAATCACTTATTTATTGCTTCCAACTGTTTCCTTTTCTCATCTCAATTTTCCTTTAAAATCCTTTTTGATCGGAGAGATTTGTCTTCTTTATTCAGTCCTTACAGGAAAAAAACTGATATTTCATAGGACTTGGCTAAGTCCAGGAAGCAACTCATCCATGACAGAGTCGACCTAGATGAGTTTTAAGACACTGCGACAGACTAGAACATAGTGGGCTAAAGTTTCAGTATATTAGAGAAAGTAGTCTTTTTGCACATTTTCCCTAAAAATTGTAAGAAAACCAAAAGAAATTCCTTTGCAATTTGATTTTTTTCCCACATATCATCGCCATCGTCATTGAAGCCTTGTCCCAACTCCCAACTATGTTGGGGTCAGCTACATGAATTATGTTTCACCATTTCAGTCTATTCTGAGCCAAATCCTCAGACAGGTCGCACTTCTTGAGATATATCCATACTAATTCCATCTGTGTCCCGTTTTCTTGAGAAGTCATCAACCTGCATAGAGAAACTTTTTCCTCACCGGCAGCGTTCTTGGCCCCACATATCCAAATATATTGCAAAGTCTCTTGATGTAGCACACAAGATGAGCTTGCAAATGGGAACCTCAGTTGGGCCACGTGCATAGAGGAGGCAATGGGTACTTGTTTACCTCGGTTCAACTCATTAAAAAAGGGTCTGGGCAATTATTTTGGACTCATTTAATTTATGGGTTTTGGTTCGGGTCTAGTAAATTGGGTTCATCATGTATATATTTTTAATTTTATATACGTACACTGGGCCCATGACAAGAAGGTGCTGTCGGGTATGATCAGCTCAAAAGTTGCATTTTTTTCGTGAATTATATCATTTGTATGTATGAACAGTAATATAAATAGTGACAAGAGCCTGTGGCACATTGGAAGGTGTTCACCATTTCAGCCTTGAGGTTGTGGGTCGTCACTTTTCGTTATCGATAAAAAAAAACTGTAATGTAAATAGTTATGCTCCTTTATGAATGGAAATTCTGTATGCATTATCCTACATGCTCTTGTCAAATTTCTTCTTTCATATTGATTTCCTAATTATTCATACATCTACCCTCTCATCCTTGCCCTTTCAGAGGATATATTGGAAGATATGAATGATTTCTGGTTGCAGCTACAATTTCCATGGTTTTGTGTTAGTAAATGACTTGAGCTTTCCTTTCTCTAGTATCCTGAATATTCTTCACACTTTTAGGAATTCAACAAGAAATCAAATTCTTTATACACTATACTGCGCAGTAGCAGGCTTGCAGGGAGTCAACGAGCCCCATTTCTAAGACGATTCTTGTTGCGCCTGAACTTTAATTCTTTCTTTGAGGTAATTTGATGACTTGAATGTCTTGTGATTATTCTGATGTTGGTCTTTGGTTCAACATGGCTGAGGAACTGCTCTACCTAACAAATGCAGGCAACTGCAAGAGGGGTGCTGAATGTGGTAAGGTCACGTCCAACTCTTCCTGTGCTGAACCAGTAAGGTCATAATCACCATAGCCTGAAGGTTTTACACCGATTCTGTATGCTGTATTATTCTTAAATGGCACATTCACAATGCTCTAGATGGCATCACATGCTGCCATATAGAAGGTTAGTTACATTCGTCAGTATACAGCCTATTAGTGGGTCTTATTATTATTATTATTATTAATTGAAGTGTAAATCTGGCTTGTATGGTGCAGTGGGTTAACAGAATGTAGTGCTTTTCATCATTATTTCAAGTTTTGAAGGCCTTATCTTATCTCTGTCTTTGATATTTCCTCCCCCTGCTCACTGTTTTAGTTACTCAGATATTTGTATCTATGTTGCTGGTGACGTGATTCATTGGGTCTCATCCTGAGATGATTTGTTGATTGAGTCAATCCTGCCATGATCAAAGGACATGATCAATGATCTCGGATTTCCTAAGTTGCACAAACCCATGTACTTATCTATAGTGGTAGAAATCAATCACACCAAAGGAGAGATGAAATCTTAAATTAAAGGCAACCAACAGCTCTCTCATTAGCTTCTTTGAATTTATGGGGCATTTGTAACTATCTGAAAACCTAACCAATCTCTAGTTTAGTACATATAAACCTTTGTAACAAGGTAACAAATTGGCAGAGTCTATGCATGTGGACCATTATTGAGTCTTGTGCGTAAGAGACCCTATCTGTACTTGATAGGCCCAAAATTCAGAAAATGCTTCCTCACTACAAGTTGTGATGTCAAACCAGTGATGGATCTGTGGTAATGCATCTCTATTTCCACAGGGACATTCAGAGATCGATACCCCATGGTTGCTCTATTGTTTAGGGACTTGTGTAGTGTGTGTGGTCCTTGAGTTGATTATGTTCCAGAGGAAAAACAGAAGGAAAAATCTGTGGGTTATGAATTTGTGAAAGGTACTCGAGTTGGAAAACCAATCCACTGATAGCTTACTGGTGAGGCATCTATCTCCCTTTCCACAAAAAACAACTAGGGATCTATCCTTGGTTGTAGCTCCATTGGTTAGGGACTTGGTTAGTGTTGTGTGTGTGTGTGTTGGTGTGAGAGTATTTGCCAGAGTGAAAAGAAGTGGGAAAACACAAATTAAAGATCTTCAAAACCAATTAGGTTTGAAATCTTAAAATAAAAAATCAATGTGGTCGGTTTAGAGCTCACATTCTCAATCAGTAATACACTTATTTTAGCATCATCAGATAATTAATGAAAAATTCACCGAGGGACTTTTTGTTATCATGAGATTGAATTCCTAGGACTTCAAGGCAAAATGGATTCCAACAAAGGATTAACAAAAGGTGAGGAGTGAAGGATACAATGGAGATGTCTTAGGATTTGATTTGCTTATAGGTTCTGGCTGGGTATATATTTTTCATCTCCCCTTAATTCTGATTGCCATTTATGGATCTTCACTTTTGTTTCTTCAATTTTAATTACTTTTAGATAAAAAAAATTCTTTTAACTTCCTTGGAATTCAAAACCATGCAAACAAACAGGTCCCAATCCTTTTTTATTGGCTCTTTGTAAATGCTCAACCAGGCACACACCCAGACACACTACACAAGTCTCTAGCAACTAGTGTCTCTTTATAAAGAACACTCAAAATGGACATATATTATTATCTCTTCTGCAATAAAACATAAAGGAGGGGGTGGCATGTAGAACACTGCATCAATTGTCCACGACCTTGGGCACCTCCACAGGATACAGATGAATCCTATCTGACCATGCATTATCAACTCTAGGCCCCAGGTCTGACATACACTTCCACACAGCACTGTTACATTTGAAACCACTCCCCAGTGAAATCTGCCACACACTATCTCCCTTCTTCACCCTCCCTTTGGCCTCCATATAGCAGAGCGAATACCAAATCGTCGAAACTGAAGTGTTCCCAAATCTATACAGAGTCATCTTCGACGCCTCCAAATCTTCATCAACCAACCCAAGCACATGTCCCACCGCATCAATCACCGCTTTGCCTCCTGCATGTATGCAGAAATGATCAAATGCCATTCTAAAAGTTGGCACATAAATGGTCCCCCAAAACTTGCTACGTATCACTGACCACCTGTATCGCATTAGTTGCATGTAGGGCAGGACCAGTGGCCCCAGTGAACGGATGTTAGTTCTTACGGCATCACCAGCCACTTGTGCAATGTCCTTAGAAATTCTCACTCCCACTAACCCCTCATTGTCAACCTCTTGTACTATGCAACTGTATGATGTGTCCTTGGACCCCGTATGCGTGCACACAAGGTGTTGTAGCATGTATCTGGCTATGGATTTGTCTTGTTTGCGATTGGACAGTAGAGTCGCTACTCCACCCATACGAAACAGACAGTTGCTTACTAGCATTGATTTCTCCTTCCCATGATAACAGTTGCTTGTAACTGCTTCCATGCTCAGGACTACAGCTAGTGAATTCTTATTCACTCTGAGAAGGTCTCTTGCTAGAGAAATCGCCCTAAGGCTGGCGCTGCAGCCCATGCCGGCAAGATGGAAGCTCCTCACATCACTTTTTAATCCAAATCTATTGATGATCATGGCAGCGATGGAAGGTGTTGAGCAGACTACACCGCAGTTGGTTATGAGAATGTTAATAGTTGTTGGATCTATTTGGTGTTTGGTGAGGAGATCCTTGAGGGTTGTGCACATGATGGTTTCCACCTCGAGCAGGGCCGATTTGCTTGAGTTGTCATCGGGGAGTTGGTGGAGTCCATCGGGAAAGCAGGTGGTGTTGCCGATCCCAGACCGCTCTACAAGTTTCTTCTGGAATTCAATGCTTGGGCCGTCGAATGCTCCAGAGATGCTGATGTGTTCTATGTAGGTAGAAAGAGGGGCCCGGAGGGAATCTGGTGGTCGGTAACAGGAATAGTCAATGAGGTAGACATGTTTGATGGGTCTGTAGGTGAAGAATAATGTTGCTACTAAGATTAGAGTGGTGGTTGCTGCTGCTAATAGATGTAGATGATGTGTGGAGGGGATTGAGGTTTGAATGAGTTGGGTCAGTTGTGTCAAGGGGGATGATGGATCCACCACCATCTTCATAGAAATTCCAGTTATTAAAAGGGTGCTGAAAATCATTAGGGGTGAGGAGATGGAATGTAGTTTAGAAGGGGTTTGGGACTTGGTAATGAGTGGCCTCATATTGATTCTAGAGGAGATTTGAACTTTGAATTGCCAATGTTGCACTGTAACAACATATTGAGAGAGAGAGAGAGAGAGAGAGAGAGAGAGAGAGAGAGTAGCTATCTTCAGCAGTGAGAGAAGGAATGATCCGGTGATGAAGCTGAGAAGGTGGCACAGATCATGTAAATGTGGCTTCCATCAAATAGATATGAACTGGAAATATGAGTATGTTACGGCATTTCATTCTCACTTCACATTTCCATAGGGACATGGGGCCTGTTTGGATCTTAGTAAATTGAGTTTACATGTAATCAGGAATTCAATTTGGAGCAAAAATATCCTAAGAAATGCTTTCTTGCTAAAACTGAAGAAATAAAGATGAGAAGTCCATAAATGGTTATCAAATAATCTCCCTTCAACGAAAATATGAATTAAGGGAGACAGGAGTTGAAAACTCAGTCACAACCCTAGTAATTAAATCTTAGGAAATCCAGATCATATCAACATTTTCACCTTATATCCTTCACCTCTCACCTCTTTAACATTCGTTCGTCCAAACCAGATTACCATGAAAATAGGGCTCTAAGTCTAAATTGCATAAAATCATTTTCCAACATATACTTTTCATGAACATTTTCTGCGAGTCAACTGTTGAGAGCATTTGTGCCAGCCAAACACCACAGTCCACAGGCCAACAATACGGGTGGGTTATTTAATTTTTTTGTAGAAATTAGTGAGCACAAGCAAACATGAACAAAATGAGACAATCAACCAATCCCTGAAAATGAAAATGAGGCTCTACTTTTTTTTTGTGTGTCTTTAATTAATGTATCTAACCAAATCACAAATGATCTCAAGAGCCAGGAGGCATAAATGTCCCTACATAATGCATCGAACTAGCAAAATTAGATCCAATTTGAATGGTCTCGGGCTAACTCCCAAGACATTCATATTTTGTGACAAACTTAGTTGTCCTGAAAATGGGTCTAGACTCCCTAGATGGAGAGGTATATAAAATTATAGACCTACCCTTATATATATGCACTACTGGAATCACTTGGTGGCCCTCCATGGAATGATCATAGAAAGGCTATTATATATGGGCACCTACCCAAATTTCACTCAAATTAGATTTAGGCCGTCCACTAGCATATTTATCAGATTATATCTACTACGGTTATTTATTTTTTATTTTAATCATTTGTTTTACACCCAATGAATCTTAACACGATCCAGCTCTGATTGGAATTAAATTTATTCAAAGGGAGACCAATAATGGATTTAAAGGGATGGAATCATAGGACCCAATGAATCATCCTCCACTTTTATAGGATTAAGGTTGCTAAGAGATAATTACTGTTTTGAAAGGATACGGAGTCACCACTAATTCATTTGAGAATGAATTGAAAAACAACAACAACAACAACAACAACAACAACAAGAAAAAAAAAATGGATGTTTTTATTGTGTGATTCCATTTATTAGTGGTTCAATAGGGAATCTGGAAATGGTTACGGGAGGGAAAGGTCCTAGAAAACTCTCTCTCGCACATCTTTGATCCCCCAAAATTTATCCCTATTTGTTTACCATTTGCCTTGCTCTATGTTTTTCTTAAATGAAACTATAGAAGGTCCAACAGCTTACATGACCAATCCAGAAAAACATTAAACCAAAACATACTTAGATTTCCTCTAATGCCAAGATTTGCAAGATAACAAGCAGGGCTGTTAAAAGAACTAGAGATATAACAAAACTGACAACTAGAAAACCATCTGGGGCGCTGTCTCCATTTTCCTGTTAATCTCCTCAACAATTTCGAGAGCATTCGAGATGGAACTTGGAGAAGCCTCATCTTTTGCTACAGTTATAACAGAAATGATCGCTCTCGCTTCAGCTTCTTTACAAGAGGAGAACCTCAAACCACTAAATACACCCGCGCCACTCAATAAGCTGTATAAAAAAAAAAAAAAAAAATAGGACATTTATCTCTATGATTCTTCATCCAAGGCCTTGGGCTAGAGCCTAGAAGGAACTTACTTAGAGGCAGGACAATAGGCAAACCCACTTTAGAAGACAAAAATAGCAGACTTTCGGTGTCTCAGAGGCTTCGCGGATAATGGTGGAGATATCCTCTATTTAGAGATGGTTGTGTGGCTAGGTAGAGAATGAAGAGAAGGACTGGATTGATCAATATGGAAGCCATTCAGCAGGTCATAAATAAGCTTGGGGTCCATTGGATTGGCACCATGTAGGTGTACAGCCACTTGCAAAGTTGTTCCCAGTTCCATGGGACCATGACCATGAGCAACAAAAACTCTTAAGAAGAAAGCGAAGAGAGGGAGGAGAGAGAGAGCTGATGGTGTCAGGGATGGGGATGTCATCCTCTGTAACAGATTTTTTAATGCATCTCTACTTTTCAAAGGCTTGGTGGAGTTGTTTAGGGTCTTCAAAGATGAACAGTCGATAGTGCATGTGACCAGATTATGTGAGGTCCATGATTGGATTTTTAAGATTGGGTATGTCTAGAATCCTATCAGGCTCTAGAGTTAGATGAAAGGCTTGAATTGGGATTATGGCTCCAAAATAATAAGTTTGAATGATTTTGATGTACCAATGGGCTGATCATGGCAAAACCAGTATCATGGCTTTTATCATATAAATTGTGCTCTCATCAAATCCAACAGTCCAGATGAGGGTACAAGTCTTTAGGAAAGGATATTACTAATTTAAATGGCTGCACAGAAATGATCTGAATTTATGAATATGTTGGGCTTCTGACAAACCCAAGTGTTGGAATGTGGAAACTGCCATATGAGGGTCTACTTTGGAAGTCCTTGAAATCCCAAGTCCAATCAGTACCTTAAAAATTTAATTATTCCAATCATTTAGTGAAAGTGCAAACATACTAACCCCACCAGTCTACCTTTTGCATTTTCAATTCTTTACATGACAGACTACAGTGTAGTGCCTTTTTTCTCCGTCCAAAATCTGCTGCCAGCAAAGTTAATTTGATATAAAATCCAAAGAGGCCTCCTTTGAAACTGAGAGACTAAAAATGACTGATGAGAGTCCTACAAGGGAATTCTTGTAGCAGAGGATTTCGTGTACAGCTGAAAGGTTCCTCCCATGCTTTCCCAATGTCCCACATGGTACCCAAATGACAGATCTGTAACGTTGTCCAAACTTAATAAATGAGTGTCTTGCATGACCCAAATGAATATGAGAGAGAGAGAGAGAGAGAGAGAGAGATGGCTTTCAAAAACTGTGTAAATGAAAAGCTTAATGAGGTTGTAGGGTTCTAAAATATTGTGTTAATGCAAATACGAGAGACAGAAAGTTGCAAATAAATAATGCTCATACAATGCAAACTCCTTAGTTCACATGCAAGGGCACTTCAAAAATCAAACGTGCCCCCAAATCAACATGAACCCAGTCCCTGTAAAATCACAAACTCCTTCCAAGATGCACTTTCTTCACTTCCCATTCATGATTCTAAGCACCCTTTTCATAATAACCATCAACTTTTACATGAAAATTGCAATGGGCTCACCATCCCCATTGGAAAATCTAGCCAATCTTCAATACCCATCACACATATCTCCACCCATTAGCAGTAGCCTCTCTAGTCTCTACTAGAGCTCTACACTATACCTAGTGCCCAAAAGCTCAAGCTGCTAGTGAACGGCACAAATGGAACAGACCAGACAAACAAATGAAGGTAACATGCTTCCGAAGGATTTCAAACTCGTGACCTCTAGTTTTGATACCATGTTAATATCCTGAAACACCAAAAGCTTAAACTGTCGGTGAACGGCACAATAATATATAGAAGTAAAACTATTAAAGAGGATATGACAAGTAGCTGGTGATGCAATCAAAGTCAACATCCGTTCCTTGGCGCCACTGGTCTTACCTTGTACCGAGCTGTTATGATATGGCCCCAACAAAATAGTTTGGACAAGATTTTGATGATGGTGATGATAATGATGATAGAATACCTTTGGGGTTGTTTATTTGTGTGGAATTCAACTAGAAATTTATGATAAAATAAATTTCGAAGGGTTATTAAAGAGATAAGGGGTAAAAGATATGAGATGGAGATGTACACTTGACTTGAGCTTGGTGTGATTTAATTTACGAGGGTGATAGCCATTTACAAAACGTGTTACATATTGTTCTTGTCGCGGTCCTTGTTATTATTGTTATTATATGTAATATTGGGATATTTGTACATGCTAAGGAATCATTGTCAGACTGATCATACAACATTGGTATCAATACTTAACTGCACCCATAGTTTTGGGGCTTGAGTCTAGCTTGATCCTACGTATCAAATCCATTATTTTATAAATTCTTTCTATTTCTTCACTTTTTTTATAAGAGAAATATTAGAATGAAATGGAAATAATGAGAATTTCAGTAATTAAAAAAAAATGTTGTAAAAGAAAAATTACAATATATCCTAAATTTTTAGTAAATGCATAGTCATATCCACCATCACCATATTTGTGTCCAGAATTTTTTTTTTCTTGAACCTCTATTCATTGCCTTGCCATGCTCAATTTGGTTTGTAGAGGGGGTTCATGGGCTGGGCCAATGCTTGTCTGAGTGTGGGCCATTTAGTTATTGGACTTAATATTAATTTAGGTCACCTCCAGCTCATGGATCTGAATGGGCCGGGCAGGACCTTCTCTGATCCCACAATCAGAAGGGGATGCCCTAGTTATTCTCAACAGTAGGAAATCATGTTAAAATTGCAGCTATCTTTTGAGTCAACATTGGCAACATGTACAAATGCATCATGTCATGTGTCATGAGAAGGGTCTAACAGAGGAAGCTTCCCAGGCATCACAGGAGAAAGATAATTTTTGCAACAACATTATTGTCTTCTTTTGTTCTTCCTTGTTGAAAGAAGAAGTAGGATTTGAATCCAGTTTTCCCATGCATGAATCTAAATTAATTTCTTTTAGGAGACAAAATAGAACCTCTCTTTTTTGAATTGAAATTTGAATCTTAAAAAGTGTTGATCTTGTTTTCAAGTCAAGGTGATTGCCCTTGGGACTCATAAATCTCCTAAGCTGCTGAGTGTTAATGGACGGCTTAGATGGGGCATATGCATCAATTGACTCATGGAAGAGGCTAATTTCAACTCAGTTGCCTCTCATTCCATATTTTGAGGCCCAAGTGCCAATTGTAATATGGACTTGGGTCCTGTCTGGATCACCTGAACCCAAATTCAATAAACAGTCCAACAAGCCCAGCAGCATGGGCCTAGGTTCAAGTTTAACATTCAAAACCCTTATCAAGCCAGACCCAGATCCTAAAGCCCTCATTAATCTTGAGCCCTTATCTGGCAGAATTCAATATTCTACAATCATCATGGGCCAGGCTTAGATCCAAGTACCAGCGCCTATCTTGAACTCAAACTTGGATTCAAGCCCAAAGCACATTTCAGGCCCAAACCCCTGGCTTGTGTTGTCCAGCTCATATCCAGTCCGTTGACATCAACAATTTTGCATGTGTACACCATCCAAGACTGTGTCAGCTGGGACCCACCATGTAGATTGGCCAAAAAAAATTGGGTGGAAGCATCCATCAGATGTGGACTGAATGTATCCATCTTTGGCATGATGATGATGAAGATGATGATGATGGAATGTGAAAAGGCCTGATTATTTAGAACAGATTTCTCAATCAAAGGAAGAGAGAATTCTTAGTTATGCCAAAAAAAAAAGTGTCAAAAGCATCAAACTTCAGCTAACTTGGATTGTTAGGCATGAAGGTCATCATTTCAGTTTTAAATTCCTTTGATGAGCTACAGGGTTCTTAAACTTTCCAAAGTGAATTAAATGGAATGAGATGCCATTGAAATGGCAAAGAAATGGTAGGAGAAAAACCAGTCCTAATGTGACGAGTCATTTACGAGGAACTTTCAGTTGATTGCCTTATCCAACAAGAGTATACAAATGCACACTATTATAATATATTAAAGAAAAAGGTTTTTCGATTGGGTTTTGACTCGTAGTTTTGATTTTGAAATTACCATTATATCTATGTCGTTTAAACCTTGCACGTCTTTTCCCCACCTATGCAACTCCCTTTTTAGCTAACAACCTATGCAACTACCTTCTTATCTTATTCAAATTTTCCTTTTTTCTTTCTACAACAACTTATTTGAATTGATTATTGAACATCAATTGCTGGGAGGGACACCTTCTGTGAAATTTGGTTGCCTTGGCCTTAAGTCGTGGGATTATCCAACCATGAGATCTTCTCTTCAAATTGAAACCCCATCAACTCTACCCTAAAATGTACATGTCAATTTCTACCATGGACATTGGAAACACTATGTTACTCTATCTGGAGTCAAGTTTTTAATTTATAAAAATTTTATTTTTCATTTATATTTATTTCTACGAATATTGCATGAAGACAAGCCCGTGTTTAACACGGATTATTGTACTAGTTTGAATTATTGGGATCAGTACGTGGATAAGTACACCTAAAGATGGCACTTCCCGTCTGACCTGGTTGAACAAAACTACTGCATGTTGCAATTTGGTTCGACTGAAGTTGCTCAATTTTAAACTCAACTTAATGAACCATGATGTTTTTTTTTTTAAGAACATGCAGGCCAATGCATAACATTGATATAAGTGAATGTCAATGCCCAATCATAAAGATGAGGGTTGAGTGGTTGACATCACACAAGGGCATAAAAAACACAACATATCAAGAGTTATTTTTGGAACTTGTTTGTTTCGTATAATTGAATTCATAAGAATTCTATAACTTTCGGTGCTTTGGTCAAAAAGTAAAAATTGAAAGGTGGATATCTAAAACTGACTATCGAATGACCTCTTTTTTTAATGAAAACTGAATAAAGAAAGTTGATAAATGAATACTCAGCCATCACCTTAGTAATTCGAATTTTAAAAATGCCATAGTCCCATCTACAGTACGCGAATTCATTTGACCATGAATTCTTACGTTTCTACGCAAACAAAGAGCCCAAGTATAATTGTTAAAACTGTAATTGGGTGTGATCATATAAGGGTAGATACCCCATCCAGAAGCCCCCAAAAAAGAAAAGAAAGATAGGTCTCTTTCACAGTTTCAGTTGAATTTACGTGGCCAAAGCGTCCATAGTGACCTCCAATATCTGAAGAAGCAAAGAAACCCACGTTTCCCACGAATACATGCATTATTAGAAAAACAAAGGAATGGACCAAACCCATGGAAAAAGTTAGGTAAGAGAGAGATTAGAGGAACATGATTCATGTGAAGCTTCATGTCTATTAGCTTTTAAAACCAGGACTGGGCTTCCTCTTCAAGACCCAAGATTGATGGAGACTGAGGAGACTCCTCCCAAGGCTCTACAGAGTGGCAATGGCTTCCATCAGCTCTTCTCTTCTTCCCCAGTTCGACTCACTATCTGGCGCCAGTCATTGCTCTTCAATGGCAATGGGTACACTGTTTTCGACGATTCTAATGGGAGGATGGTGTTCAGGGTTGACAATTATGCATGTAATTGGAGAGAGGAGACATTTCTCATGGACTACGCCGGTAATGTCTTGTTTACCATCCGGAGATGCAAGAAGGTAACGAATGCTATCTGATTGAATTCCACATCTCACTATCTGGTTTATTGAGAGAGAGAGAGAGAGAGAGAGAGAGAGAGAGAGAGAGAGAGAGAGAGAGAGAGAGAGAGCTTGCTTATTTTCTTGCTCTATATAGTTATATGTATAGATATGAAGTTTGGATGTAATTTACGTTTAGTCCATTAAGTAGAAGTCTCCTATCTAACCCATGATTGATAGGATAAGACTAAAATAATAACGATGATGGTGGTGATAATGATGTATGATAAAAATGCAATATAACTGAAACGAAAAAAAACTTGTTATGTGCAACTTGAAAGTTAGTGCACACAAAAAATCTACTTTGAAAGCAATGCCCATCTAGTAATGTACGGAAGGCACAAAAATTGAAGGATTAAAGGTGAAGATTTACGAGGGTGACCATCACATAATATCTCTTTCGATATGAAATGTCACCCATTATCCTAGTAAATTAGAATCATGGGGAAGTGAGACCCATCTGCTTTTTCACCTTACAGTCTTCACTTCTCACATTTCTATTACTCCTTGGATAGCACCCCTTTCACTACAAACTCCTAAATACCAAGTAGGTGAATAGGGGTAAATGCAAGTAGTTTAAAAAACTTAAGAGGAAAATGTTGAAGTGATCAGATCAGTGTTAGAATTAGATGGGACCATCACTTTCTCATGACTTGCAGTTGCAGTAGTATTAAGGTGTTGGCTGTATAATAATTTTCCATCAAAGGATAGATTATTTCATAGCACCTTAATGGATCGTGTTTACCTTTAATCGTTCACTTTTAGTCTGCATTGCTTATAAATCTTTTTAGATTTAATTCCACATGAGAGCCCATTTGTATGCCTCAGGTTGAAGTTCTAGCAATTCAAAGTGAACGGAATTTCATGAAGGCATGCATATTTGTATTAAAGAGATGAGGAGTCAGGGGTCTAACCTAAAAACACAGACAGAGGTCTTGACTTACTTAGGATTTAATTTAGTAGGTGAGGGTGCGTAATCATTTCCTTTCGAAGAAATTATTTGATGCCCTTGTAAATCCTTACGTCTAATCCTCCACTTTTAGCCCTTTGATGATTAAACAGAAAGGGCGTCATAAAAGCCTATTTATCTGCATGGAATTGAATACATAGGATTTGATGTGCACCAGCAGAAACTGAGCATCTTGGAAAGCAGCTGGGAAGCTTACAGAGGTGATCGAGATGTTTCAGGGTTGGGTGATGATCAGAAGCCTTTTCTGAAGGCTACAAAGGCACTAGGCAATCACAGCTGCAGGATATCAGTGGCAGCTGATGACACAGGTGGGCCCATCCATTTCTTGATGAATTGGTCACGCCAAAAGGGATGGTCAAGGATTTACCATATCACTTCCCCAACCCTGCCAGTAGCCCAGGTAAAATATATTACCTACATTCCATATTAGATATCTATTTCAAATTCCTCTCTAAAGAAAATAAAATTTTAAAAAATCCATTTTATAAAAAAATATTTACAATGATGGAAAAATGATGAGGCCCGTCCACAAGAGCTTATCGCTATGCATCCCTAACAAGGAGTTCTCACTTTCCATTATCCAACGCCATTCGAATAACCATTTTGGTGTCTCCAACCTTGTGTGATCAATGAGAACAAGGGGTTGCCCATTAATTTAGGCGTCCCATTTCTCACCTAATTCTCAAGGGTTTGATTCATGTGTGCTTCTTTTTCCTTGGCCGGATCGAGTTTGTGGTGGATGAGTACCCTTGGCTAGGTACCAAAAAAACAAACTTGTGTGATCAATTTGATGGTCCCAACACATGTCCATTTTGAAGGGTGTGGAAATTGCAAAAAATGCCAATCAATTTCAGTGGTGATGAAGGCACTTCCCCTCTACCGAAACAACCAGAAATTGATCTCCGATTGCACTTCCCCTCTACCGAAACAATCAGGAATTGATCTCCGATTGTGTGGGTGTGTGAGTATTTATCAGAGCTAAATAAAAAAAAAAAAAAAATGCAGGATAGGATCTGAAATAGAAAAGGAAAAAAGATTTTAAAAGAAGAAGGAAAAAGAAAGATGCAAGTATAATAAATGACGTTACATGTTGTGTTTTGGCAGGTGGATAGGAAGTGGGGAGTAGCTGCACCAGAGGGTGCTCTTGGTAAAGATGTTCTAACACTTTGCATGGAGCCTGGAATGGATAAAGCCATCATCATGGCTATGGTTATGATCAATGATGCAATGAGATGAGCCATTAAGGCTCTACACGTATCAATCCAACATCCACCTTTGTAATGTATTGCAGGTTATAGACCACCTCGCAAAAACGTAACAGAACGACTCTTCATTATTTGATGCTGATAGATGCTTACAGAAACTGCAACAATACGTTTCTCACAGAAGGTTAGCAAGTGTGTTCAATTTATAGTGGCTTAAGATGGTCCTAATTACTACGCATGTCATGTTCAAGTTACTTTCCATTTATACTCTTCTGGCTAAAGGGACCGATTTGGATGAGATATGGTTACAATTGTGGGTCTGCCAACAAATTTCAGTGATATTTTAAGGGCACGTTTTTGGGGCCATTATTTTTGTACAAGAACTGCTAATTCCATTAATGTTTAGTGACAAAGATTGGTTTTATGTAATTGAACCTTGGGATCCAATATCTTTGAATCCAATCAAAAGATCAAATAGGCCAGGAATACTGACCCACTGCAAATTTTATTTCATGGTTGCTATGCAGCACTTAGGCGTCAAGATGAGAGAGAGAGAGAGAGAGAGAGAGAGAGAGAGAGAGAGAGAGAGAGAGAGAGAGAGAGCACTGTTAGCATGTCATATAAATGTGAATTTTGTTTTCATTGTAAGGCAAATGAAGTGAATGAATGGTTCTAAACTGGCCCATGTAGGTAAATTTGATTAACTGCGTTTTTAAAAAACAATCTTGGTTTTAGGCCCAATGTGCAGCATCAGCTGTGAACACAGTAAAGAGACGTCTTCCAAATTTTCATGCTATAAACACCACTATTGGTGTTTGGCATTTATGCCAGCAGGAATATAAGAATGCTTGTAATATCAACAGTAATGGTCCAAGAATCCATGAATGTGGAGCATAAAATTATTTAGTACTGATTTGGGTAATTCACTTGTAAAGAGAATTCAAGTAAATGGTCATTTTAAGAGACAAAAAATGAAAAAGAAAAAAAGAGGGTCCGATAAAAAAAAATACAAAATTCCAAAATCCACCTCAAAATTCACAAGTGAATTACCAGGTCTTGAAATTGGTATGAATTTTGTTTCATCATTTCATCTATCGGTTTCAAGTTCTATTTAGCCATCCAGGGAACCACAAATAAACTGTTTAAACTAAATTGATTGCTTGGATTGGATGGAGCATTCTCCATTCATAATTCGAGAATTTTGTAACTTCTCAAAGGAGAGGTTGCTTGCACAGGGAAATCCTGGATTTTTCGCCTCCCACGCATTTAGGTTTGAGAACATCACCTGAATAATTTTCAGACCTCCAAGTTTAAAGTCCTCGTAGAGAATCATCAGCAGACTTATCAAGTAGCCTTAGAAAAATCAATCTTTTTATAGTAGTTTGCATCTCCCCAAACTAAAGGTTGAAGTTTGAACAAAAAGGAAAAAGAAGAAAGAAATGACTTCAGATAATGATGCATGGGAAATCTGAGATGACATTTAATCCACAAGCAAACAGCATGAGGACAGGTTCTCAGAAAATGCATCTGAGAATAAAGGATTCTGTTAACCATAAAGAGCTATGTATTTCTTAGTGTTTGCATGCGTTTGTGCACAAATGTGTCCCAGAGATTTCTTGACATCAAAAGCTAGGAAAAAAAAAAATTCAGCTTCCAAAAGAGTTACATCAAAAGAAGTGCTCAAAATAAGGCTAGATGCAAAATTCTAGGAAAGCCAATATGATATCGACCCATTTCAAAAAGATGGCATTTCCATGATTGTGTCAATAAGTTAGCAACGCCATCAGTGATACATTTAACACTTTTTATTTTTTCCAGTTAGCAAACGTTATGAGCGATATATTTGACACCGTTTTTTGGTAAACTACATTTAATACTATTACACACCATTTTCCTACCTCAACATATTTGGGACAAGGCTTTGATGATGATGGTGAAGATGATGATACACCATCTCTGTACATATTTCCTATTATAGTATACTTGTGAAAATGGAGGCAGGACAACCATCAGGCTGTGGGATACATGGTGCAAACTGCAAAGCACTGCTGCTGTGGTATGGGGGAATAAGACCAATGCTAGGCATCACCTTTTGAAGTTGAAATTCACTTGAACGACATATCGCATTCGAATCTGATCAATATTGTATACGATGTATTCATTGTACAGCAAGCTACCCTGCGTTATAGGCAATGATGCAAGTAATTAGTAAGTTCAGCCATGGTCACTGCCCAACATGCTTAATAATTAACACAGTACCTTGGGACCCAGCTGCTCCTTTGGTTTACCAAGGGGAACAATAACACCATCTTCAAGAGCCTCAAACTCTGAGGAATCTGGTGCTGTTACCCCGACTCCTTTTGTGCTGCAATAGATTGAATGCAAAACCTCCAGTGAAGTACAGTTCATATACATTTTATTTATAACAAATCATCCATCTCATTTATCTTATGATGCAGTCAAGACTATGATCTGAATCATTAAATGCATTTCTGGAAATACAAATCAAGACTATGATCTGAACCATTAAATGCATTTCTGGAAAAATAAACACAATGAACAGTTTCTAAAAGGCAGAAAAATCAATAAACTCAACCAAAATCCAGCAGATCATCAAGGACCAAAGCAGTTCAACAAAACATGACACCCAGTTTGTCGGTTTTGACTTTTGATATTGAGTTGGTCGGGTTCAGAGTAAATATGGGTTTTCTGGAGCGACCTGGACTTTGACCCAGGATGGGTTCGGGTTTTGAGTTTGCTTGACTCGCGCTGCCTCGTTTACCTTTAACTTATATATTGTTTGGTAAATCTTTCAATACAAAGTTACAATGGCATAGGTATTAGGTGGTAATAGGCAATGCATGCCATTCGTTAGGTCATGGGTTCAATTCTTATTGCCGCATGTGATTCTTTATAATTTTAAAATGAATAGAAAATCATCCATTCAAACCTGCCCCAAACCAGTCACAGGATGGGTTCAGCATCACACCACCATTACCCCGTTCTATCCAGGTTATGTAAGGGGCAGAGACACTGCCATTTGGTTCAGGTTTGGGTCTGCCTAAACATGAATCCAGCCCAGTTCATTGCCATCCGGTCAAATTTGATATCCTAAACCAGTCAATTTCATTATATATAATAATGGAGTATAAATGTTGCAATTTAATAGATTTTGCCCACATTTATGTCTGCTACCATCAATTAAAAACAGTACTGTTACTTTGTTTAGAAAAATGCATCACACCTTTGTTTATTAGCCAATAAAAAAAAAAAAAGACCGCTAAAAATATATATATCAACAAAATAAAGTTTGCCCTCTGATGTTGACTTGGTGTTTTAATGGAAAAAAAAGTCTTCAAAAGGTTTTGGCTTTACGGCTAAATAGCATGAACTCACAATGAATAGGTAAATAAGAGTTGAAAAAGGAAACCTCAGCTTTCCCTCAGGCAACTGATCAGCATTATAATTTGAAAGAAGAAGCTCGGACATGTCTCCCAATGCGACCTGCAAAGTGAAGGATTCGAGATATCTTAATTCTGCTAAATAAAGGACCTGTTTGTAGCAGGTCTTGAAAAATTCTTTTTGGTAGAGAGGAATCAGATAATCCCTAAATTCCTAGACAGTGCCCATAGTGATTGACAAAAATTTGCAAGGGAAATATAATGTGCTAATGCCTTGTTATCTCTGAAGGAGGGAAAAAGTTGAAACCAACTTCCCTTCATCCATAAAAAAATAGAGGAAATAAATGATTCTTTTCGAGAGATAAAGGCTATCATAGGTGTTCGTGTTAATCCTTTATGAACTCTACACCTGTGGCAATAGGCTCTAGAGGTTGAGCAGAAGTTATATCCAAAACCTAGAGTTGATTATGGAATCCCTGATCAAATAATATGCATATCATCACTACATCTCAACAAAGGCATCATCAGTACACTTTAGGCAGAAGGACATCATGCATATTCTTATATCGACAACCTTTTTTTTCTTATTTGGAATGGTAACAGGTAAACTTTTGTTAAAAAGAAGCTAGGTTGGCAATCATATGATTAATAAATATGATAACGATTATATCTAAATTTCCATGAAATAGAACAAACCTCACACAGAAGAAGCACACCATCCCTAGAAGCTGTAGTTGAGTAGCAATAATTTGCACTTTTTGAGAACATGTCGGCAAAGTAAACTCCCTTTCCGAACATGTAGCCAGTGACAGGTGCTTCTGGAGGAGCAATCCGTAACCCTGTCAATTGTCATGCAGTGACAAAGTGAAGTTTAAGTTTGTGCAACTCCTATCTCTAACTCCATCAAACTATGAAACACTATTTTTTCCAAATATACACAATATGGTGAATGAGGCCCATCAAACTAACAAAAAGGGTCAAGAGGTGATATACTGATATTGCAGGTTCTTTAAAAAAAAAGGACATTGGGAGATAGGTACTGACTCCTGGGCCTAATCAAGTGTATTTTCTGAGGCACCCATTTCTGAACATAGGAGGCCCATGGTTGGTGATTTAAATAGTTGATCTGGTGCACCCCACAACGCATTACACACGACTCAAAATCCTCTCATTTTGGATTGTTCTAAGCCTTTGATAAGTTTCCACAATTAAGTAGCTAAGAAAAAAAAAAAAAAAGCAGCAATCTAGAAAATGGGCCACAGAACACAGGGCTAGAACTTCCAATCTGGAAGATTATTTGGACATCGTCCCATCTAGAGTAGAACTCAAGATATCAATCATTAGGATTTGAAAAAAACAGAACACGCACGAACATAATAGGGTGCATCAACAAACATTACACCTGCTGAGAAGATCAGCATTCTATAACTGATCATGCATTGGATGAGAGTAATATACTAATATGAGATGGGAAATTTTAGATGTACTGTCAGGGGACAACCTAATCAGTTCGATTAACCAAAAAGTCTCCATTCACAGAATGCAATAAAAATTAGAAGATGATTGAGTTTAAGGATGACCTTGTGATAGAATACCAGCCCAATTGGTGAGTCGAGAACCATGCCACAAAAGCATTCTATTTTTTATGGTAGAAAACTGCACAGAAACCAACACAAAGCATTACCTGATGAACAGACTAGACCTGGTATCATAACAGTAATTAATGGGCACACAATGTCCAAGTATAATCACAATCATCAGCATCATCTAAGCTTGTCCCATCAATCTCGGGTTGGCTAAAGGAATAGTACAAACTATACATAAAGCAAGGTAAAAATATTAATCTATGGAACAATAAAGAGTGACTATTCTCTCCGTTTCTATGTGAATGTACACACTTAACAGCCCAGAAGGTGACTAACAAAGAGAATGGTTGTTTAGGTGACATGCATGTACTCAGACTGCACACAGATTGCTTAAGTCCTCTAATGTAAGACAAAACACAACAAATAATTAAACTTACACACTCTTCTTGCTTAGAGATGTCTATGGAAATGATAATCAAGTCCAGAACCCACCACCTATATGTATAATATAACAGATGTATTAACAATATATTATATATGGTCTATATCTATCATATAGCATGTGCAATATATATATATATATATATATAATATTAAAAATATATTAGATTAACATTATTATATATGATATACATTAAAGAATAATATACTTTTGCTTTCAGTCAGGTCCCGGTCCATCAGAGTTGGGTCTAGTTCTGAGTACATGGAACACTAACCAGTCCAAGTTCATTTCGGGCATGTACCTGTACAGAACCTACAGAACCCAAATCGTTTACATCCCTACCCTAACTGCTATCTGCTAAGCAATGTTATGATGCACTCAAACTAATCAAATCTCTACCCTAAACCAATTATCTTTGTCTAATCCACTTTACCTCAGTCACGTTTGGTGTTCTGCTCTTGCATTCCTACCTATTACTTCAAATAGAAAAATCTAAACAACGTACAAAATAAATATGAAATAAAAAACTAAACAATTTACTGTAACTTTATGAGCATATGTTAATTAAATTTCATGGAATATGCAGTTACCTTTTGGAAGCGCTCATCTTCACCCTGCCTAGAAACCTTAAATACTTGTACAATGTCAACCGTATAACCTGAATGCGTTTTGGCATGAGTGTTCTGCATATACTTCTTAATCTGCCATTAGAAAAGTCAATTGCATGAACATTGAGGCTAAACATCCATTCAGGGAAGAGATCAGCAATTCAGCTGATGAATTTTATTTAACTTCATGAGCATCCATATCGCAAATAATGGCGTAGGTTTACAGAGAAAACTTTATTCATCTTTAACTATAGCCAACAACTCCACGAAGCAAGTATGGAGAAGTTGCTAAAGAACATATCCACCATACGGTCAATACAAATATTGGACACATTGGGGTTTTAAAAAGTTGGAATATAAATAATAGAATTTTACCATGAATAAGAATGAAAGGGAATAACACTAATACTTTCTTTATTGTTATTTTGATGGAGTGGGTAGAAGCAACTGATGAAGACTGAGGTTTTAGCCGCACTAGCTTCTATCTTTCTTATTTGATGAAATTTTGCTATCGATTAAAAAAAATTGTGATTTTACATGCCTATGCTATTGGTGTAATTGTCATGGTTAACTTAAAAAAACTACAGTTAGATCTACTATTTCTTTACATGTTCCACAAGATCCCTCATCTTCTGCATTTTGATAGAAGGCAACTAAGTCACTGATGCACCTCGGAGAAGACTGGGTCAATCAAGGTTCAGTAGGATGAGGGGATTCCATATAAGGTACAGCATATTAAATCTCGAAGGCAGTTCCACAGGGTGAATATCAGACCTTCTTGGTCATCTCAGCAAGCTAACACCTTCTCATTTTAACAGTAACTTCAACTTTTAACATATTAGTCCCTACTTGAACATATTAATTGATCCTTCACTCTTCCAAAAAGGTGAAGTTTTGGACACTTTAAACCCACGAACTATCTGAAATCAACATTTTGAGGCCTGAGGATTTACTTGGCTGGGCTTGGGCTTACATATGTGCCTGATGCCCAGCGTCAGTTATTTAAATGACGTAGAAATACTTGGATGATAGTAGGGGCCTAGATCCATACACCGTGGAAGGCTAACCAACATATGAATTCAAGTAATGATCCATGGATAGCTTGTGCATGGCCCAGTTGCAATAGAAACAAAGGAGTGGCTTTTATCTTTCAATATATTATACTCTAAGCAGCTCAAACAGGCAAGATCAGAATATAGAATGTAACTATGTAAAAGTGGTTCAAATTGCTTAAGCAAACCTCTGAGGCAAAAAAGTAACATTAAAGGACCCTCCATGACCGAAATCCCCACATTAAATTAATTCAAGCAACATTCAGAGTGCTGGCTTTTTTTTTTTTTTTTTGGATAAAGAGTGTGGATCACTAGAACATTTTTTGTCCCAAAACAGGCCTGCATTCATGTCTTATGTGATCATGGTAACAATGACACCTCTTCATGGGTAGTTCCAAATTTATTGAGGTTATTAATAAAGGACAACGTACCATAGAGAATTCCCTGGAACCAACTTCCAGCGGTGTCAGTTCACAATGAAGGCACTGGTAGTGCGAGTACAAGGGATCATCCTACAGAATAGAAAACAGAAAACAGAGAAAGGAGACAAATTCAGATTGGATTACAGAAAACTCAAACAAGAAAGACCCACCACAACGATGGACACTCAATGAATAGATCCAAGGTAGCTGTAAACCTTGTTCCCTTGTACACTTAGGGTGCATCTGAGGAGCAAAATTTCCGTCGAAAAAAACAGAAGTTTTCTGTGGATGTTTTAACCCAATGTTTGGCACAGAAATCTTCCATGGAAAAGTCTCAACAAAACTACACAATTACAAGGATTTGAGGTCTGAAGAGAAGGGGTCAGACTAATGACTTTTTTGCATTTTTTGGAACCCTCTGCTCTTCGAAAATTGCAGATTCACAGGTGTGGAATCTACATGTAAAAACATCCACGAAAAAAGTACATTGTGGATGCCATGAGCTGAGGAATCCAAAGCTGTTTCCAAATGTGCGCTTAGGGTAAGTAAGTATTAAAATGTCAACAATGGGGACTACTAAACCCAACCAAAAACCAAGTAGATTCAGTATTTCCACCCTGACTTGGATCAGTACCATCATTAGTCACCCTGAAAAGATTGCATATTTACAAGACAAAAATAAGAAAAAGAAAATAAGATGACATAAGAGAATGATTATTGTTACCATTATTTATTGTAATAAAAATAATAACAATCCAAGAAAAGCCATAAACTTATATATAAATCATAAACATAAATGCATGATATGTGAAGAGCTATTATACTACGCATGTATATGCAGTATGCACTCATGTTTTTAAAGAAAGTAGGAAAAAGTGATTTTTTTTTTTTGAAAGGTAATGAAAGATATCTAAGAGAAGAAAAACAGGGTACAATAGAGGGGAAGCGAAAACAAGGGTACCAGGGCCTTATACAGATATACCCAAAACCCAACAGGAAAAAGAAAATTACAAAAGCAAAGAACAAAAGGGAGAGACTCTAGAAAAAGTGATTAAGGATGGAAAAGCATGAAAAGCAACCTCAAAAGAACGAATGATGGATGTCCCAATCATTTTGAAAGGGATCATTCAATCTACCTTCAACCAAATGAAATAACAAAACAAATGAGAGTGATCAAGTAGCGAAATTATAAAAACAACCCGGACTAGTCAGAATGATCGAAATCATTCATTCATACTTACTCTGTTAAACCTTACAAGGCACATATGTTTGCCTTTTAACACTTGTTCTCAATTCAAAATGCTCAAAAAACAGTAAAACAGAGACTAATGCCCGTCTTATAATATCCAAAATACATCCTTTTTTAGAAGATAAGCTGAGTCAAAATCATTTGCAGAATTGACACCTGCAATCTGTGCCATCAGCTTTCTGACATAGGGATAAGATAATCCTCTTGCCAATGACTATGGCATCCAACCTAACTATCAAAAAAGCAATACATACATACATATATCTAGTTATAAAAACTCCTAATAGATACCTGCATCTCAATATCACCCTTCAACAATTTGGTAGCCACCTCAATCTCACCAAGTGCCTCAACCTTCGAAATGCACAACAGAGGCATATGTTATCTAAATGAAGAAGGAAACAAGTAGTGGATAGTTGAATATCATGTCAGCTGCATATTAAAATTCACAGCTAATTGTTTTGTAATCCGATGCTACAAACAAAAGCTAGATAGAACACATATCCTGACTAGGATTATGGGAAGTCCAAGACACTGAAGTGCAGCTAATTAGATTGCATGCTATTAATATTAGCATATTGGAATGTCCACTTCCATGTAGAGTAAAAGCTTAAACAATATCTTAACATATCCCAATTGGGGGCTAACATTAGATTAAATGGAAAGCAATTACCATTTCCAACTTGCATTTCAACTTGTAAGGTGTATCAATGACAAATGCACCTGTCATTGTTTAATTTCATATATATTAGCTCTCATTTATGGATGCTTAAATCTGTTAAATAAGCTTAATGAAAGAATGTACAAAACCCAATATCTTGGAGAGAGAGAGAGAGAGAGAGCATACTCATCTTCTTGAATCCAAAGTCATGGGGAATAACTGTATAGAATTCTCTGCAACGAAAATGGAATGTGAAACATGAGAAATAATGAAAACCAAACTAACAAATAAACTCTAAATTCTAGTGACAGATCTTATAATTTAAAAAAGAGTACCTAAAAACCAAAGCTCTCATAAGATGCGATGAATAAAGGATAACATCAGCTATCAAAAATTCACGATCATTACAACTATATGTAAAATAATCCAATGTATCCAAATACACTGCAGAGGGCATAACGTCCCCAATCTCACATCAGCAATTTTTCATATGACCAATCCAATCTCGTAAGCTTTAAGAGCTAATTTCAAGAGCTGGGTTCTTAACTTGTTAATAACCACCTCTTTACTTTTGTCAAAAGTTTCCTCCATCAGTTACCCTCACAAATGATTTTTAGTAGTATCGCACCATTTAACAGGATAATATTTCAAAGCCTCTCCACCCCAAGCTAGCCACCAAAACCATCATTGCCACCACGCTGCATCAAATGATCGAGACACAAAAAAAGATGAAAACAACAACTATGACAACAAAGGGCCCTTCCTTACCCTATAATTTAGCGCGTTAGCAAAAACAATTGTAGAGATGGGGATCGAGACAACAGGGAGAAGGATCAATCAAGACGGGTTGTGAAGGATTTCAATTTTAGTCTTGTGCAGTGGCAACGATGAGCCAACTAATCCAAACCACACAGCCCATCTCCATCCAACAATCTCTTCTAAGGAAAGCCTGGGCCACTCAACCCTTCAAATCTCATGGGTCATTTGGAACCGGTTACAACCAATTAAAGAACTGATTACTTTTGTTTCTCAGAAGTTCGCATGTTACATTATGAATGTTGGCTGAGTTATATGAGAAACAAAAGGTGCGATCAAGGACACACCTCACTTCATGGCAGGTTTTGAAGACCAGGACTCGGCGCCCGACTCGGCCAGGTTCAGGTTGGGTCGACTTAGCGGAGATTGAAGGAGGAGAAATGGAAAAAAACGGATTTATTAGGATTTGGGGTTCAGATGGGTGTTGATTTGGGGTTTTGATGGATGTGGATTTGGATATTGATGGGTGTCGGTTTGGGAAGGGGAAGAGACCTGTCCGAGTCAGGTAGGACCTAACTCGGTCATGGCCGAGTTGAATCGAGTAGGACTCAGCCGAGATTTAAGAAACTGCTCCAAAGTGTATCCAAATAGATTGTACATTCCTCAGTGTATCCTCAACTCACGTAGAAATACCTAAATTTGTCATAAATACCAACTTGGTTATATGGAAGACAAATAATGAACAGGTCTCCAAGAATTCTTTACATATGGATGCGTGCATGGAGGGATTAAAAATTGCATATGTCGTCATCATCATCATCAAAGCCTTGTTCCAACTATGTTGGGGTCGGCTATATGAATTCTGTTTCTCCATTCCAATCTATCTTGAGCCAAATCCTCATATAAGTTTAAAAATTGCATATGTATTACAACTAATTGTCGTATATGCAGAGACAAGTATGTCTTGACAAATTTGAGTTATGCTATTAAAATTATACATTCAAAAAATACAATCGTGGAACTGTGGAACCTTTATAAGAAAATATTGCTTACCCACTTAGTAGCTCAAGTTTCTTCCTGTCAGGTTGGCTTATCTCTTCAGAAATCCGCTTCAACACATCATAGCCCTGAAAATCATTAAAGGGATACATTTACACACTATCAATATAATCTTGCACGGCAACAAAAGGTGCTGCACCATCTTGGCGAAAAGCAATAGCATATCATTGAGAGATGCAACAATCAGTTAACTGATGACATGATAACTTCACAGTCAGACTTCTTGTTGTGAAGAAAGATATTACTAAAAAGGAAGAAGTTTCAACATCAAAGCAACAAGAGGAATTATTATTTTTCACGTATATCTATGCAGTCAAAGGAGGAGCTCCCATCTGAAGTCAAAGTCTATTCCCTAATCCGCCATCACTTAACAAAATCTTATCTCATTTAATATGTATGTCTTTACAGTTAGTCATGTTCACCACTAATCTAGAGTTAGACTAGTAACCTGGCTTAGAACTAGAGCAATTTTTTTTTTGAAAGGAAGAACTAGAGCAATTCTGAATAGAAAAATGAAGATTGTTCTCAGGCAATGTTTATTAGCCAAGAATCAGAAAGCCTGAGAGCAGAAATATACTAAGTGGGTCCAAAAATGAAGGAGATGTATTGAGTAGAGAACAGAACAGACAATTAATCATGAAACTGAAAACAAAATAAATCAGGAAGTCAAAATGATGGATAAAGATTCAAATAAGGCCATAGAAAATGCAACATTTAGGTACTACTATAAATTTATAACTAATAAGAAACTTCAACATGTTCCCTGAAGCGTCAGTATCAGCAGCTGCAAATAACAGATAAAAAGTCAACAATCAATCTGTGTAGCCTCCCCCATAGAGTAAGAAGCATGGATGAAAGCATAGCCCTTTTGTTAATGAACTAGAAAAGGAATAACCTTTATAAGGCCCAGCATGCAAGAATCAATATTCAAACATTGCAGTAGTGATATCTAATGAAATTTATATTCTGGCATATTAGATATGTAACTTGGAATTTTAGCTCGTCTGAGCCTAGCAATGATGACGATGGAGATGATAATAATAATAAGAATCTAAGGATCTCTAGGAAATGAGGTACTGAAAACTATAGTAAGATTATTCCATTAGTCTTTCATATAACACAGGCTGTCTCAGCTTAATATGAGTGATTCTTGGGAATGGCAGGACAACCAATGTAGTCCTCCACACCACCATATTCAATACATGATGAACTGTGGTTTATTTCTCAAAAGTCAAAAGTCAAAAGTCAAAACATTGAAATGATGGGCCTGATCATCAATGAAGGATATCCCGACAACCTCCCACATTAGAAGATCCCATATCAAATATCCATATTTCCAAAATAACGGTATCACATGCATGAACCAAAACCTTGCCTTTAGAATTGTAGATTTGCTCAGCTTCCCAAGTGGCAACTTTTCAGCATTATACCCTGGAAAAAGGCAAGCAAGTCAACAAAATGATAAGATCCCCATTAATACGACACTGAAGACAGTAAAAGAAGTAATCACAGTGTAAGTGGAGAGCACTAAAAGAAACATAATAAAAACAACAAAGAAACAAAAATTAGGGCAACTGCCAGTAAATTGTTTGTAGTTGTTTTCTGCACAATAAATGTCTTTTCGTAGTCAATGAAATACAGCAGCTATCAGAATCCATATTTGTAGTCTAATAATTTGTCCCATACAACATAAAAGAATAGATCACTGACCTATTTCCAACATCTGTTGCTTCATCATGCTGATATTGCAAATAAGAGAGATAAACTTTGCAATGCGGGGTTCAACTTGGGTCTCCCGAGGTTGAACGTTAACTAAAGAGTTATTATGCTTATTTACAACCGGAAAAAATGTTAAGAATATCAGAAGAATCAATAAAAATGGAAATAGAATGTAAAAATAAAACAAATGGAATGCAAAATAATGTAATTGCCAAGTATAAATTTGGAGAAGATGAATGTACATCTGCTTCTTTCTCCAATTCATTATAGTCCATTTCTAACCAAGTATAACTCCTTGGATGACAAACAAAATCTTTGCGATCAGACCATGCATTTTTTGTTTTATCATAGAACTTCTGCTCAAATTCTTGGATCACAGTATCTCGTGACATGTAAGGGCCATGCAGTTTATCTTGTCCTTTCACTCCCACTCTACCCCATCTATTGTAAACCATGAATGTGCCACCGTCATCAGATTCTGCATTGAATATTGGAATATCACCAGTAAGGATCTAAATGGAAAAGAATGCAATGCATAGAACTAAGTAGGGGTGGTCAAGGGACGGGTTAAGCCAGGCCAAAGCATATCCAAGCCCATGCCATTAAAATTATGAGACCCAATATTCAGAACAAAGTTCAACCTGTGGGATTGAAAAGTTACGCCCAGCCCAGCCCAGCCCATCCAATGTGGAAACCTTCAAGTCCACGTGTAAAATCTGTCAGGCTGGAAGAGTCTACAATCACAACAGTTAGCATACATAGGCCTAGGCCCAGATTGTTCAGCCATTGAGCCAGAGACGGGACCAAAAATATAGCCCAATGTGGACAAGCTATGGTGGCCTAACCCCGAAAACCAAGCATCAATTATTTCATGACTCAATGGAGGCAACAATGCTTGGCTTATAAAGATGCACAGTTTTTTGGATTCCAGAAGTGAAAGTGAAGTCGACATAGCCATTCAAAAGAGAAGGGGAAAAAGGTTAAATCCACCCAATCTTTGGACATTTGACCATGGTGCAAACTGTTGATATGATGGCCTCAACTATGAGCAGAGAATCTACCAGATTGTAACACAGCATCTAACAACTTGGCCTTTTTCTATTGAATGTAGATGGTTTCTGTAATTTCCTTCTCATTCATCTGTTTTCTCTTCATTAATTTTAAGGCTAGGATCCTCCCATCAGAAAATTTGTGTACTGGCCATCTACAGTGGACCACAAATTCAATGACGATGTCTAAGATGAGGGCCTTACATGTACAAAATGAAAAGCAAGTGAACTCTGCTCTAATTATTTGAACAAGTGACTATTCTCGTGATATTTCTAGCTTAAAAGCGCCGAGTATCGATGCAAATAACAAGAAAAGTTTTTTCATATAAACAAAAGCACTGAATACTGAATGTAAGATTTTCTTTTTCTTTTTCTTTTTCTTTCTTTCTTTCTTTCGTTCTTTCTTTTTTTGGAATGTGGAATGTTATACTGAATGAAAGATGAAAATACCAAGAGCTTGAATCACATAGAACTTGTTATTCTTGGCCCCAACATTTGTTTGATTCAAAATGGCATCGTAGATATCACCACCCTGCAAAAAAAATGAAGAATTTTGTAACCAGCTTCAGTCTCCATGCGATGAATGTCGAATCAAATCAATAGAAAAAAAAAAAAAAAAACTAGACTTGTAAAACATCACCTTAGTCACATTTTATTACTAAAATCCAAGTTTTCATAAAAAGGAGCTGACCTCTGAGGTGGATGGATCCAAACTGTCGATTCAATCTTCCCTCCAGTTTTCAGGTTTAGTATATGCACCAAATTTCAGGTCAATCAAGGTAGGACTGACCGTTGGATTGAACATGTGGAAAAATGGTTACATTGTGTTTGTCCAATCCACCTGCGACTGAACTAAACATTTCATACAATCATGGGGGAGGAAACTGCACATCTAATGGAC